>JAQJVL010000086.1:600000-1015439 GCA_035578905.1 Stictocephala bisonia | reverse complement strand
ATAAAAATACTTAATTTTAATTCCTGTACAAATTTAATTCGTGTACAATCAAGCTGATTTGTGGTAAATAGCTTGCTGGCTATTTAGCTAAAGCTTTCCATTTGATTGGGGAAGATTTATTTACTAGTATATAATGAAATCATCAAACCAGCTGATTACGCTCGTGTGAAGTCATAGTCTACTTGCACTGCTTGCCGTGATACCTGCCATTTGTTCTAGTTGTTGTGATTTGTACACATTTATTTTGAGTTTTAAGTTATGAAATCATAGTCTTTCATATCAGCTTTGGGACATGTATGAGAAACCATATCAATTTGCTTTCACAGTGTGTAATGAGCCATCATGTTAGCAACTCCTTGATTATAGTAAATAATCGTTTTTGTTATTTTCAGCGTGCATCTCAAGCAGACCTGGACAGTGTGGTAGGGCAGATGGGTACATTCTGGAGGGCAAGGAGCTGGAGTTCTATATGAGGAAGATAAAGGCCAAGAAGGGCAAATAGGCTTAATGTTTTACTATGTCATGACCTGTTTTTAATAAATCTAAGTTGTGACATGGTTTTATTATGGGTACAATTTCCTTGTTTTCGTAATCTAACTGAATAAGTGTTGGAAGAACTGTTTAGTAGTAACGTTTAAGATATGATCTTAATATTAAATTCGTTAAAATGTGCATATTTTGCTCATGTGCATTCCCTTCTTACTTATGTGGAGGCAGTAATTAAAAAAAAAAAAAAAAATGTATTGAAGGTAAGAGAAAGATATATGTATAATATTAATTTAAGAATCCATTGTAAACCATTTTATTGAGCCTAATACTTTTATTTTGTAATCTATCAGTCTATTTACATCTTAAGCTGGGTACACACACGAACAATAGCCTGTAATGTAACATAGTAACATGTTTTCGGTGATGTTAAGAATTTTAGAAACAAACATGTTCGCTTTATGTTATGTAAAGATTTCATTGTATATCGATACATGGTGCGAGTGAAAGCTACCGCTGCCACTTGCATACTTATACATCTTATGTTCCCGAAGCAGAGGAACAAAGGTGGTGGAAAACTTTATTAAGGAAAAGAAGAGAATCTGTTGCTGTGGGTTTACTTATAGTCTTTAAGATTTCTGGAAATCTTTAGCCACTACAAACACAACTGGAATGTCATCGTCAGATTTTTAAATACTTCTTAATTTGGCTATTTAGTTAATTTGGAATACGTAAATGAGGCGGGCAATGACGGTCGTTGAACATGTAGCCTTGACTAAACGTTTGGTGATTCGTATACAAGTTTGCAGTCTCTCTTTAAGATTTCAAAGTAAGCCATCAGTGGAATCTTTACTCAACTGTCTTCTTTGGTTTGCAAAATTTTTTTAAAATGATCCAAGTTTTTGCAGCCTAAAGTAATGAGTGCTCATGGTAACACTCAAAACTACAGTACTAACTCCTCTTTCCACTTTGCCATTATCAACAGACAGAATAAAACAGCGAGCAACTGTGGGGTAGACAGGACTAACTGATTGTGGGGAGGCTTCGCCTGCGCCGTGTTCAGGTTTAAACATGAGGACAGTTCACACAGAGCTAAATTTAAACAAACACTTGAAAATTACCTGGTGAACTTGTGTTCTTAAAATGGTAATGAAATTATAAATGATGTTGCAGTTAAAATTTACCCTTCGCACACAAATTATTTTACCCTATTTAAAGTTACACATAATTGTGTCAAAAAAGTAATTAAAATGAAATGTGAAGTTAATTTTTTTTTTTTTTAAGTTTAAGAAACAGGTACATACAAAATATAATTTTATATATAAAGTTAAAATTACAACTTTTAACACTTTTATTGTAGATATGCAATTATAATGAAAAGTACATATTTATAAAAAATTGTCGACATTTTAGTTGAAACTTTTAACATTATCTTTCATTTATGATACAATAATAACTAAAACAAAATAATTTAAACCTAGAAAACAGATATAAAGAACAATAAGTGTTGAAACCAATGTCCTTGGGTGGAGCAACAGAAGGAGAATATTTTCGTTTTACGCAAAGACAGGAGATGGAGCCGCGCCCATGCGCGATCTAATTGGCTGCTCCACTCCTTTTCATTCATAGACAATTTACGTTTCTGATTGGCTGAGGGAGTTGGCCAAAGACATGTCTAAGTTGATGCTGCACTCTAGCGGAAGTTTTAAGAACTGCTATTTATACTATCGACATTTCGTTTACCACGTTTGAGGCAAAGTAGAGGCTGGGTATATATTTGTTTACTGCGTGCAAAGGGTTGTCTTAGTTGTAAGACATGTGACAATGTCATGCTTGTAGACATGTAATGGCAATCAATTCTAAAATGTCATCATATATTATGATGTTTGGTGTCACTAACATGTTTACTGGATGTTGAGTTTCAATTAAACTGCCTACTTTAACTATTTTAGATTTATTCAAATAGTTAACTGTCAGAGAGTTCATTATCTTCTTTACTTTGGCCACTAAATCTTAAAATGACACACCTTCTAGAGGAGGGCAATGTTTTTATATAGAGACAATATGCCATGCTTACCTCCATGACAAATTCTATTTTATGAACTCTAATGGCATAATTGACTGGTGGTCACTAGCACTCCTGGTGATTGACTGCTATGAATTTCCTTCCCCTTATATCTCACATAGCAACTGCAGCTCCATGAATTAAGGCATCTGGACTGATGGATTGACAGATAAGCAACTGAATATGTGTTTCATCATCTTCAAAGTGCACTAGACCACATACTGTATTACACTACTTGGCCAATATTTTCTGGGATGAATAGTTAACACTTTTCTGGCAACTTTAAAGAAAAGTTCTTGTTTTCAAGAAATACTCAGAAATCATTGTTGTGAAGACAAGAAGATCCTCTCAACAAAACCACTTGCAAGACAAAAGACCAAGTTCTTTGCGAAGTTGGAGTCCAATCCCTTTCGAGGTTTTAGTCTTAGAAAGATACTTGCATGATTCACATGAAACCTTCCCTTGGAACTTTCCTAAGGTTAATGGTATTTTGGAGGATCATTTTTAGTCTGTGTACATCAATAATCGTATGAGCCATGTTTGTTTAAAATAAATCTCCTCATAGTAACATGAACACCTTTACAAAATGCAACTGTTCTCTAATGTCAACTCTCCCTCCATGGCTTATTGTGAGAAATTAATTTTTTGCGACAAAATGTTGTGGAGATTGTGCTTCTTACTCTTAAAACTGATCGGGTGTCCGCTCATTGTTGCCATTAGAGTTAAGGATGTTAAGTATTTAAAAAGATATTGAAGTCAAAGGCTTATCCATAGTCAGTATAAAGTGACTAAGTAGCTCTTTCAGTTCAATGTTGTGACTGTACTCTGCTTCTGATTTAATAAGCGTTAATGCAACAGTTTGCTCTGACCTATCAAGATTTTTGTGTGAAAGCCAGACAAGTCGTTAACCAGCATCAATGATAAAGTTGATGAAACTGGTGTAAGCACTTTATTCAAAATCAGTTTTGTAAACAACGTTAAATGCAATCCATGTAAATTTGTTTACTTTATGAAGCTTCTCATATGTCGGACACAACTCAGTTGCCATATTAGGCAGAAACTTAAAATAGTTAATTAATCTAAGATATTAACTTAAGCTGCATAAAATTGGAAGTTGTAATGTCTTTAAGATAACATCTACCTTATCAGGATTTGTATGAAGGCAATGTTCACCAATAATATAACAATTGGTAGTATATAGATTTTTAAAAAAATTTACTTTTCTCCTTGTTATTGTGCAAGTTATTATGTATCTATGTAAAACCTTCACAGTCCTTGATATATTGTATCTTTGTAAAGCATTTATGTCTGTTCAGATTGACAAATGACAGCCGAGCGGTTTAAAGCCCATTCACATGTGACTGATATTTGCTGCTTACTTACCAGTGCTGATAAATGAGCATCATGTGAACGCTCCACCAGCACACTGGTTTTTATTCGCATGCTGGTATCTTTAAACATGTTTGGTATTGCCAGCGCCAATGAGGCTGGACTGGGTCACTTGACCACCAGCACCGTCTGAACAAATCGAAATGTGCTTATTACTTGCAATCACACATTGTGGTAGCGAGTTATAGAGTTTACTAATATGTCTGATTCTTAGTGGAATGTTAATTTTGTAATCAAATTTTTAAAACTTACATTTGTTTGTGGGAATCATAATAATTATTATAAAAAATGAGAATTATAAAAAAGAAATGCAAGAGCTGTGAAGGGTCTAGTTTTACATCTTGAATCCAAAGATTTTGGCATCGTCCATAGAGACCAACTTAAAATTAAATCTTTGAAAGACTTGTACCGAGCATATTAAAAGTGGTGCGAGTGTAGAAGATATTTACAAACCGAGGCTTGGTTGGTTCTAAGTTGCCCATAGCTTTTGGAGAACAGTTTTGCTGGTAAGACACTAATCATTGAATTTGGTAAGTGTCAGCATTTTACATTTATATATTAATTTGTAAAATAGATGTTTCACTGTTGCATACAGCATGTCAACCGACCATACTAGCACTCACAACCAGCCAAATGTGAACGGATTTTCCACGATGGTGCATAGCGTGGTAGATAAGAACTGATCAGCCACGGATGAATGAGGCTTAAGGCTTCAGGACTTTTAGCCTGGGTTAGAGATAGTGCTGGTTCGAATCTGGCCTGAAGATTTATTAATAATATTCACCTTATTACTGTACTGGTTTGCCCCATTACACTGTCTGAATAAATTCTCCACAGATCAATAGTCTATGGGGAATGGGCAGAGTAAAGTTAAGGAGGATCAGCCTCTCCTTAAAAAAAATTTTTTTAAAGCGGATACAAATAACGAAAACCCGGTTTTTAAACTTCTCTCTGTCAGTAGGCAAATAACGTCTGTTGCGCATTATACATGAGGTCCAAAAACCCTCTGTGGGAAATGGACTTTTGGTAATAAAGTATAGGTTAGGTTAAAGGTCACTAAGCCAGGAATTAGTATATTGGAGAGATAGGACATCAACAAACTTACCTTAGAAGACAAGTTCATTAACAACAGAGTAATAGTAAAATAACCTTATTAAAAACCAAATCCGTTTAGTCCAGTCCCAAAATCAACCCCAAACCAGAAGCAGTTCCCAATGCTTACCCCTTGTCACTAATTATCACCATGGCCTACAGAAACTCCTGAAAGATGGCTTCAACATCTTTAAAGATTTCCCCCACACCAAAGATCTTTTTGAAAAACCTCCTACTGTGACTTTCAGACCAAACAAAAACCTCCGCCAAATCCTGGTCTATCCTAAGTTACCTGATCCCAACATCCTGACCTGTCCTAAAGACCATCAACCAACCGGTTCTAATCCTTGTAACAAGAAGTCTTGCAAAACCTGCCCTATTCATCTCCCAGCCACATCTTTTACCATCTCCACTACCTCCTTAACCTACAAGATACCTGGAAACCACTCCTGTGATTCCACCAATATAATTTATCCAATATATCAGCCTTACCAGTGAAATTCTTCAAAAACGTATGAATGGCCATAGATATGATTGCAAAGTCCAAAATCCTGAAAAACCTGTATCTGCCCATACTCCTTTTCCATAACAAAAATTTTGGTCAGTGTTACACCACTAAAGTAATCAGATCCCTTCCTTCCCATGCCAATAGTTCCCATCTCCGAAGGATGAAATTAGCACACCAATGGATAACAAAATCCCGTGACCCACCTAATCTAAGATAATAAGATAGACCATTTCCTCTCAACCCCTTCTCCATCAGCAAACTTGGTATATATACTAACTGAAAAACTGCATCTATACCCGAGTGTTGCTCTATGGATGTACAACCACCACCTCTAAACATCCCCACCACAGTCACCTACCCAGCAATAGTGGAAGCCATGTCAGTCTCTCTCTCTGACACCTGAAGAAAGTGCCAGTGGCATTGAAAATTAGTGTGATTATGTATTTATTTTGTGTATGTTACTACTACTCTGGTGTTAGTGAACTTGCTTCTAAAGCAAGTTTGCTCGGTAATAAAATATAAGCTTTGTAATGTAAATTAAAAGAAAGCCGAGCATCAGCTGAATTTAAAAAACTAGCAATGCCGTATTGTGCCACAGTTGGTTACGTTAACAAGAATAAAAACAAGCAGGATTGAATAACTTCTCAGGTAAATATTATGAAATTAATTAATTTGACATATTATTTCTGTTAAATATTGTACATTAGCCTACTTCTAATTTTTTATCATAATTTACTGTGGTGTTTAAAATGAAAAATTTCAGTTTTATTTTAATCTGTAATAATGATTTAACCCCTTGCACACCGACGTCTGATATATCAGACATTTGAGTTAAGGCCAAAAACTCCAATGTCCAATATTTCGGACGTTCAAAATATATTTCTTGCTGACTTTATAAACTTTCCAAATGCACTCAAATTACGATATAATAAACTTCGATAGTTATAGTTTAGCGTAGTAGTACTTTATAATAGTTCACTATCGAATGTTTTTTATCATTTGTTTTGGCACGCGAATGACTGATACTGTCACATGGTGTTTGCGCAGGATGGTCAGTTGTTTTTATTAATTATTATTCTTCATATCATCTGTTTTGAAATTGGTAGTGACTGTAACCAATAACAATTTTATAAATTTATATTTGTTAACATTTATCGTTAGTAATTCATCATTTGGAGAAATCAAATAAATGTGACTGGTGCTTCAGAAACAAAGTTGATCAGAATACATAATATACTGTTTTGGAGATGGTTTTGGCGTATCCCCTGGGTAGTTCTAAACGAGCAACAAAGCTGGTAGCTGGACCGTCACAAATTAGTGATCTCCGAGCTATGGCAGCTACCACACAAAATAAAAAGGCCCTTTTGAGGATCAAACGTAGTCCATTTTAACGCTGAGTGTTTAAGCAAGGCGAAGAGAGTGAGTGCATCAGTAGGGTTCTTCTAGAAAACAATGTAGATATCCTAGCACTCAAAGAGGCACATATCGAAGATAACAATAGTGCAAGAGGCAATATTCCTGGATACAGATTTGTTGACTCCATTGGGCCTAGTGTGTATTGTATTGCAACTTATGTAAAGAGTGACATTGACAATGTGTCAGTTAACCATAAGAGCTCTGATGGTGACATCTTTGTCTTGGCAATTCAAGTGTCAGAAACTAGAATGGTAAATATTATAAGCCTTCCAATATCCAGTGACCTGACTATAGGATTTTGCTAAGTTTTGAACACCCTGTCCTCTATGTGTGGGACTTCAACAGTCACCATAGCCAATGGGGCTATAACATCGAAGGTGAGAATGGCAGAAAGCTTACTGATTGGGCTGAAATAAACAATCTTTTCCTGATTTTTGATGCTAAAGATTCAGCCACTTTATTCAACTCATTGGTGTCGAGGTTACTCTCCCGACTTAACCTTCTGCTCATGTGAATGATCATTAAGCCCAAAATCAATTGGGAAAATTCTTTTTGTTTTTTCCCCACTCTCAACATAGGCCAGTGCTGGTTTCATTGGGAATCCAAATTCCCATAATTCGATCCTTTCCAAGGCCTAAATGGAACTTCAATAAA
The DNA here is from genome assembly GCA_035578905.1 of Stictocephala bisonia. Classification (NCBI taxonomy): domain Eukaryota; kingdom Metazoa; phylum Arthropoda; class Insecta; order Hemiptera; family Membracidae; genus Stictocephala; species Stictocephala bisonia. The sequence goes on along the minus strand of JAQJVL010000086.1, from coordinate 1,007,829 downwards.
GCACACTGGGAGGCATTTACCACCAGGCTTGATATCATCAGATTCATCCCTCCTACAATAAGAAATTACGATCGTTTCACAAGTCTCTTCTTGTCCATTGCTAAAGCTTGCATACCGAGAAGATACAGAAAGGAGTATATACCAGGATGGAGTAAGGAATCATCCTCCGTTTGAGCAATCGGCCGGACTGTGTGTTCACCGTACACGTACACTCTTTCCCCATTGAATATTAATCCGTGCAGTGGGTTTATTATACAAAGGGAGAGAGCCAGTACAGTACAAGGTATTAACCCACCAGCCCACCCATACACGCACTGTGGTATTGACTCACTCGCCCACCCATACAAGCACTGTAGTATTATCACAGTACGTATATGGGTGGGTCATTACCACAGTACGTCTATGGGTGGGTCTGTACCACAGTGCGTGTATGGGTGGGCAAGTGGGTCATTACCACAGTACGTGTATTGGTGGGTGGGTGGGTTAGTACCACAGTATGTGTATGGGTGGGCGGGTGGGTCTTTACCCTTTAGCATAATAGATGCAGATATGGCAGAATTTCAAGGCAAAAACTACTTTGTTGTAGTTAATTTCTACTCGAGATGGTAGTAGGTATATGACAAAAATTACATGTACAGTCATTATCAAATACACGTACAGTGGTAATGACCCACCCGCCCCCCATACACGTACAGTGGTAATGGCCCCCCCATACACGTACTGTGGTAATGACAAAACCACCCATAGACCCACCATACCTTTCCAAAGAGTTTAATGCCACCTAAAACTCCAACACAGCTAATCTGCTGCTGCACTCTCTGGACAGTGCTGGGAGAGAAAAATGGGTTAAGACTGTTGAAGATAAAAACTTTACCCACAGCAGTAGAAAAGAGTGGTCACTTTTAAGGAAACTCTACTGATAAATCTCCAAATCAATGAGAAGTGCTCCACCCAAAGGCTGCTAATATAACTAAACGGATAGTCAGCTTATCAAAATAAGCCCACCATCCTTCTGACAAACATGTAGTTTTCAGCTAATGCTTGTCAGAAATGTCAGCTAATGTTTTTTGCTAAAGCTAAATGAAATTAAAAAGAGCCAATTGGCACCCCTGGAAGTGTCTAGAAATTTCACGGAGGAAGAGATAGGGCGATTTCCACTATACCAGCAAGGAAAGCAGCCGGTCTTGACGGAATTTCTTTTGCATGCTGGTAGTAAAGTGAAACAATGGCTTCAAACTGTCTACAAAAAGATACTAGCTACAGGCAATTTGCCAAAAGTGTTTAAGCGTTCAAAAGTAATAGCTGTTCTGAAGACTGGCAAGGACCCTGAATGAGTGGAAAGTTACCGCCCTACATCTCTTAGTGTTTGTTGTTATAAGTTGCTGGAAAGACTGTTACACAACAGAATATCACCCATTCTTGATCCTAATGTTCCAGTTGAGCAGGCTGGTTTTCGACCTGGCCAATGTTGTTGCAACCAGATCCTGGCTCTGATATAATTTATTGAGAATGGGTTTGAAAACAAGCTAAAAACATCTGCAGCTTTTGTTGATCTCACAGTGGCTTATGACACAGTATGGAGCAAAGGTTTGTTATTAAAGTTCTACAGCCTCCTTCCCTGTCCTTTTCTTTTGCGACTTCTAGAATCAGTGCTTAGTGCCAGGCTAATAAAAGTTTATATAGGTTGTGAAGAAAGCTTATATGACAGCTGAAGGATGGTCTGCCACAGGGGTCTGTACATGCTCCAATTTTATTTAACGTGTATACTGCTGTCATCCCAATCGCCAAGTCAAGAAAGTTTATATATGCAGATGATATTGATTTAGATTATCAACTTAAGGACTTCACAGCTACTGAAGAAACACAAATGATCTTGCAACCCTCGAAGAATATTTTAGAACCTGGAAGCTGAATCCTAACCCATCAAAAACCAAAGTAGCCTGCTTCCACCTATGATAATCGACTAGCTAATCAAAAACTAAACATTTTCTAAATAGTGTACTACTCCACCACAATGATAATCCACAGTACCTGGGAATAACGTTAGATCGATCGCTGACGTTTAAAAGCCATCTTCAAAAAACAGCAGCTAAAATTAAAACCAGGGCAAATGTACTACATCATATTGCTGGAACAACTTGGGGAGCCAATGCACATGTCCTAATACTGCTTTGTCACTGGTTTATTCAGCTGAATACAGTGCTTTCGTATGGCTAAATAGCGCACATACAAAAGTGATTGATGTCTAACTTATAAGAGCAATGAGAGCTATTAGTGGTACTCTACTGCCTTGGCTGCCGGTGCTGTGCAATATAGCTCCTCCAGAAATAAGATGACGGGAGTAAATACGAAACGAATAAGATCTTGAATGCCTCGCAGCTCCCCATTACCCAGGATCTCCCATGTCAGAACGGTCGCTTAAATTCTCAAAACCCACCTCTACGTACTGCTTTCCAGTTGAGTACATCAAATTTCTCGCCCAATACTAGCTGGGCCAAAACCACCTCTACATACTGCTTTCCAGTTGAGTACATCAAATTTCTCGCCCAATACTAGCTGGGCCATAGCGTGGAATAGTTCCTTATTAACGATCCATCAATAGCTGTAGGTGGGATGAACCTCTCTCGTTGGGAGTGGACATTATTGAATTGGTTCAGAACTGGAGTGGGCAGATGTAACTAATGGAGCTCAGTCATGTAATTACGGGAAGTCTATACAAACAATGTATCACATGGTTACTGAGTGCTCCTTGCGCTGTTTTACGGAGGGATTAACTAGTATAAATAAAATCAGTGAGTCAGGTCATAAATGGCTTGATGGATTGAATTTAACTTTGTGACAGGAGATCATTTGTTATTTATTTTAAAGTTTTATTATAGCGTAATGGATTTTTTGTCCAACTATTAACTCAGCTTTTACATAATTTTAAATAAAAAAAAAATAATGGTAGCTAACAAAAAACTATGATAAATGTATATACCGTTTATAAGCTACATTTCTAGTTTGTCAAGATTTCAATAGTTGCTTACCATGGATTTATTTATTAAGTTATGTGCACAAAATTGTGCATCCTTGTAATTATATAAGGATTAAATGTTAATAATAGGTCAATGCAATTTTTCAGTTATAAGGGGTCAAAGTTAACTTTTATAAAAATGATTAAATATAAATTTTAATAAAGTAGAAAAAATTATAAATTATTTTTATTTAGGTGTAGAATGCTATAACAAATAAAACATAATTCATAGTTCTAGTTATGAAATAACTAATTAATGATTTTTTATGAAACCATTAACAAAATAGGCTTGGAGTTTTTCGCAAGTACTTTTCTAACATGGACTGGAGTTTTTGACACCGACCAAAAATGTTTGTCCCGAGTGCAAAGGGTTAATATGTAACGGTAGTTACATCAGCTGTGCGCATCTCACTAAGATGGCGAATATCGGCTTCAACTTCTACTGCAGTATAGAACGCATTATGAACACACTACTCTATTATTTGCTCTGTGGTACAATGCCAAAGTGGTTAAGATGGGTGACAGGGGCGTATTAAACCACTTTTAATTTTCATAAAGACTGAAGCAACTTTGGTTCCTAAATGGTACCTCTCCCTGTTATTAGTGTTTGTTTGTCTGATCGAGAGCAGCACTTTCTCTGAAACAAATTTCGTTATTTGTATTTTTCAGAGACTAAACAAATCAACCACTAAAGTTGTACACCTGCTGTACCATGCGAGTGGAAATGGCTATTAGGAGTGGTACAATGATACTTAACGAGGGCCAAGGAAAGTTGTAATTTTATACGAGCGCAAAGGGTTAAACCTGAGTTTATTCAAAGGTCAGACATCATTTCATTCAAAATTTATAAGATAAAACTTAACTGTACAAGCACTACAAACATGTGATAATAATTACAACTAATATTCTTAAATGAAAGTTGTGTGATGAAGTACAGTGTAAAACATTTATTTTAATAAAATCTTATGTTTAATACATAGTAGACTAACATATTTTAAATTTCATTGATAACAGATCCCTATCAAGACAAACCAAGGTTACTAATTTTATGATTGTTCACATAACCGACAGTGTGTCACCAATTACAAATCAAAAAGCTGTTTTGGTTTCACGTTCCTCTGAGACCTATAAGTAACTGCTGCACAGTGCTCCTTCTCTGGTAATGGTCTTAACTGTTCAGGAACACATGACCAATACTCACCATTATCTAGCTGTACAATATATCTAAAGGGTCCATTCATTTTGGAAACAGTTCCTTTCAACCAACCAGATGATGGGCACATAAAATTTTTAACAAACACTGATGATCCAGGACTTAGGTTCTTGTAATGCAATCGAAAAACTACCTTATCTCCATTTTTTTTCATTACAATTCGTCTAAATTCTCTATAACTTTTATTTGTTAACTTTCTAACATGATCTGAAGAATATTTTTGTAATGAAATTATTTGTGTAAAAGTAAGAGGGACTCGTAAATCATGGTACCTATTAGGTTTGTACTTACGCTCCTCTCCTCCCATGAACGGTAACTGCTCGCTAGCATAATCTACGAGGTCATGAAGAACTACAACTGGTCTTAGTTTTAATTTATCTTCTGTTTTTTTCTTGACTAGAGTGTAATTTTGTTTAACCCCTGTATGTTGTACTGGTGGCAAATAATTTGAACATGTTGCTTCAGTCGCATTAGCAGTATTTTTTTGCTTTGCTAAAGTCTCATTAGGTGCATTATCTCCCTGTATAGTTGAATTTATAATGTCCTGTATCATATCCATATTATTTTTATTCAGATTCTTTTGTATTATGAAACGTAACATTTTTTTGAGTTTTTCTAAATTTGATTTCTTACTTCTGATGTGGAGAAATTTACACAAATTATTCATAACCGTATTTTTACTTAAAGCAAAATTTACAGAATATTTCTTCAACGTAAGATAATTAATTATTAATTTAATATTTCTTACAAGTTTTGCTTTTTTTGCCTCTGACTTTTCATTTGTTCTACTATTCGTTTTTTTTTCTTGGTCCAAATTAACTTCTGCGCTATCATCAATATTTGCTTCCACATTAACATTATTGCTCTTTTGTTTTTTATTAGTATGGTCAATTTCGGGTAATATTTTCCTTTTGTTTGAGTTCTTCAATGTTTTATCAACAATTGTGTTTATATCACCTTCACATTGGTCAGAAGATGGTGTATTATCCTTTATTGTTTCTACGTTCACACCCGCATTACACTGATGTCCTTCACGAATGTAGTTATGAATTCTCTTGCGTAATATATTAAAACCATCAACAAAAACATCCTGACTTAAGAGTACACACAAGCATTTCAATTTTTCATTAGATAGTTCGGATACAGATAATTCATCAGAAAACATTCTACTGAGGGCAATCGATAAAGCTACTTTCTTTATTTTATGGTATGGATGCATGATATCACTTCCAAACGTTTTTTCTTCAAGATTGGCTGCATCTATTATAATTTTAAGATTAACTTTCACCTGATTTTCTAAATGTTTGTTATATTCAAGTTTTAGATATTTAATTACCAAAGCAGCTACTTTTTCACTTGGCTTAAGACGTGATAAGTCGAATGCACGAGGTAATATTACTCTCAAACAGTCAAGAACGTGGGACACTGTGACGACTTCACAAGATTTCTTTTCAATACCATTACTATCAATAACCTCAGCAGTACTCATTGGCCAATTTGGGTTTCCAACATATCTCTGAGGTGTTTTTTTCTTTCTTCCTCTATTTCTCTGCTCACTTGACTTTATATTACTAGTATAATCTATTTTATCTGAAAATGAAGATGTGTTTTCATCACTTTCTACAGGTGGTTTTTGAAGAAGCTTCTTCATATCTACCAACTTTATGGGACAAGGAGATGTTTTTGGCTCAAAGTTTTTCAATGTTTTACTTTGTGAATGACCAGGCAAATCTTGAGGAGGTAGTGAGATAGACGTTGAAACACTTTCACTTGTTAATTGCATGCTTTGCATATTTATTACATTTGGCACTATTGGTCTCAAATCAGCACCACTATCACTAGACAACGCTTTACGACCATAGTTCAAGACAACAGTGTCGGTAGATTGTGGCAAATACCTTTGAAACAAGTCATTACAAGATGATACAATGTTAACTATTTTATGTGTAGTCTGTGAGAGAACAACAGATCTTGGTACAGAAGACAACTGCACAGCCTGGACTGACTCAGAAATGTTTTTCTCCATTGTTTCACGGACAAGTTCTATGTTATCAGTTGTAGCACTTGGATTGAGAATGCATGAGAGAGAATCTTTTGTTGAAAGTGAAATCTGATGCTTTGGTTCCTAAAACAAGCATATTTGTTTCAAAATTAGTACTTACTCATATGCACAAAAATAAATGTACGTATAACCTATATATAAAAAAAAACAAATAAAAGAAAATAAAACGGATGATCTGTTTTATAGCTTTTTTTTATTAAAATCTATATTTAATATTCAATAATTTCTTTTATGTCTTTTTTTGATTCCGTATTTCAGGCTAAAATTACAATGTATGCAACTCACCCTACACAAATGTGTTTCAGTAGGCTTAATATTAGCTAGTTACAAATAAGACTAAAGACAAAGAAGAAAAAAATTATGAATTGTTGTTCAAGAAAGAGCCATTAATACGGATCAGCATCACTGTGCACTTTGTAGGCAGCTAAACCTAATGAATAGCTTACGTTTGGTAGATTTAATGAATGAATCGTTTTAAGAGGTGCATCACCAATGCATCACTACACGACCTTCTTGACCCACCCACTCACCCATAGTAAAAGTGAATGGATTATAGACAGTCTTCTGAGAGTGATTTACATTATAATTAACATAAAACAGAATAAACGTGAAAAAAAATTATCTGTGAATTAACAGATAAACGTAAAGTGGTATTGACCCACCCACCCATACACGTAAGGTGGTATTGTTATACGTTTTTGATTTAAGGACGTGACCGCTTATTGCAGTCACAGCCAATAAATACTATTTATTGCAAAGAATAACAATTAATGAATAAAATTTATGTTAATACAATATAATAGGAATGTATATAATTATATTGTATGTAGACTATAATAATAATAATATGAAATAATGAGTTGGTGGGTCAATACCCCATATCTGTTTGGATGGCTGGGTGGGTTAATAAGAAGGTTTCTACACAACAGGTTGTCTCATTCTAATATGGTCTATATAAGCCGAGTTGTGACGTCAGAGGGAGACCTCCGACCACAGAGTAAGTGTAACACTACACATTCCCATACACGAATGAGGGATGTACATACCACCGCACGTGTGTGGGCGGGCGGGTGGGTCAATACCACTGGACGTGTTTGGGTGGGCGGGTGGGTCAATTAAGTATGTGTTAGTATGTTTTAGTAGAAATATGTAGGCTTTAAAATGTATAGAATGATGCAAAGTTTTGTGATAATCTTTAAGTTAATTAATCTGAAGGATAATTTGAAGGATGGTACTGACCCACCCGCCCACCCTTACATGTACAGTGGTACTGTACCTCCATATGCTGTAACCCACCCTCTCACCCATACATGTACGTGTATAAAGTCTGCAAAGCAATTACGGGTATAATAAGGATTCAAAACAATATTGACAATAAAATCAATATTAATTTTAAAATTATATAATGATCAACCAAAGCACATAAACTAATAAAAATTCAATATGGTCATTGACACAATAATTTAATAAATTAGCTTACTGTCTGCGCAGAAATTATGTGCACCCGAGTTTGAAGGTGTTTACTAAGGACCTAAGAGGTCTACGAAAAATCTAATCACACCATTGTTTGGCTGTATGTTTCCATTATTACTTAAAAACCCGTTATGTTATCGCATTCATATTTTAATATGTGGTTGATAAGAATGTTTTCTATAATTTTTATGAATTTGAGTTTAAGGTTTTTATTCTCACCTGTTTTTCAAAACTATGCGTATGTATATTGGATTTAGAACTGTTTGAGAAAAAAGTTTTTATTAACTTGCTGAAACATGTTTTCCTTGAATTTTAGAGGTCATAAAATTAATTACTTGGTCTTGTTGTAATGCTTATGACATTCATAGTTACGATACATTATTTTCTTAAATGTGTAAGTAATCACAGTGATTTTAGATTGATTTAAATTGATTCAAAATCACTGCTTTTACTTACACATATGACAGTAATGTATCATACCTATACATTACGTAAGCATTACAACAAGACCACGTAATTAATTTTATGACCTCTAGAAGCCAAGAAAATAATGTTTCAGGAAATTCATAAAAACTTTTTTTCTCTAGAAAGTTAAAATTCTAAAACTTATAAAAAACACTCTTATCAACCATGTATTGAAATATGAATGTGATAAATTAACAGGTTTTTTAGTATTAACAGTGGAAATTTAATGTACAATAAAAACTAATTAAAAATCTGGTACTTTTTTGTTCCAACTAGGATAGTAATTATTAAAAATAATACAATTTTACAATGAGTATGAGATAACGTAAAAAAAACGGCGAAAACAATGGTCTTATTAGATTTTTCGTAATCCTCTTAGGTCCTTAGAAAACAATCTTCAAATTCAGGTGCACATAATTTCTGCGTAGACAGTAGGATATTATTTGTTATAATTATGTTCATTTATATCTACATCTTGTTTCAAACACTAAGAAATAGAAAACAAAGGCTGGAGAGTAATTGATGTCAAATAAACAATATCATTTCAGGTAGTTTGAGTACATTAATTATTTGCATTTAATCCCTGTTTGTAACACACACACACGGATATAATTCAGTAACACTATCTCATATTTTTACCAAGTCCTTGCACATACTTGATTGATTGATTAATGCAACAGGGTTGGATTAGAGTACTATAAATACAAATATAACGGTTTATATGAAAATCGTATGCAAGTTATACTGTTCATTATATACCAAATTATGTGTACTATTTTAGTTTGGAAACAGTGATCACTGATTTTTTGTTTTCTGACATAATATGATCTACGATAATTATTTTCGGAAAGGAATAATGCAGTTACCTGTCTTAAGAGATAATAACGTTTTTGTCAAAAATAATGTGGCTTTGTACCATAATTTTGTGTGGGAAAATAAGAGTGCAACCGTTCTGAAATATATTAGTATAATTACATTAGTCAAGTGGTATACAGGGGTTTCTAAACTGGGGGCGTGAGACCATTGGAAATAAAATATTAAGATATGATTTGAGACCAGTGAAAATGCAAGCTCATCCTTCTAACTAACTTATTTTTCTTTACCTAATAAATTTAAAATTAAAATGTTACAATCATGTTTCTAGTTTATACTTGGTTTTTTTTTATATGCCCAAACATGCAATACAATTTGATGTGTAAGGGGGGACATGAGAGGTTTTCATTTCAACATAAAAAGGGGTGGTTCAAAAATGTTTTGGAACCTCCTCTCTGGTTTTACTAATTGTAAATATTTTATGTAATATAAGTGTAAAAAATGCATCTCTTCAAGAGCAACAAGTTGACAACTGATTGAACAATGTGCTAAATGGGCTACTGCTTGAGGGTCAAATTAACATATTACCCTCTAATATTTTTTAAACACCATTATTTTTATAAAAAATGTAAATTAAGTTTGTCTTACTTGATATTTCAAAAGTTCCCAAAGTGCTTTTCAACTGATGGGTTATTAAAAACTATAAAATTTAAGTTTTCTATGGAATCATTGTAAGCAAATGACATACTTAGCAAGTTTTTCAACGTTGACACAATGAACATTTACACGTTTAAATCCACAGAAACTAATCCTTGTAATAAAAAATATCAGGAAACATTTTACTGTTTAAAATGTTTTAATGAGAATGTTATAAAATATGTACACTTCTTATTTCTTTACAAAATAATATTATATGGCATAATAAGCTCAACTCATCCAAACTACTCCTTGTAACAAAACTTCTAAAAATGAAAAGGCAATTGAGTATTGATGAATCCATGTAAAGCTATAGTTTATAATTCATCCACAGATTTAATGTATTTTAAAAACTGTCCTGAAAGTAGATTATGTTTCGTCTGTACCTGTGAGGGGTGGGGCTAGTGCAGCCATCTTGGTGTTGCCGTGTTCCGTCATTAAGTAAGCACATCCGGCTGTGTGAGGTGTATAGTATAAATTTTAAATAAGTAGTCTAATTTATAATCATGCAAGTTGTGAGTTGGGCCTGTAATATGGTTTTTGCTTGCCAAAAATAAGAAACCAATTGAAATTTATTGGCGATTGTGTAAAGTTTATGGAAACATCTTAATCACTGAAGGGGAAAATGCCCAACAGCGCATTAGATTTTGAAATGACGAAACAAATGTGCATGTTGAAAAGCGAAGTGTACAACCAAGCATAATAACGGAAAAATTGTTACAAAAGTCAATGAAAAGATAGAAAAAATTGCAGATTCAAAGTAACGGTACTTTAGCTAAATTTCCCACAAATTTCAAGAAGTTTATTGCATGAAAATGTTGCTCAAAAGCTTGGATACAACAAATTTTATGCCAAGTAGTTACCAAAGAGTTTAACGGAAAAACCACAACAATCAGCCAATGGACGCATTATTGATGTATATTAAAGTAAAGATAGCGACGGATTATTTGATCAAATTTTAACTAGGATGAGACTTGGGCTATATAAGTAAAAAGTGAAACTAAACTGCAATCTATGGCGCGAGGCCACACAAAAAATTCATGCTAACAAAATGAGCAAGGAAGATACGGGCAATGGTGTTTTGGGACAACAAAAGTGTGCTTCTTGCCGGTTTTCATCAAAGTATCACAAAAATAATATCTGAAAGGTGTTGCCAAACTGTATATTTAAGAAGAGCAATGCAGAACAAGCATAGGGAGAAAATAACCACACATGGCAAATCACATCAAGTATTCTGCATACTTTTAAGTAGATGTGTTTCAGCATCTACCGTACAGCTCAGTTCTTGCTCCTAATGACTACCGCCTATTTCCACCAATGACGTAATTGCTTGCAACACAACGCTTTGAGAACAACAAAGAACTGTAGGAAGATGTGCCACCTGGTTGAGTGGCAGGCATAGGAATTTTGCTGCTATGATTACTAAATTCATATGGTGATTATGAAAAAAAATATTATATTAATAGAGCTTTCCATCAAGTATAAATATTAACTTGACCCACTAAAATTGTCTTCCTTTAATATAAAAATATTAATCTAATTTCTGGACAGCCCTCGTATTACTTTTTGCGCAGTTTGAATTTTGAAAAATGGTACCTTATGATGAAATTAAATAAAAATACTATCTTGCAAAATATTGCAGGGTAAACTTGTTAGGGGACATCCCTAAATTACGTAATGCTAAAATCGGGCTTTTCAAACCGCCTCTCCTCCATGTAACGGTAATACTTAACCCACCTCGAATATTACGTAAAGCTGTCACCAACCCCCCTCAAATTTTTGTCATCCACTTTAATGCATATGGATGCATTTAATGAATATGATCAATCTTTAGTATAATAAAATATTTTCTAGTGTCCCAAGTTCAACAGTAAATTATAGTATTATAATTAGTAAAGACTATACTACAATAGTTTATCAATGTTATTTTTAATGTAGGTTATATATTTTAATTTTGAATAAAAATGTTTAGAGTAATTTCTGACAGTGCACCAGTCAAAAAATTACTTCTTGTAAATAATTGTTCAACGTTATGTGCAAATAAAGGTTTTGATTTGCATATTACAATTTATGACAGTGTTTGTTTTGATTTTGTTTCGCTTGTTTTGTAATGGGGGGAGAATATATTACTAACTTTGAAGTATTTTAGTTTTGGGAAAAACGATCAAATTTTGTGAATGAATTCAAACAAATTGTTGAGGTTTAATAGTTACGTAATGCTGCGTGGAAACCCTCGACTCACCTCCGAAACGGTGTATAACGCGAAACCCTCGACTCACCTCCGAAACGGTGTATAATGCTACCGAAAACCCCACTCCCGCCTAAAGGCGTTACGTAATTTAGGGACGGCCCCTTATGGACTGGAATCCATTTGCATGATTAAATGACTTCATGACTAAATGAACTAAAACTTAGCCTCAAGAAAAGTCTGCAATGGAGCAGATAAAATTTCAATAGAATTGAAATAAACTTATGTTTTTTAGAGTTGATTCACTCATTATTTAGTTATATTTTATGGTTTACATACTGCTTTTTAAAATTCATTATTTGTATACAGAAGAAAAATAATACTGTAATTGCCGATTGGTTGAGTAGGTTAAATTTACTAGAACTTTAAATAGTGTTATCTGTTACCACTGAGTTGTTAGTTTCCAGTCTCAACATCAAAGTTGGCACTGCGCTTCTCTTTAGTCTTCCAGACTCCTTATCATAGTCATTAGCATCAAAATGTACACTACAGATCTTAGAATTAAGATTTGGAATGAAACCGGTTCTTCCTGTAGCAGCTATCCAAGAGTGATATGCTTCCTTTTCAGTTGGAAACCTGTGAAAAGGGAAACAATTTATATGCAAGTCTTATTATCTAAAACTAGACACGTCCGGACAAACTTTTTCGACCACGAGAAATCGATTGGCATCAGTCTCAACTCCGGGAAAATTCTGATTTCTCCCAGAGGCTCCTTGACTTACCGTGTTATCGACTTTCAGCAGAAAAAACCATAAAGAACCATTATCAATTTCTAGCAGAAAGTGGGGTATCAAACTGTAGTTATTTATCTCCTAAATCACATTATACCATTACATTTTGGTAGAGATAAAATTTAAGGGCTCTTCCCCCCCAAATAAAAAAAAAAATTATGTAAAACCTAAATTTGGGCAACTTTAAACTAATACACCCAAGTGGGGTATCAAATCAAAGGTATTCTTCTCTTAATTACTAATATAACATCAGATTTTAGAAAACACTATGTTTATGGGTTCCACTGCCCAAAAATCAAAATTCATAGTCATACTGGTTAAGAATCCTGGTGAGGCCGCTGGCCAAACATTTTCCCTTGAGGTCGCAGGCCGAGTTCCACAAAGGGGCTAAATGTAAACATAGAAGACTTCCAAAACAAAATGTTATTAATAACCTACAAGGTAGAGCAACAATAAATGATCCTCAGGATCTTCCAAAAGGAGGATGCATGGATGCTACATCATCAGTTTGCAAAATTCAACTATGAGAAGCTCTGTCTCCCGGTTCTCTGTTTAAAATATATATATTGCTAATGGGATTTGGAACATAATTAAATTATACTGCTTTAAAGAGGTATGAAGGTCATTCAAAAATGTTTGCCAAGTATTATAATATACGGCAACTGTATAAAAACTGACTGAAGAATTACACATGTTGGTAAACTGGTTTGGTTTGATTTTGGACCTAAAGCCTAGTTCTCACATGGAAACAGTGTTTGTAAACTGTTTTGAAGCAATAGGGAAATATAAGTATTTCTTAATCATTTGTGTCCATACTAGTTAGGCAGTGTTTCTCGAGATGTGGAATTCAGAAGACATTCTTTTAGCTTGTACTAGTTATACTTTAATAGTTAATTCTTTAAAACATCTAAACAGACCAATTCAAAAATAATTTCAGAAGTATTTGTAGCCGTTATTTCAGTGGTAAGAGGTTTTGTAAAGAACTAGACACATGCAGAAGCACCACTGTTCCCAAATGAATCATTCTAGCTTATCTTATTACTCAATTTTGTCCTCAAGACGGAAACATGTTTGTGTGTTGTCACTGTTCCCAAATGAATCATTCTAGCTTATCTTATTACTCAATTTTGTCCTCAAGACGGAAACATGTTTGTGTGTTGTCAAAGGTTTAGAATACAGAAAACACTGTTTATTGTTTCCAGAAACACGGTAAATGTTTCCCTTTGCACATTAACTAGTTGTGAGTCCATTTCGGTTGTACACTTGAATCATACAAAAGGGACCTTGTGGATGAGATTAATTATGAGGAGAGTTTTATGGAGTGGATTAGAGATAAGAGTAGGAGGGGGACATGACTAAAGTGTGACTAGGGGCCTTGATCACATTGACTAGGAGGGGGACATGACTAAAGTTTGACTAGGGGCCTTGATCACATTGACTATAAGCGGGACATAGTGACTAGGGGCCTTGATCACATTGACTAGGAGGACATGACTAAAGAGTGACTAGGAGGACATGACTAAAGTGTAACTAGGGGCCTTGATCACATTGACTTTGGGGACATTACTAAAGTGTGACTAGGGGCCTTGATCACATTGACTAGGGGGACTGATTAAAGTGTGACTAGGGACCTTGATCACATTGACTAGGAGGGGGACATAGTGACTAGGGGCCTTGATCACATTGACTAGGGGGACATGACTAAAGTGAGACTAGGGGGCCTTGATCACATTGACTAGGAGGGGAACATGACTAAAGTGTGACTAGGGGCCTTGATCACATGACTAGAAGGGGGATATAGTGACTAGGGGCCTTGATCATATTGACTAGGAGGGGACATGACTAAAGTGTAACTAGGGGCCTTGATCACATTGACTAGGAAGGGGACATAGTGACTAGGGGCCTTGATCACATTGACTAGGAGGGGGACATGACTAAAGTGTGACTAGGGGCCTTTATCACATTGACTAGAAGGGAGACATAGTGACTAGGGGCCTTGATCACATTGACAATGAATGTACCAATAAACAATATTTTATCTATGGATTTCATTTATGGCACCAATCTAAAGGCTCTCGCAAGGCTAAGTTTGTGTATAATAAAAGTAAATTGTTGAATATCTGACTGAATTTAACAAAGAGTAAAATTTAGAGTCAAACAACATTAAGATTTCAAATGTAAGAGCCAAAATGCTCAACAAGCCCTAAACTACAAGTTAACAAAACAAATAAATGTCCCGGTAGTTAACTTCATCACACATAAATCATAGTAAAATTGTAATGTAACAACAATGCTAAAAAAACAAAGCTTTTAAAAATTTGTAATCCATATAATAATTTAGTAAACAGTTTTTTAACTTTATTTGAAAATAATTGTTCTTACTCCCTGAGATGTCTTTGTGTAATAAAATAAACTTTCAGCAATGATATAGCACATACTAAGTCATGTGACTGGATTCTCACCAACAGATTCACAATTTCTCGTTGGCCCTGGCGGATGTCTTCTCGTCCACACCCTACATGCTCATCACAGTTGACCTCAGCTGAATATTTCCATATGTTTGGATAACTGTGGTTTCGAAATATCACTAACAGTATGACTTATGTAAAATAAATCCAGTTAATAAAAAGACAGTGAAACTTGTAAAAGAGTTATCATGTTAACCAAAGACCTTAAAAGAACACTTGAACATGAATTCAATGTACCATCATTGTTCTTATATGTGTCTGAGTGGGTTAATACTGTGCATGAAGTGGTGGGCAGGAGGAAGCCAACCTTATGTGTTCTGATGATCTAAGCTTAACCAAAAACAAAGAGCATTACTTGTAGTTCACCTGTTTTTATATGAGTAGAAAGATGAGCTTGATAATAGAGATAAGATAGTGACTGTTTTTCTTCTAAATATTGAAAATTGGAAAAAAATCTGCACAACATATCTTTCAAATAAACTAATTTTCATTTTACATATTTTTTTTAATCAGACACTCGGAAGCATTGTTGGAAATCTTTTTTGAAGCTTGTTAAATCTCCTCCCCTACAATCCCCTTACACATGAAACAACACTAACATGAATAAACACTAACATTTCGTTGAATTCAAACCCAAGTAAAACACAAAAAAATACATGTTAACTGCATTAGTGGTAAACAAATGCGCCTAACGATAAGTGTTTAAATGGAGGAGCAGTTTAAAATGCTGTTCTGTAGGCACGTGTGGCATCAATAATTGAGTTTGAATCCAGCTGCGGCTGGTATTACTCAATATTCATCTTTATAGAGGCACAAAGACTTGAAAAAACAATGTCCATCTTGGGGGGATAGAAGATCCATATTTCTATTATAGTTGTATGGAACAATACCTGTTTAGTAAGTTTTTACCAAAGTAGAGGAAGAGGAAACATGTTTTATTAATTCTTTGAATTGGCTGAATATTTTTATTTAGAGGAAAATTTCACTGTTCAATAGGCAATATTAATTTAATGGGACATATAAATAACTGAAAAACTATCATAAAACATTAATAAGACAAGGTACAGTTTAACTCCAAAGCATCAACTTATTAGCACTGAAGAAAAATTTATACAATACTGAATATATTGTTTTATTACTAAATACTTTTTACTTTACTGTTTACTTAATGAATTGATTTCCATGGGTTTTAAAAAGATTTAAAAAGCATAATACTTAAGCAAAAACATATTTTGAAATGTTAGAATTGAAAGAGCAATTCTAAAGATTAAAACCCCAATAGTAATACATTTTATTTATTAGTATATTTAATATAACACTGAGAAGTTACAATAATATTAACATTTTAACAAAATTAGGAGCATTAATGTACTCACCCATAAAAATTTACTTCTAGCAAATTTCCATTTTTTTGCTCTATGTTTTGACAATTTAGTACACTACATTTCATAGTGACAACATTAGGTTGAAATTCTTCTTAGTTCCTTATACATAATCTGAAATGAAGAAAGTTATAAGTATAAGATGAGGATAAACAAATGAATAGATTGTATTTTATCTACAGTTTATCTTACAATTAATATACATTTACTCCTTATCTGGGAGCCACGATATTTTTCCAATAATCCATTATTAAAAAATCTATATTTGTAAATTTAGTTTTTTGCAACTAAAAAGGTAAATGTCTCTTTTTACAAAAACTACTATTTTAGCCTGACTAAAAATTGATGGTTCTGAAAAACATACAATATATTTTTCTTGATAGCCTAAAAGTCTGCTTAGATTCAAAATGTGGAGTTTCATAAAGATTTACTTTAAAAAATGATAACTCAGACTACACTGCTTAAATATCTATAATATTAATATTACTGTACATCCACTGTAGTATCCAGTGTTGAAGCCACGTGTGAATAACTCCAACATGTTGTAGTACAGAAAAAACTTACCAACTCAACATCCGATAACTCAATAGTTAATGGCTAACGGGGTGTAAGTCTAACTGTATTTAGATTATGTTTAATTCAACTTGAAGGAATATACAAGGCTTTAGATTAGATTCTCTTAGATATCAAAAGTCCACAACTTTGTGCATATTTTAAGACAAATATGAATGATTACATGAGTGTGGATGACTTCTGTAGTCTGGTTACTACCTGAGTTCAACTTATACTAAGAAAATGACATTTATTAATAGCCAAGGCAATTATGGAACCTAAAGCTTTACGTGGAGTCCATATTTGTCTAATTGTCAGCTAATTGACAAGCCTGATATTCAGTTCTCTCTCCTACAAACATCTAGATACTGACTACCACTCAACATGGACATTTCTGATCGGTCAGAATCAACATGGATTTCTGATTCAACCGAAAGCAATGAATGAGCAGACGCCATGTCATTATTACGAGGATTGAGCATATGACCTACAATCTTCACAATACACAAAATAATATAATGTGTCAAATACACTGAAGGAACGATAGCAATATATTTTATTCCTCCAGAGACTATATGACAAATCAGCCAGGCTCCGAATTAAGAAAAGCAATCTTCAAATAAACAATTTTCCAGCACATTTAGCTGTTCAGTAATTGTTGAATATTCGAGATTTCGTTGCAGATACAATAACTATATATGTAAACTAGCTTTGCTCGTTGGGGGATTCGCCTTCAAACCCCCATCTTTCAAGTTTATCACGTACGCAACCAAAGTTAATAAAGAGTGCTACCCAAGCTCATAACGGTTGCTAACAAAGTTGATCATGAGTGGCTACCCAAGCTGATCACAGTTGCTACCAAAGTTGATCACGAGGCTACAAAACCTTGTCACAAATTCTACCCAAGTTAATCACGGGTGCTACCTAAGCTGATCATTGGTCATACCCAAGCTGCTGCTCGAGTTGATCATAGGTGGCTACCCAAGTAGATTACGATTGCTATCGTGGTTGATCACTAGAGCTGCCAAAGCTGATCACGTTTGATACCCAAGTTGATCACGGATAGCTTTCCAAGTTTATAACAAATGCTACCCAAGTAAAATACAGTTGCTACCGAGGTTAATCAAAGATGGTACCTAAGCTGGAAAAGGGTCCTACCCAAGATCATCAAAGTGGCTACCGAAGTAGATTATGGTTGCTACCAAAGTTTATCAAAGATGCTACCAAAGCTTATCACGGTTGGTACTCAAGTTGTTGACAGGTGGCTTTCTCATGGTTGATCTCTTGAATTACCCAAACTAATCACGATTGCTATCCAAGCTGATCATAGTTGCTACCCAAGTTAATCACGGGAGGCTACTTACTTCTTGATCTAATAATAATGCTTACACAGTGCTGAACTAATCAAATTAAGCATCAAGTTAATTATAATTTATATTTAGCTATATTCGAGGTTTTTTACAAACCAATAGCTTAGACTAATTAATGTTGTCATGATTATTTCACCTATCGATTCCTCTGATAACCATTTACTCTATCCAAAGTTATACTTCCTCTTCCCAAACATATGACTGCCAAGTATTCCTAAATCTGATTGCGTTTTCTTTTTTTTACCTCTGCATAATTGTATTGTTTTTATACTAAAATATTTCTTTATGTTGATTTATTGTATTTGCTACTACTTTATGTATTATTTTTCGTGTCATTGAACAACACTGATAATGATCTTGTTACCTAAAATTTGTCTCTAGTTTTATCACTAATCTTTTTCTCAAATAAACATAGATTAGTAATTGTACTATTATTGTTTATTCTGCTAAATGTTTAAAAGAAAGATTTTTCTATATTTTTACCTGTAATTTTGCAGTTTCTGTAATACTCTTTTAACTATTTCAAATTGGTTAAAAATTAATTAGATAAGTCCTGTCGTTGGAGATTATTTCATAATGCAGAAAACTTATTCTTTTATGAAAAATTGGAAAACATTTTTGCGGAATATCGGAAAATATTTGTTACAGGACAGTTTAAAAAAAATATTTAGTTCATGTTTAATAGTAATAATAAATAGTCATGTATTTGGCCGCTAATCGCAATTTAGCACAAAGCTAGGTTTTCAATTATATTTAAACAAATATGCCTAGTTGTCATAGATCAAATTCATGTTCAGGGTAAAAATCATGTCATATTAAATAAAAAGATGATTCAAAATAAATAAAAATACCAAAAGTACCGTAGAGTAATTGATTTTTCTATTTTTTCTTTCTGTGAATAACGTAATTTCAACAGATCAAAACTATCTCTCGTGAAAATATTGCCAATTCTTGACCATTTCAGACAGTTTTCAAATTTTGTTAGCTGAGTAAAAGCAACATAACTTAATTACTGATTTATGAAAAATAGTCATATGTAATCGTTGAAGTAGGAATTTAGTTTTAATTCTAAAAAGAGCACTTGTAGTTTGTAAGTGATGAATACAGTCTTGTTGCAAATACAAGTGTATATAATTTAAATACAAATGCTAAACAGTGATTTCTAAAATTATAGCTAGTTGTTATTAGACTATCTACAGAAAAAGATTTACAATACAAATTTACAAAGACTCAGGTCTTTTGGTAACCATGCTTTTTCCACTCTCCTAGCAAAATTTGAAACCTTTTCATGAATTGGGTCGAGAATTGGCTATATTTTCATGACAGATGCTTTTTATTCTTATTTTATTTCCACGGTTTCCCATTTTTAGAAGAAATATATACAAAACAATACAGAATGGCTTATAACTAGAACGAACAGTGAGTTTAGAACCACTATAAAAATTATAACTAGTATTCTGCGGAAACTACGGTTTTTAGCTAAAACTTTTAGTATTTTTGCCATATTTCCATTATTTTTAATGATATCGATCTTTTTTATAAATTAAGGTATTTTTTATGCTGAGTATGTCTCATGGCGGGAATGGAAAAATATAGCCGTGGTCATTGCAATTAGCGCCCCATTACACGATCATTACAAAAAACAAACGATTAACCACAAAAAACTAATTCGTGAATATTTTGATTGGAGGACAAGAACACGAATTTAACAGAATTAAATTTTTCCTTACTTTTGTGAAGGATAAGTTGAGTTTGGTTATTTTTGTAAAAAGTATTTTTATGGGTGAAAATCTTAATTATTTTTCCAAATCAATTACATCATCATGATCATAAAAAATTAAAATATACCATTGAAAATATTTTTTGCCACAGAATAATGATTTGTAAAAAAATCATATTTTAATTTTCATGGAGATAATCCAATTTTTCTCCAATTCAAGTTGTCTATGCCATGAAATTATTTCTTCTGATGATCTAACTCAATTGTGATTACTTTGAAACAATAAATTTTAATTGTTTTGAATTGATTGAAAACTGCATGGGACTTTTCGAAAATATAATTTTCTGCCTATTCAAAATTGGGTCAACCCCCCTTCCTATGGCTTCCAGTACTGTGCAACATAGCTCTTCTGGCACATCTCAGATAGTTTAAAAAGATCATATCTCCTCCTAATCTCCCCCATTTTGCAAGATATCCCATGACGTGCAGGCTGACTTAAATCTAGAAAATTGCCTCTTCGATGAGTTCCCAGTTATTCTCACATGAACTTTAACTAAAAACTAACTGGGCGTTAACTTGGTATCTGTTTGATGGTCTAAACAAGTTTCTAGTATCACTATGACCATCGGTGGAATGATCCTTCCTTATAAGGAATGGACTAAGTTGAGTTGCTTTTTCATGGGTGTGGGAAAGTGCAACTACTGGAAATAAAAGTGGGGAATGGCAAATGATCAGTCATGTAATTCCGAAGTCAAAGTTCAAAGTATGGATCACATAATCAAATCAATCTTTATTGCAGAAACTTCTGAGTACATCAGTAAGCATTACAAATGTCAAATGAACTTAAAAACTAATAACATAATGAACAAAATTACTAAAGTGTATTTACAAAAGTACAGAAACATTATAGTACAGTAATAAATTATAAAATATCAAGATCTAGAATGTTAAAAAACAACAACTACAAAAACGTTTTATGAACGTTATGATAAACAGTTAAATTCTATATAAAAAATAGTTAAAATCAGAAAACATTTATTCAACTAGTAGGCTTAAAATAGAATACATGACATACAGAAAGTAAAAACAATACATATTCAAATACCACTCCAAAACTAATATAAATATATCATAAAATTCACAAACAAGATATATTGGATTATTAAGAAGAAATCTCTTTATAGTTTTCTTGTATAAAGCAAAAGGCAATTTTCTAATACTAAGTGGTAGCTTATTAAACATTTTTATAGCTATATAGGTGAAACTTTGTTGTGTCTTCGAATAATTGCAAAAATTTATCATTACTTACATTGTTTTCCCTCTTGTGTTATATTCATGACACATGCCATGCTCATAGTATATTTATTGTAATTTTCTTTTATATATAACAAGCATTGAAACATAAATAATCCAGGAAGTGTCATGACGTGAATTTTCTTAAAACTCCCTAAAAAGGCCACAGGAGGAATCCCTGTATAGGAAGACCACAGATCAATCTAATAGCTTTTTTCTGTAATCGGAAAAGTTTGAGACTATAATTTTGACCGCCCCATAATAATATACCGCAAGACAGATGACTATGTATGTGCAAAATAAAATACTTTCAATACATCCAAACTAACACTAGACCTTAACCTCCTAAGCATAAAAATACCTGTATTCAAATTATTGCCTATCTTATCTATATGATTGCTGAATTCTTATTGCTACCTTTAACTGATACTGCTGTTACTAACTCAAATATTTTGTCAATGAAAAATGTATTAAACTGTTGTGGTGATGGGTTACTCTGGTAATTTATTTGCTTACTTTATGCATTACACTCCCTATTTATAATTTCCCACATTGCTTTACTCTTATTGTTTGAGAAATTGATTAGGTCGTCATTTTTCTTAAGCCTAGTTCTTTAACTAAAGATCTAAACTTCTTCTTGAACTTATTATACAATTGTTTTGCTGAATCAGTTTCGGTGCTAATAAAAATAACATATAACCAGTCACAGTTGTTTAAGCTCAGCACTATGCACTTTATTAGCTTCAGGCTTTGTTGTCTTAGGTTTTTTTTCTACCAAGGGAAAAGCTGAATTTATAACTGTATCCATGATATTGAAAAAGTTATCCAACTTATAATTAACATTTGAATAATTAAATAAACAATGCCAGTTTACCTGACTGAGGATTTCTATAAAAGACAGTTAGTTCTCATCTTTCATTGACCTTAATAACCGTTTTTCTAACTTTTTCTTATGATTACTACCGTTCATAACTGAATATTTAAAACTAAAATTTATAGGAAAGTGATCTGAGACACATGTCTTAACAATATTAACAGAATATAAGCCAGGATATAAATTTGTAAAAATAATGTCTATACATGTCCCTCTGGAAATTTCGGAGCTAGGCCTAGTTATATCATTACTACACATACTTGAATCAAAAGATATCAATAAATTTTGACTGCCCATCATGATCTTTTCAGGGGGGGATTAGTTGGTCTCAATTCAATCAGAGAAGCATGTGTTGGATGGTTATGAAACCTGGATTCCGCTCTATGACAGAAGATTTATTTATATATTTTCACAAGATATGCTTTTAATTCTGCGGAAATCACGTATTTTACCAAAAAATTAAAAAAAAAAAAAAACCAGTGACACAACTTTTGGTTAAAATCCTTAGGTGCTCCTGTCCTCAAACTATTACTATTTTCTTCTACGCCAATAACTACCAAGCAAGTCATGTATTTTATTATCATATGTTTATAGACCTATTAATTGTATTTAGAAGGAAAGCACTGCTTTTAACACTATCAGCTGTGACTTAATTATTCTCACTTACTGTGATAAGAAATATCGTCTAGCGGCTCACAATTTCGGCAGTACATGTGTAAAACCCGAGTGCTGTATTCAAACCAAACCTTACCATTTAATAAATTAAACCAGTATTTTCTTATGATAAAATGAGTGTTTAATAGTCTACTTCCTGCAACTTGTTTTGTAACTTTTAAGTTAATGATATTTATTTATTTAGGTCTAGGCCTACTCTTCAGACAATGATCGTCAAGATATGGGCGAATATGGATTTAGAAAAGAGTGGTGAATGTAAATGAGCGAATGAGGATTTAGTTTACAAACTAAGGCTAGGCCTGTAACTAGCAATTAATTGTTGCCAATTATTTAATCGGTTAATCTGTGCTACATAGTTTTAAACGGGAGCGCCCACATAGGGCAAACGGTGATTCTCAAATTCCCGCCAATTCAAAAATTTGCTGCATGTCACAGATTTACAGGAGAGATAATAATAGTCTAAAATGTGTAACGTACAGGTTTTAACCTCTCCACACACACACACACTGGTGATTGTTTAATAGCTCATCTGTATCATCAGCTAGTTACTAACCTGGATTTTCAAGTTTTTCTGTTGTGTTTAGTTGAAAATGGCTGTTTTATACACAGAAATGTCTATTAACACGTTGACTGCGGCTGACTGCCGTACTAACAATCGCTAGAGTGCTAACAAAAGATAGCAGCACAAAACAAACAATAGCACAATGACTGCCGGGGCAGTCACTAGCATTGCATTTGACTTGAACTGAAGAAACAGTAGATATTATGCTTCATTTAGAACGATATTGTAGAGTTTGAAAATTGTGGCGCTAGGTAGCAGCATGTTATGGACGAATAGGTCAAGCGCTGTAAACAGCTGTTCGTGACTGCCCCGGCAGTCATTCGCAGTTTTGACCTTGTTCGCTGTGACTGCCCGGGTAGTCACCCGCAGTCAACGTGTTAATGAAATTGAAGTGAAACTGTCTCAGTTATATAATACAAATCTCAAAGAGTTTAGTGACAGAAACGTTAAAGAAAACTTGTAGAATGAACTGTGCATTATTTTTATTCCAAATTTCAACTGCCTTCAGAACAGAAAGAAAGGAAAAAGGTAGTCCTAATATATTAATTATCATATAGGGTAATTTTCTACTACTACTACTTAGTCAACTTCAAATCTTTTCATACTTTGACAGTACATGTTGGGATGCTAGGCCTAAGTACCAATATTTAGTAAAAATTAGGTGTCAGAAAGCCATCGTTCATATTTCAAAGTGATAATAAGTTTTAATGTCCAAGCGCTATCACTGACATTTCGGAGACATCACGCCGTAGCAGTTATGGTTACGTTAGGTTATTGTATTGTAGAATGAACCTGTAATAACGCATCTGCACTGCCGCAAACTGATTTTCAGTCAGCAGAATTTGTAATAACATATTCTACAAAAGGTTATTATTATAACCTAACCATAACTGCCGTGACACGATGTATATGGGCGACCTTGGTGTCCATACTAATGTATCACTAATGATATTAACTCTATGTTTTCGACACCTAATTATTACTAAATATCGATATTTAGCATCCCAAAAATTTATTATCAGAGTATGAAAAGATTTTAGGTTGACCTAGTAATAGTAGAGAATTACCACAGACAATTTTCTGCACAGACGTCTGCTTGCAGAAAATTTCAAATTTATAGGGCCTACTACAATCTAGCTTGCAGACTTCCATTACATTTTGGAGATTTTATATTGGATATTATGAATGATAGATTTCTTTTTTTTTTGCAAGACAGGCCTCAGTTTAGGTGTATGCATAATGTTAAAATATGAGCCAGGCTATGAAAATATTTATTTATATGCGTTCATAATTACATGTATTAATACATATAATCTCATTAGGTAATTATAAACTTTCTAGACGCCTCTGAAAATGCGATTTCTTGTTGAAAGTGGTGAAATAAGGGTTCATAACATGCACTATAAAATTAATATGTAAAAAAGTTTATAATTTAAAATATAAAATATACTTTAACTTCCCTAAAACCAATAGTAAAGTATCCAAAACATTGAATAGACATAATTTTAAAGAAATTAAGATTTTGTCTCATCTTTTTGTAGATAACTGTATTTTTTTTTTTTTTTTTTAATGAATCGTTCAAAGGCCTTTCACTTAGGAAAGGATGGACCCAATATTATATCTTCTTTTGGTAACTATCCACTTTCTTGCCACCTCTGAAAATACGATTTCATGTTGAAAAATTGATGAAAAATGAGTTTATATCTCTTGAGGAGTTCGATTTCATCCGCGGAAAACTCGTTTTTTACCGAAAAATCGAAAAACTAGTTTTATATCTGTTAGTGAAAAAACCAACTTATTTTAAAAATCGTTATTTTTCGACATCTTTTTTTCATTTATGCTGAACACAAATATATATAGGCCTAACTGGTTTCGTACTAAAATTATTTTTTCAGCTCGAAAAATGCATTTTTTACTGACATAACCTAACTTATCCTAATTGTCTTTTTTCTCAATAAAAATTCGAGTGTTTGGCCTCTGTGACGGCCTGCCAGCCGTCACTCCGGCGGGAATATAGGTGAATTCGGTTTTTGTGATTAATAGTTGTTGTATATAATGATCGTGCAATGGCCGCTAATCGCGATCCGCCGCATTAGTAGTTTTTCCGTTATATCTCGAGAAATATTTGTAAGACAAAAATAGTTTTCAAATTTGTATTACAATCAAGTATTGTATTGTATTCAAATTCAGCACAAAAAAACACATCAAAATAAAAAAAGATGATTAAAATACCATTTAAATTAACGGGAATATGACAAAAATACTAAAAGTTGTGACATTGGTTTTTTCAAATTTTTTGGCAAAATACGTTATTTCCGCGGAATAAAAAGCATATCTCGTGAAAATACAGCAAATTCTAGACCCATTACAAGCAAAATGTTCCAAATTTGTTTGGTGGCAAGAAACCGCATAAATACCCTTCTTTTTTTCATAGAAATAACAAGACCACATACACAAAGAATCTCAATAAAATTTGTTGTTTGACTATAGGACCACCTCAATCTGCAGGTGATAAAACGACCTAGTGTGTGTCTCAAGATTCAAGCGAGGCAATTGGTCGATAGAAAAATCGTTAGTGTGTGCTAGGCCTAAGGCTGACAATTCTTTTATTGTGTGTGACTATTTATTCTGACTATGATTTATAATGTGTCATTCATTAATAAAATGACAAATGAACAAGCGGGTTATAAAACTACTTTCAAAATTTGTTTTAGCTCTGGTTGTGATCTAACTGAGAACCATTAGCTTATGATGGTGAGCTCTTACCAAATATGCCTAACAATGATAACATAGGATAATTTGTTAAGGGACTTGACTTAAATCTTACACAAGGAAAATGTGATTTTAGCATTTATCATGATGATTTATCAAGTACCAAATTGTGTTAACATGATTCTTAAGTAACCTGTGTATTTTTAATTTCAGGGGGTGAGAGTAACAACCCAGCATTCTACAGTTTCCATCGAATTTATAATTGGGTTAGCTATTCGGCTCTAAAAATGCCTATTATGTGATAATAATTAAATTGAACGGAAAATTTACAAAACCAAAGCCGGTCATCTCAGACATAGACTTACTTAGCAACTTATTGGGCTGTCCTGATTCTGAAACGATGATAAAAGAACAACAAACAAGCTAAGCACGTATCAATATCAAAACAAATAAGTAAACGGCAACGACAACAGCAAACCACTCAAACCAGTAACCATTCTTTGCAACAAATATCAAATCGACCAACAATAAATCGAAATCAACTACATGCTTTTGATAAAACAAATGCTAGAAATCGAATTTGACACGACCCAGGCCATCAGACGTCGTTGACTTTTACCATAGACCTTCTATTATACCTATGCTTCTATTATACCACTCATAATATAATAGAAGATATAATAGAAGGTCTATGGTTTTATCACAGTATAAGTTTTATACTGTGATTTTACTGCATTGAGAAAGTATTGTTATCGTAAGAAAAAAAAATCTTTTTACAAGTTGGTTTAAAAATCCATTTTAGAGTCCCTAGAACCCAAAAAAGGTGTCTGTGTGTATGTGCACTTCGCTGGAGACCAAACGAATGTACTAATACACAGGGCTGGATTTCTCAATACACCCGGTAGGGCCAGGACTATGGCTGCAAGCTCCTAGGTAGTGCATGGCCGAGAGAAAAATTTAAAAAAATATATAGCCATAACTTAACGTATTTTTTTAATTGACTTTAAAAGGTCAGGCTAATTAAGCATTCTGATTTGGAAGTTCACTGGAACAAATAATTTTTAGTAAAGTTGAATTATTTTTCAAGATTATGCATTAACATTGATCTCAAACACGGGAGAATTGGTTGTAGGGATGTGGTTGAACGGTACGAATCGTATTGCCACTGTCAGCCCTATGCAACTCCCATGTTCCATGGGGCAGACCTAAATCGAGCCAATCCCCAGGTCATTTTCAGGAAGTTTTTTAATCTTCCCCTTCCACATGCCTAATTCGAGCCAGCTTCAGTCAGGCGTGCTAATTGTGTAATAAAGCAGACATAACAAGATTATACCTGAGTACAGGCCAATAATTTATATTTATTTGTGTTCTTAAAATAACCTACAATTAAACAAGAAAAACGCACAGACAGTTTAATGTGTATACATAGCACGATTATATTTATATACAATAAATCCTGACGACAATTGGTAATTTACTAAAAACAAGTTACTAGCTGGGCATGCGATGTAGCGCATTTGTACTGTATTAGAGGACCACAGTTGCGTGCGAAAGCTTCCACGCTCGTTTCAAAGGTGCCTGCCTTTCCAACCATCCAAATATACTGTAGTTTTATCAACTATGATCCAAACGCAAACTAACATATATATATCAGAATGAACATTACTCGACAGGGTCAAGTCGCCACTAGTGACAGGAAAACTCGCGAAAAAGTGTTGTTTATTGAAAAAAAGTTGGAACAAGTGAAAACGAACGAAAAAGTGAAATAACATTTGTGAAGTGTATCGGATTTAAAGTATCGGTGTAAGCGTTTTTGTAAGTAAGCGATATACATACTTAATTCAAATTTAAATTATTTGAACAAAATTTTAATCCTTTTTTTGCCTAAATTCTACCTTTATTTTAATGTTTTCCCTACATTATTCTATTATGTTTAATATTCTGTTATTTGTTTTTATTTGTTAGTATTTTTAATATTAAAAGGTATATTTATTATAAAATGTCTTTTTTTTTACCAGGTCAATATTTAGGCTATACATTTTACAGTAGAAGGTAAAATTTTCAAACAGTGGTATCTCTATAAGTTTTCATGCTAGAAAAAAATAAAATAACAATATTTTTGCCAACAAAAAAGCTAAATTTTTGTATTCAGTTTTTTTTTTATAGTTTTCAAGTTATTTTGAAAAGAAAAACGTTTTTAAATAAATTTTAAAATTGTTGTATATGTCAATTGAAATTTCTTGCTATAGTGCATTGTAAATTGACCGTAAAGGAGTTTTCCTATAACTTTTTTATACTACATTGACAAAGTAAATTATAGATGGATCAAGGTTAAATTAGTAAATTGCGTAAATGTTAGTAAGCCAATTTTTCGTAACCAAAGTGAATACAAATGTTTCTTTTGGTCACAACTCTGTCAATTTCAATGATATTGACTTGGCCAAAAACTGGTTTTAAAGGTCCTTAAACGTGCTATAAAACAGATTAAATAGGTTGTCAATGAATAACTCATAGTTTTTATACTATTCGGCGTTTAAGGTTTCTGTTTCGATAGTCGACAAAAATCGTGACACCTTTATCGAACCGTAAATTTGTCAGAATTGCACCTACAAAAAATTTAAAAAAAATATTTAATGACCTTTCTCTTTAATAATAACAATTTTCTCGATAAGATCCAAAATTTTAAAGTTATTCGTGAGTTAAGCCTTAAATAGACTCTTTCAATCAATAACAACTCCGAAAATATTCACTTCTGGAAAGAATGTTCAAGAATATTTTAAGCTTAAAATAAGACACTATATCGATTTCTGCAGCTGTTTTGCATGTCAGAATTTACAACCTTAAAAAAGGGTGGTTTTTACCCTCCAAGGTCCTCATCGTATCACGAACTCCTATCTGCACCGTATCACGTTTGTTATTTGGATCTTTCCCTAGATATTATCAAGTTTTCAAGTTTAGGTATTATCCTAAAGAATTTCTTCCCAAAACGTCCAGGTGCCGGACTAATACCGTATTTTTATTGCATAGTAATTAGTTTTGTTTGACTTTGCTTAGAAAATGATTAGATATACGTGCATAATCAGACCTATTAAAACTTGTTGAGTTTTTTTATTGTATACCAATCCATAATGCTTGTTTTGAATGGGTATTTTTTTCTGATTAATAGCCAATGGACAACAGAAATAAACAGACTGAGAGTAGACACAGTCAAGATCATCAGTTGTGTGCAGTACAATTGTAAGAGTTCTCTTATTATGAGTTGTATGGCAACATAAAAAAATAAATAAATAAAAAATACTAAAGGTTCCTTAAAGAAATACTCTTGGTATGATAACTGAGAAATATTGGTTGTAACAGTATCAGTGGGGACCAGTACCACTAAACTTTAGAAATAAGAAAATACATTGGTATCAGATAATGAAAGTGATTTCTGTCAGACAAGAAATTGTGTGCACAAATTTAAAGTTTTTCTTAAGAATTCTTAAAGTTTTTTTTAGATACTAAGAGGCCTATGAAAGTCCAATAATACCAATGTTGTTCTTGTTTAATTGTATGTTATGACATAAATTTTCAAATTTTACTACAAGTTTTAACATTTTTTATGCTAGTTGGAACAAAAACGTACCGAAATTTTAACTAGTTCTCAATGTACATAAAATGTATACCATTATTATTAAACAACCCATTAAAGTATCACATTTATGTTTTAATGCGTGGTTGAAAGGAATGTTTCTTATAAGTTTTATAAATTTTAGAATTTCAACTTTTTGAGAGAGAAAACGTTCTTATCAATTTCCTGAAACATTGTTTTCTTGGATTTTTGGGGTTACAAAATTAATTACTTTGTCTTTTTGTTATCCTTATGACATGTACAGTTACGATACATTAATTTCATATGTGTAAGTAAATGCTATTATTTTAATAGAATTCAATCAATTTAAAATAACTTTAAATTTGTAAATTAAAATTTATTTAAATCAATATAAAATCACTGCATTTACTTACGGCTATAAAAATATTGGATGTAATAAACATTTCGTAAGGACCACAACGTGACGAATTAATTAATTATACGACCTCTAGAAGCCAAGAAATGTTATTTCAGGGAATGTATAAGAACTTTTTTTGAAAGGTTAAATTCTACATTTTATAAAACTTATAGGAAACAATCCTATCAACCACATATCAAAATGTAAATGTGATACATTAACGGGTTGTTTAGTAATGTAATCCATAGTTAATACAATGGTGGGGAAAGAGTTGTACTTGCGATCTAGTGATCAGCCTAAAGGTAGGGTGGGTGTGCTCTTTTTCAACCCAGACATTATCGTAACCTTTGTCTAGGGGTGCCAAAATGCTAAGTCCGGTCCTGCTAATACATAATGTATTAGGCGTACTTATATCACAGAATCTGCTTATTCCGTATTTAAATATAAACATAAATAAAAAAAAAAAAAACAAAAATTTATCGGTGTTTTTATTTCATACAGCATAGATTCTCTTTCTAATTGGCAATGTTGAACCTATAAGATACAATTTACATAATGTCAGTAATTATTAATTATTAGATATACTTAACTGTTACTTCAAATTAAATTCAAAATGGACAATTATTAATACTATTCAAACTAAACTAAAAGTATATAATGTTAAAATGAAACGATTAAAATATTAGTTTTATTAATTTCACTAAACATTAGTGTATGCAAATTAGTTATTTAAATAGTAAATAAACAACAGTCAACAATATATATAATCATGAAATAGCAGTAAAAAGGAGGCCAGCAGCAGCTGCAGGTTATGTTGGCCACGCCGCCATACATGCATAATGTCTGGCATCAGTTTAATCCAATAATTGATACGTAAAGTCAACTGTTGTGGGCCCATAAGATGAGAGAAAACATCAGTTTGGCACATCTCTAATTTTAATGCTCATCGGGTTTTTTTTTTTAATTTACCTATTACAAAACTGTATCTTGAACTGGTAGTGAGGTCGGTCGGTGGTGGGAAGTCGGGTGACCTTCAAGAACATGTAGAGGAAGTGGCGAAAAACCAAGTCGAGCCGCACAGGTCTGCCTGCGTTCGTAGTGTAGTGAAGTGTCGCTGTACGAACTGCATATAATGTAAATATTTATCCTACTTAGTTTTTAATATCACTATAATATGAGGATGCCACACTATTGGTGAAATGCGCATATCAACCCAGAAAACCCTGCAGGATTAGCAGACATTACCGAAAGGTAATAATTCAAATAAAATCCCGCCCTGATACAAGAAATAATAAAAATTAAAATGGTCAGCTTAGAGGTTGTTGTTACGGATCACGGTAATCGCCATCGGCACCGTCTAGGTCATTGCACCCCCTTCCTGCACGGGTAACCACCTACG
The DNA here is from genome assembly GCA_035578905.1 of Stictocephala bisonia. Lineage (NCBI taxonomy): Eukaryota > Metazoa > Arthropoda > Insecta > Hemiptera > Membracidae > Stictocephala > Stictocephala bisonia. Next base: position 976,116 of record JAQJVL010000086.1, on the reverse strand, counting down.
GGATCGTGCTTTAGGGTGACCTTCTCCCTCTTTCGCTGCGCTTGTGTCACCTCGACCTTAGGCGTCGGTATGCAACTTTTAATAACACATATCGGTGGTTAAAAACTATATTAAGTAATATAGTATGTACATTTATTTCTAATAGCTCACACATTGCGCTTGAGTTTTGACCTGTTTACAGTTTAAATACAAACACCTATAATTGTTATTACTAAGATTAAGGAAGATCTAATAACCTTCTCAATATTACAAACATCATTGCTATTTTTTTGACTAATGAAATTCCCTCTTCATGTTATTCTTATGGCAAAAAATCGTACTTTGAGAAACGTCTGTACCCTTCAAGGTAAAAATATTGAATAATTGAAACCTTAATGCACAAGTACGAAAAAAGAAATTTTTTTGACACCTTAATAGTTAAAATTGATAAAGAAATAAGGGAGGAGTTTCGTTGATAAAAAACAGCTTCACGTATTATATATAAGGATTAACTGCTTAAAATCAAATGAGCGTATGAAAAACTGTTTTTGGATGCACTATTATCATAGACCTTCTAATATACCACCATAATAGAATATAATAGAATGTCTATGCTATTATCATAGACCTTTTTATTATTACACTAACAAACAACACTTTTGTTATATATACAAACATATCATGTCAGCTGTAAGAGTCTGAGAGTGAGTGGTTATCAAATTTCCCTTCATGCACCTCGATTTGCTGAATCAAGATGTCGCATGTATAGTCCGATGTAATTCATGTAATTTATCCATATTCATCCTCCTGTATTGGGGGTTTTCTCTTGTAAATAATTGTGTTAATATACCGTGTATCATAAAGTGATTGTGCATATTTCTTTTGAAATTTTGAAAGCCTGGTTTTCATTGTTTTAAATAAGTTTGTGACAGTGAAGTTTCTTGGTCTTCTAAAGCTATCGCTGAATTCGGCTGCTGTAATAAGAAAAGTGACCCTACACTTGGAATTAATTAAGTGAATGTATGTATTATTTCTATATTGAACTTTAGATTCTGATTGACGATTTTCTGAAACAGAAATAAATTATGTAATCAAAATTAAATTTTGGTAGTTTATTTTTGAAATCCATGACGTTTGTTATAAATAAAAACTGATAGGTCTGTCCTGAACCTAGGTTATGAGCACTGTACTTGTTATGATGATTTGCAAAACTATATAATAATACCTAAAACACTTGAGATATATATTTAATTCTGAATAATTAAGCTTAATAAATAATTTGGCCTATTTGACTAAGTATCTATGAATGATGCAAGCTCTAGCATTATGAATTTGAACTTTCAACTTGTAGGATATTTAGGCATATACTAGTTAAAGCAAATAATTGGCTTAGGCCTATTTCTTATAAAGTTAGTCTGGATATATGCCCAGGTCAACTGAATGAAATCAAACAAAAATGCATAGATTGTGATCAGTCTTTTGGAATATTGTCTAGCCCTCCACATGATGACTATTTCACTTTAAAATGATAGGACATTTTCAGGCTAATTGCATGCTTTCCTTAAAAAATTACCGAAAAATAGAAATCATTGAGAAAATACCAAGTGTTATACATCAAAATGTTCATAATAACATGCTCTACAAGTTAGTAATAAAAATACAAATTTACCATTATTTCAAAAAATTTTTTTTTCTTAGTCGGCAGGGTGATGTAAAAAAAAAAAAGTTCCAACTTTGAGGTGGTATATATATAAACTAATTTGTTGCAGTAAAAATTCCAAAATACCTAAAATGTTCCAAATTTAATTGTGAGTTGAAAACATATCACATGAATAAAAAAAAAAAACAAAAACTAACACTGAGAACTTTTAAAAATGTAAAAATGTTCTGATGGTAAATTTAGACTATTATTGTAATACTTGAAATATTCAAAGTTTTTTCTCAATAAACCACTTATAACTGTTATTATTTTGATTCAAATAGAAGCCTAAAAGTATATTATGTATAAACAAAAAAAATTAACCATGTGAAGAAATATATAAAACTTTATATATGTATATATATATGTATATATATATATATATATATATATATATATATATATATATATATATATATATATATATATATATAAGTCTGTTCCAATGTCACCTGACTGGTTACTTACATCACTGTCACTTGCGCCGCAAAGATCATCTAAACACTCCCTAATCACACTAGAACGGCTTAGCTAGACCCATATCTAATTATTTTCACAACAGCTTAGTATATTATTCCTATTGTTTGTATCTACCCACTTCAGAGTTTGTACCATTGATTTTGTGGACTTGCAGATATAATTTTCATTGAAAACTAAATTTGGTGTAGCCCATCTGATGCTCAGATGTTTAGGGATCCAGTTGTGGAATGTTAGCGTATTCCCATGTAAATGTGGGTATTTATATACTTTCCAGGTGCTTTGCAAATCTTGATACACACCGGATAGTAGGCTATCAGATCTATATATTTTTATGGGAAATTTGTTTTCAGTTTGTACCTGCTGTGAGAAATTTTGTTAGGAGCCAACATAAAGTGAAAAATTGGTAATTATTTGATATAGCACATTATGCATTTTTCAAGTTTTTTTTTCAAAACACATGATGGGATAATTATGAAAGTTACTTAAATCATTTTTGGGAGAATTTATTTTTCCTCTGCAAAAAGTAAGGTTTTATTTATTTATACATGGGTTACACCATTTATACCATATAAAACAATACATGCATGGTACAAGTACCGGTACCAGGTACTAAAATCAAGTGATATAATTTTAATGAACATATGCTAATGATCACCAAAAAATTAAATAAATATGCATTTATTAACAAAAGAAAATATTGACAGCCATAGTAAGCATAGTAACAAACTGTTATATTAATAAGTTATAGCAATAATCAAGTTTGAGAGGACTAAACTTCAAAAGAGTAGCCACAGCAGAAAACTGAATGATTAATGAAATAGAGCTCTGAATTCCCCACATCCTCACCAAGGTTAGTCTCAACCAAGACCAGTATGTCATAGTTCAAAGCAGCAGAAGAAGTGCGCAGCTGGTTAAATTTAGTTTAAAGACTATATGTTCTGGAAGTATACACTTAGCACAAATTTTTGCAGAATGGTGAGGCCTATCGGTTTTTTGGTTTAGTTGTGACAATTTTTGGTATACTACTCAAATATCGGATTGTAATATCTTTTTTCACCTTTATCAGACCTCTCTTTTTATTGTTCCTTCAAATTTTTCAGATATTTCCGCCATAGTGGTGTTTGATCACGTAGTGATAGACACAAAGCAAGGTCTGGATGATCCTTAAAAACTTCCTTAGAGTATGTTTTGAGAAATCCCACCACATCCGATTTACTGTCAAAAATAATTTTGAGTGGCTGGATCCTGTTTTAGATTCTCTCCCAAGTTTAAGTACGGTATGTGAATGGAATCTGTAAATAAGTGAGGACAAAATATATTGAGATATTCCTTATTAACCCAAAGTCACAATCCCTTCTTTCCTTGGTATTCACTGATTTACTCTCAGGTAAGCCAAATGCCATATAACATGATGAGCGTTCCATTGCTTCCTCCATAAAAATTTAGATTGATGCACTTTTACTAGTAGAAATAGCTGATTTGTCCATTATTACAAGTCTCAATAGCCTGCTCATTGGATGCCTTCACATTTACCTCAAGTCTGGTGACTATCCTCCAAATCTTCTCAACTTTAGGTTGAAGCACTTCGATCCCGCCTTTCAGGTCCTTCAGGTCAGCCTTAATAGATTTCACATCTTAAGGGATGTTACTTAACTTATCTATTTTATTTGTGAGCTGAGAGTTGGCCTGAACCAGTATGCCAAACTTCTACACAAGATACTGAGTATTGTCACCAGTACTGTCTACCCTGTTGCAACTCCATACCTTTCTTGTATCATTCATAAGTTGATTATAATCAGATTTTGTCATGCCCACACATGTTCTGTGAAACCAATTTTTACACGTTGTATCACATTCCACACCCTTTTCAGAATCCAATACATTTTTCATGCAAACTTTTCAAGCAGCAGTTTAACTCATGGCCATTGTAGATTAAGTTAGGTAAGATATGTAAAATTATCAAGCTAATTCACAACCAATTGGTAACAGATAAATGGAAAAGCAAATTATTTTTTGATATTAAGAACTTTCTTGAAGCATTAAGGACAGGTGAACATAATTGGAATAGAGGAAAATAATAACTTTAATTAATTTAAAAAATAAAAATAAGTTATTTATTTACAGAAAAGAAAAATTTAAAAATGTTTTGTTTTACTAAAATATAGCAATGTGGGTACTCAAATTGTGCAGGATTTCATCCTGATCAAGAAAATGGTTTTGAAATCAGACCGTTAGTAAGATTTTTAGCACCGAAAAGTGCCTATTTGGGTAAAGTTATCTTTTATAGGTTAGGTTGGTTAATTTTAGATTAGGTTTGTTTTTTTAGGTAAGGTAGGTTACATTCTGTTAGGTTTAGTAAGGTTAGGCTAGCTTTATTAATAATCTTTTGTTAACCTAACCTATCCAAAATCAGCATAACCTAACCAGAATATAACAACCATACTGAAACCAACACATTTCCTGCTCTAACACGCTTAATAATTTTCCGATTGCAAAACCCTTGCCATATTTGTGATCGGGGCGTGATTCCACTTAAGTTGATTACCCACAACAATATATTTAGGCTACATGAAGAACAATAGATTAGGAAAGAAAAAAAATTATGTTTTCCTCATTTCTTAGTTTTCTTGGCTCTTCCCCCAAATGTTTGTAAGTACTTTCAAAATCAGCCCATAATACAGTAAATTATGAGTGTTTTGAACAATGCATAATGTGCTATTTCAAATAATCACCAAAATATATACATCGTAGGGTTTTACCAGCTACCATTTTTTATAAATTTAAAATAATGTAAAAGCGAGTTTTATACTTGGAAATAAGTCTAAAAGTCACTTTGTTATAGGTCTAATAAAAATTATAAATAAATAAATAGCAAATGATCTCCTGTCACAAAGCTAAATCAAACTATTAAGCCATAAAACCTGTTTCACTGATTCTATTTATGGTAGCTAATCCCTCTGTAAAACAGCGCTAGGGGCACTCTGAAACTATGTGATCCATTGTTAGAATGGACTCCCCGCAATCACATGAGTGATTTACTTTCAATCCCCATTTGTATTTCCATTAGTTACATCTGCCCACTCCAGTTCGGAACCGATTCAATAATGTCCATTCCCTACGAGGGAGGTTCAGCCCACTGACAGGTATTGACGGATTGTTAAAAAGGAACTTATTTTATCCATCAAAACTATTCCAGGCTATGGCCCAGCTAGTATTGGGCGGGAAATTTGATGTACTCAACTGGAAAGCAGTACATAGAGGTGGGTTTTGAGAATTTAAGCGACCGTTCTGACATGGGAGATCCTGGGTAATGGGGAGCTGCGAGGCATTCAAGATCTTATTGAATTCGTTTCGTAGTGCTTTCTGACAGCTTATTTCTGGAGGAGCTATATTGCACAGCACCGGCAGCCAAGGTAGTGGAGTTGCCATGAGAGTACCACTAATAGCTCTATTAAGTTGTACATCAATCACCAAGAAATATCTTATCACAAATCTTATTTTTCGTTATACCTCTGTTATTTAGGCCTAGTGTGTTTTTTCGTCTTTTATTTTCTTGTGTTTTCATGCTGAATACAAATTTGCAAACTATATTTATATATGACAAGTAATTTCTCAAAATATCGTCGAAAAACTATATTCGTGGCCAATCGCCTACACATACATGATGAAATTAATGCTATGACAAAACAAATAAGCATGTATTTCTAGGAGGTACCTGATTTAAACGAAAATTATGAATTTTTGTTGAATACATATACAGTAGGATTAGGATGGGTTTGGTTTGGTAAGTCGTGAAAAATATTTTTTTGGTCTGAAAAAAAATTATTTTATCGTAAAACCAATTTATATATTTGTGTTTATTATAAAATAAACCTGTAAAATAACAAAATAATTGTTGAAAATAATGATTCTTTAAAGTTGTTTTTTTCTAAGTCTGACACTCAGTTCTCTTCCCTATACAACATCTGAACCTTGACTACCATACAACATGGTTACCCCCAACGTATCTAGTAGTGTCCACGTCGATGACAACCATTGAGCGGATGCCTGTCGGTATTAAGAAGGCCGAGCATGGAACCTGTCGCCTGCAATTTGATTTGATTGTTACACATTTTTCCTTTTTTTATATTTATTCCTAATACGCCGATTGTCAAGATATGGAAATTTTGAATGAGTGTAGTCATTATTACAAATTAAGGCTGATCTTAAGGCTTAGAAAGTGTCATTAACTAGTAGGCGGCAAATGAACAACTGGTAGTTATTGGCTGATCCCTTTCAAAATTATTAGTTGTAACTCTTGACTGGTATCAAAATGAGAACTATAGCTTATGGTTTCATTAAGATTTTGATGTGAACCAACACTGAACAAATTTGCAAATTTTTCTTTACAGACAAATTTTTAAGTTTTTGGCAAAACAGTGTGGGGAAACGGGCGAGAAAAAGAAATTAATAATGGTTCAGATATGGAAGATGCCGGGTTCAGGTTGGTCCTGACTGGAAATTAATGTTTTAATTTGACAGAGGCTGTGAGGGAAATTCTTCTGGATTAAATTACACCGTTTCCGCCGCGTTAGAACCGCGCGGGTTGGACCGATGGTTTTGGCCGCGTGAGTGCTAGTTTACGGTTCCCTTCAAATCACAACCAGTATATGGGCACGAGGTGTGAAGGTGTGTTATTAAATGCACTCACGCGTCAGTGAAAAAAAAAATATAAAATATCGAATTTTTAATTTCTCCTTTATTCATTTATTGTTTATATTTCTTTTGCAAATTGGCCTACGAGAAAAATGAGGAAATTTTACTGAAAATGACAATGCTGAAATCACCGGATGCACGTGGCCGCAGCCTATAGACAGGTTTAAGAACGCACGATAACGGCCTGTCTACACCGCAGATCCGCACCTCCGGATTCCCAAGGTCATTGCTCTCAGTATTTATCAAAAAGAAAATTTGAATCACTTTATTGAAAAACAAAATTGCTTTAAATTAAGTTGGGTAGTTTTCAAATTTATTGCGTTAATGTGAAATTCCAGGAGTGAAAGTCATGTTTGCCGGTCGGCCGACATGTTCGTGAACGGACGTGTCGTGACCGACATGTCTGTGTCGGCTTCTCTTACTGAAAGTTAATGGACTTTTTCACTAATAAAACATATTTATTTGGATTTGCCAAAACTGATCGCTTTGCCATTTCACTTTAAAAAAAATTATTTAACTTTACAACTCCGATCGCTCTGCTACCAATTGCGGGGAAACGGGCGAGAAAAAGAAATTAATAATGGTTCAGATATGGAAGATGCCGGGTTCAGGTCAGTCCTGACTGGAAATTAATGTTTTAATTTGACAGAGGCCGTGAGAGAAATTCTTCTGGATTAAATTACGCTGTTTCCGCTGCGTTAGAACCGCGTGGGTTGGACCGATGGTTTTGGCCGCGTGAGTGCTAGTTGACGGTTCCCTTCAAATCACAACCAGCTTTGATCAGCTCTAAATTAATGTACCATAAGGGTAAATATAGTTTTAGCATAATTGTAATTAACTGATTGGCTGCGATCCCCTCGTGCCCTCAATTACCTAAACTCTACATTTTAGATTAGCTACATGATTCCTACCTAAAGGGACTACCCCCCTTCTGGTTAATTTAGCCTAGGCGAAACATATTAATTAATATAGGTTAATGGCTTAAACTAGGAGGCTACTTATCTGGCCAGCGGCCGTTGGTGGCGTCCTGTCCGGCGTCTACAACACACTGCCTCTACCTGCTTCCGTTCGGCTCCCCTCCCCGACCCGAGCGCATGCGCAAGCGATGGTTGAACTCTTCGCCGCGCGTGGCTGTCCGCCACAACAGTTTTGTAGCTGAAACATTTGCCCACTTCTGAAAAAATATTTGGATTTCTTTAGGTGTTAAGAAACTGCATAGTAACACCAAATTCAAGCAAATATTATTTATTTGTTTTTCCCCTCCTTTCAATAACAGTGGCATTTTTTACTAACTATTCCAACTTTGTAATGGGACAACGATCCAAACCCATTAAGCAAATTTATTTAGACTTCCCGAGATTTGAATCCGTGACTCTCTGCTAACTGTAAGGAGTGCTATATTAATGTGTTTTGAACATTGAGTTTAAAGTTAAATGTGTAGTGCAGTGAAGTAGGCCTATTCTATTTACATTCTATAGCCTACTTAGTTAAAACCTAATAGGCTTTAATAGAACTTTTAAAAACTATTGTAGTTTGTATAATATTATTCATATTTCAGAATAAATCCATCATCATGAAATAGTGAAGTAATAGTACTAAACATTTTCAGTAAAATATTAATTTGTTTGCATTATTTACAGAATAAATAAATGAAGTGGCTCGGAGAGGGGGACTCGGAAATGTTGAGTCAGAGCAACGGTCCTCATCCAGTTCAACCCACTCCTTCAGTGAGTACTAGATAAGCAGTGTCAATATCAGTAGATTTTTAAAACTACCAATTCTCCATGTTAATACATTAGCTGCGTCCAGGATGAGCATGACCAGGATATAAGACAGTAACGGTTGACCATGATATAAGACAGTAACGGTTGACCAGGATATAAGACAGTAACGGTTGACCAGGATATTAGACAGTAACGGTTGACCAGGATATAAGACAGTAACGGTTGACTAGGATATAAGACAGTAACAGTTGACTAGGATATAAGACAGTAACGGTTGACTAGGATATAAGACAGTAAGGGTTGACCAGGATATAAGAAAGTAACGGTTGACCAGAGGATATAAGACAGTAACGGTTGACCAGGATATAAGTCAGTAACGGTTTTTAACAACCAATGCTTGCTGGGCAAGAGGTTATTGACTATGACTGCTGAGTTTCATTTATTGAAAAAATTATGAACTTTGCCATTAGAAAGATTGCTCTTTGATCCATAGTCTGTAATATTGAGTGAAGTGAATAAAAACCAAGTAAAAGCCAAAGTATTTTGTCACAAGTGAATTAAAAGCTTGTCGGCCAAGTGATTATAACTTTCAATAACTAAAAACCTTTTACTTAATGTTGACGAGAAAAATAATTGAGAGTAAATAAACGTGACTTCGTGGAGGCAAGGAAATACTGCAGTTTGTGACACGCTCACCCGCCCTTACCCACTTGCAGCTTAATTAACGACACATCAGACATAGTGTTCACTGTTAACGGGTTCTTTATAACTTTGAGTAGTGAGTGATGATGTCTAGCTCTGACTTACTTGTGAATATTCTAGAGGCTACCGATTGCTGACTGGTACTTACCATATTGATAAAGGACTACCCGAAAATTTGGGACAAGCATCTTTCCTATTGATACATTCATCTCTAAACTACTCTGTTTTTATTATTATTATTTATTAATATGTTAGCAATCAACATTGTGAGGATGTGTATCTCCAACCCCACTCCACTTTGGCTAAATTTATCTCATTAATAAAAGTTGGAAATTTATCCAACCATTTGCTTTCTCCACCACTTACCCAAGACGTCAGAGAATATTGTACGCTCCACATCTACATCAAGCACCACTCCACTTTGAGACCCTGAATCACTCCAGTATTGAAAAAAATATTTCCAATTTTTATCTATTTGTTAGTAATCCTCTGCAGGTTAAATTCTCTTTAAAAAAAAAAACCAGCTAACAAAAGTTAGCAGTCTTTGATGTTTCTCGTTTTAAAAACAAGGAACCAACAGTGTTGACCTGCATGCAGCAAATACTTCCCAACATTTCTCATAAACAATTATTTCTTCTTGTGTAGAATATTTTTAATTTTACTGTACCAATAAGAACTCAAACAGCCTATAAACATAACTAAACTTTTTCAAATGCATCCTGTAAATATATATGACTATTTAAAGTGACAAAATATATATTAAAATACCGTTTTTTTCCATTTTAGTAAAAGGTGCTAGCTTGGATCTGGGCAGACCCGCAAATCCACAAGCAAATACTTTTTCTAGTGAGATTTTACTTTTATTCACCTTGTTTCCTCTGTCTGCTAAGCAAATGCTTTAGTGGCTAGTAATTACTAAGGCTGGTTACACACCGGTGTTGCTGACATAATGTCACTGAACAGAATTCTAGGCGACAGGAGCACTTACTAGTCAATCGATACTGTTATGAATCCAGAGGAGGGTGTAAATTATTCAATAGAGTTCTTAAACTCACTTGATTTGCCAGGTATGCCATTGCACGTCCTAACATTGAAAATTGGCGTTCCCATTATTCTTCTGTGATACATCAATCCGCCACAACTCTGCAATGGTACCAGACTTTCAGTTAAAAGTTTGAAGAACAACATAATCGAGGCTACCATATTAAATGGACATTTTAGAGGCAAAGATGTTCTGTTGCCTCGGATCCCAATGATTCCAACAGAAATGCAATTCGATTTCAAACATTTACAGTTTCCGTACAACTTATCTTCGCATTGACGACCAACAAAGCACAAGGACAATCGCTTGTGGACAAGTATGTGGGCTTAATTTGGAAAATCTATGCTTCTCCCATGGACAGCTTTATGTGGCCTGCTCACACGTTGGAAGACCTATGGATTTATTTGTGTTTCACCAGATGGGAAACCCAAGAACATTTTATATACGAGTGCACTTCAATAAACGGCATCAAATCAAGAACATTTATTGCACACTGTTCTCAATTACACCTCTGTAAGTTGAGCTATTATTATGTTAGTATAATACTACATTATGTTGGCTTATATTTACACGACATTCAATGACTGTTAGGCGGTACGAAGTTCACCGGGTCAGCCAGTTAATTTATTAATTTAACCATTACGCAATTTTTAAATGTTTACAATAAAGCCCAACAGTCTACATATAAAAACTGAAAGTTCATATTTATATGGCACTTTATATGATTGTATTTTACAAACCCCCATGACAAAGTGGTGGGTATTTTACAAACCCCCATGACAAAGTGGTGGGGGGTTGGCTAGGAAGGTCTGAAGATGTTGGCCTCATCCTCATGAAGAACTATTCATGTTGCACTCTGCATGTGCCATTGCTAGAAGAGGATTTCTGCTTTGCAGGGGAACTCTGACTGTGGCCCTGCAGGAAAGCTTGGACTACACAATGGACATCTGCATATGCTATTGTATGAGGAGCTTGGCCTTTGTTCTTGAACTGGACTGTCTATGGTCTTAAAACGTCACTTTACGCGTGTCTATTTTACCAATTTCGATGACTCGCCGTCTTGTGCACTATACCCTCTTGAAGAATGAGCTGTAGCCAGCCACTTTATTTATCTACCTCATTGTGCCAGTGGCAAGGCCAATTTGTTTAAACTGATTTAAATAAATATTCACCACTTCCGAATGTTGTCTAAATTCAAAATTTGGAGTCTAGGTAGATCTGAGTGTAGATAAAAATGTTAAGGATGGAACACAGATACGGTAAGATGTTTATTATTACTTTTTAGGACATTTAAGGAGTCCAAAAGGACAAAGGGTTGGAGTTAAGTGAATTATGTTAATAGAACATAGTAAACCTTATTTAGATCACAGAACCTACAGGTATAAAAAGAACCAAACATATAATTTTCAATAAAAAAAATAATGTGCATAAATACAGTATAATACTTGCTCTTATTTACTGCTGTAACAATTAATAACTAAGACGGGATTTGGCTTCAGCCAGTGGTCCTTGAATATCTACTGAACGCTGTATTCGTCTACTCATTATAGCGATGATGTCACTGTGTTGGTATGGATCTCGGATTTCTCTAGTCTGTTTGATATGCCATTCACCATTTTAATAACATGTCCATAGATTTTCCCAAGGATTTTTGCTTTTCAATAATTTTAGTTTTCTCCATTGCCTTGTTCACTCCCCTATGTTTTTGCACCATATGCTAGTCTTATAAATGAGTAGTTTATTTTTATTATTGTGGTTTTATTGGATAACATTTTTGAGAATAAAAATCTATTACAAACAAGTATATCTATTGGCTGGGTTAAACGTTAACTCTGTTTAAACTTACTGGGGTATCTAAATTGCTATTTGTGACTTATAACAAGCTATTTAAAATTCATTACTTTTTCAAATGAATGCTGACAAAGCAAAATATATTCGTCCTCCTGTTCTCTATTCCTACATTCGCTCATCAGACTCGAAATTTCTATTTGCCCATGTCTTGAAACATCAGCATCTTAAGAATCTTGGTCACTGCCTCCCCTCTTTGGGTGTACAATAAAATTACTTACGATACAGCAAGATCTTTATAGCAATATTTGGATTATTTTACAAGAATTTTTACCAAATTATTTCTACAGTTAGCAGTCAATGTGAATAGAATAGCAAACAAGTTGTCATTGAATGTTGATAAGGCCTGGGAAGTTTTAAAAATGCTCATACATATAAAATAAAAGGTATTAATTTTTGTGTTTGTTGGGGTGTGTACATGTTTTTGGTTTTTATAACTAATCACTTTTAATTTATTTACTATATTGGAGAGATAAGGCATCAGCAAACTTACCTTAGAAGACAAGTTCACTAACACCAGAGTACTAGTAACATACATAAAAGGATCACCTAATCATACGAATTTTCAATACCACTGGCATTTACTTCAGGTGACTAAGAGAGGGGGTATACAAAGTGTCAGTGGTACTGAAAATTCGTGTGATTATTTTGTGTATGCTACTACTACTCTGGTGTTAGTGAACTTGTCTTCTAAGGTAAGTTTGTTGATGTCCTATCTCTCCAATATACTAATTCCTGGCCTGGTGCCCTTTAACCTAACCTAAAATTTTAATTTATTTAGCGACATATTTGTTTAAATGCAAGTTTAAAACTAAATGATCGGTAGTGTAGTTGGTTAAAGCCCAGTTTAATAAGTGTAAGGTTCTCAGATTGATCTCTATTAGAGTCATAACAATTTTTAAAAGCGATCAGCTGATAACCACTGGCTGTTCATTTGTCATTGTGCTATTAATTAATGACACTTTCTAAGGAATGGCCAACCTTAGTTTGTAACAATGACTACATTCCTTTATTACTCTCATTCAAAATCCACGTTCACCCAAATCTTGAAAATCGGCATCTTGAGAATAAATAAATAAATTGTAACCAAAACGTCTGAGTGGATACTCAGACTGATAATAAAAACTGATTATATTATTTTCTTTTGACAAATAGTTTGGTGGTTAATCTTGTATTGTGCAAACTACTAAACAATCTTTGTAATAGTGAGTCTGCCTTACTAATTTTTTAAATATTAGATATGAATATTCCTTTATGAAATTAGTTTGTTTGTGTAATGAAGGTTTCAACAAAAATAAAATAAGAAATGACAAAGTGCGTATATATTTAGTAATAATTATCTTACCTTGAAATGCTGTTTATGAATGATGAATAGTTCAGCCTAGTGTTACATAACACAATGAGGGTTCAACAGCGGAGATACATTCAGTCTGTTTCTATCTGAACTATTTTATTTTTGCCTCAGGACAATATCCAACAATAAAAGAACTAGAGCTTGATTAAAGTTGGATTTGAGGGAGAAAAATATTTATTCTGGATTTTACAGTGTGTTTTATTTTCACTTATCGCTTATTTTTCAGCAAGTGAATGCAGAAGCAGCCAGACCACAAGTGTTGTCGCGTTCCCAAGATGATGCCATGGTGGGCTATGTGTTTCAACGACCTCACACTGACCCAGATTTCCCTGTACCACCTGGGTTCAAGCAGCAGTCACGTTGGCCTCTTGCTGATGATACAGTCATAGATCATGTGAGTCTGCTCCTCTAAGAACTGCAAAATTTACTTTAAATTCATCGAAACTTGAGAACAACTAAGATTTTAGTAGTTATTTTACTAATTAAATAATGTTTGTGGATTAAAGATTTTAGAGTTGGCTTCAAGCCAATATCAAAATATCGTTTTCAACTCTTAATTTTTTATTAGGGGCTCCAATGCACCTGTAGACCATACTGATACAACATGAAAGTACACTAAAATTAGGAATTGTTTCTAATCTGTAAAAGTGCTTTACCTATTGAAATTTTAATTGAAAAATTTGAGTGTGTCGTTTTCAACACTGTATGCTCTCTCCTATAGTGATCTTCCAGAGCCCAGAATAAGCATCATACAGTAATACCTTACTAACTTGACACTTTGTAGACTCAAGGTTGGCGGATTATCCAAAGTATTGAAATTTTTAATGGGTTTTAGTAAATGAACACACAAGACCGAGTTTCATCATACATTTATTACTTACATATAACTATAGTTATTGTATATGAAAAAAATTCTTGCACCAGGCTATGAAAACCCACAATTAGAGCACAGGTAAATGTAGCGAAAAAACTGTTTAATTAAGGATTGTTTTTCTTAATTCTGTACCTGGCTGCTATGTCACAGAGTCACGAAGGGCTGTTGTTTTACCCAGACTGTTGAATTAGTGAGGTTTTACCGTGTACTTATCTATTCCTCCTGAATACTTAAATTTCTTATGAGTAGAACTTTATTAAATCAAATGAGACCGGCTTAGGATACCTGGGAACTTTCCACTGTTTTAGTGGTGTATTATTTTTAATTGACTCAATAATAGCTGAATTAAAAGCGTTGATAGCAGCACTAACAGTAGTGGAAATAAGAACATCTGTCTAGTTGTACACTGAAAGATGATAGTATAAGTCAAGTAATTACCTGAAGGAAAATGGGGAAAAATTCATTAATAGGAAAACTTTCAATCAACTCACCCTATGAATAGAGATTTCAGGAGAAGGATGGCCCCTGTCTTCGCTGATTAGTGCAACACTACCAAGACATAACTATATTTTGCCAAGACAACCAAATGATATTTGCAGCAATGTTTGGAGCGATTCAAGAGGGACCCGACTGATTTTATGCAGCAATTTGTCACTATGGATGAGGCATAGGTCTACCACTACACGCCAGAAACTAAATAGCAGTCTAAGCAGTGGGTGAAAGCCAGTGGTGCAGCGCCGAAGAACACAAAGTCATTGCATCTGTCATGGGCAGTGTGTTTAGAGATGCCAAAAGAATCCTGTTAATTGATTACCTTGAAAAATGCAGAACAATTTAAGGTGAATACTATTCTAACCTTCTTGATCAGTTTGATGTCAAAATTCGTGATTAGAGAACATCTTTTGTTCTTGAAGAAGAACAAAATCATATTTCACCAGGATAATGCACCTGCTCAAAAAGGTGTGTTGACAATGGGAAAACTGCGGATTTGAGGTACTATTTGCTTGGCCATCCCCCCTATTCTCCTGATTTGGACCCTTAGACTTCTACCTCTTCCTAAACCTGAAGAAATTTGTGGAAAGCGCTTCACGTCCATTGTGGAAGTTGAGAGGGCTGTAGATGAATATTTTAACAGTCTTCCAGAGTCTCCAGGAAGTGCTATTGGAGAAACCCTGGACCAGGTGTGTTAAAGTCAAGGGAAATTATGTAATCACAGTCTTTCATTGTCAGGTCTATAACTGTTTACCCCACCCTAGTACTCGAAAATACTAGTTTTGAAGCACAAGTACTCAGCCTCAACAAAGTAGGCTCTTGAAATGTGATGAGACTGCCATAAGTACTGCAGACAAAACCTTTCTGGTTGCTTTAAATCTTTTTCTCACATTTTGCGAAGGGTATGAATAAAGGAGGTCTATGGTTTATCGTATACCTAAATAATTTAATAAAATCAGAGGTCAATACCAAAAGCTAACTATGTAAAATATAAAACATGTTAAAAGGAACTCTTTCCAGAGGCAAGAAAGAGAACCATTTCTCAGAACTGATGAGCATTAAAGTTGTGACCTTCCCAATCATCCAAGGGGGCATAAAAGTATTTTATCAGCCCCCCACTTAAAAAAAAAAAACACTGAAATAGGGCAGTCCAGCTGAAATCATGAGGAAGTTGAATGAGCCTTATTCTATATTTTGATACACCTAAAAAATTTTAGGTTAGATTAAAGAGTGTCCCTAATATTAAACCTAGTGCCAGGCCAGGAAATAGAACATTGGAGAGATATCAGTAAACTACCTTAGAAGACAAGTTCACAAACACCAGGGTAGTAGTAACATATACAAAAGAATCACATATGCACGAATAGTCTCTCTTTCTCTATCAACTGAAGAAAGTACCAGTGGTACAGTGGAGTCTCGGTAGTCTGAAATAATTGGGACTGAACCCATTTCGGATTTCCAAATTTATTTACTTAACAGATTTTCTTAAAACGCTCTTTTGATAAAACAACATAAATAATATGCCTACCATTAAGTACAGTACTTAAGTTTTGAACGTAATAATAGCCTATGATTATAAAAAGCAGAATGAACCCTTTAATAGAAATCATTAAACTGAGACGTAAGATCAAACACAGTTTTTCAAGATAAAAAGTTGGAGTTACTAGCGGTTATAGATCCTGGCCCCAGCGCTACTTGATCCCATTGCATTCGCCACAAGGCCACATATCAGCTGACGGAAGTCGTGTGCATATATTTGGTGTTCTCAAGCTACCTCAGACAGCACTGTTCCCAATTTTCACTGTCAGTTTCTTATTAACAGTTTGAACTTGTGTGTTTACATATCTCAGTTTTGTTGTATTCCGTACAGATACTCCAGCTGACTTGTTGATAAGTAGTGTTGTCTTAACTTGTTGTCCTTCTATGTAGTGTAGTTGCTCTCACACTACACTACATAGAGCAACATCCTAACACGATCCCAGTGGCTACTATGTTTTGAGATGCTGGTGTAATTTAGTTTCGAGGGAGAGGAATTCTTCTTAAAAGTAAAGAAATTTAACTGATATTTTCAAACCAAAGTAATATTTGAAAAGTTTATTAACAGTTAAATACTTGAAATAATATTTTCTTGTGAATTTTAGATATAAGGTAGTGGTTCTTATAGTAACTGCATTTTAATTTTTGCAAAATCTGTTGTCAATTTCTGTTTCGGATTAAGCGGATTTTCGGATTACCAAATTTTGGATTAGCAGGACTCTACTTTACTGAAAATTCATGATTATGTGATTCTTTTGTATATGTTACTACTACTACTCTGGTGTTAGTGAACTTGTCTTCTAAGGTAAGTTTGCTGATGCCTTATCTCTCCAATATACTAAAATCTAAAAAATATATTAAGGAAAATAAATTTAATAAGCACATTAAAGTATAAGTGAATTGTGTATAACATAGTTAAGTTAAATATTCTCTCTACAGCATAGTTTTAGAAATTTTATTATGAAATAAAGTAATCATGATATGTTTGCATCAACA
The DNA here is from genome assembly GCA_035578905.1 of Stictocephala bisonia. NCBI lineage: Eukaryota > Metazoa > Arthropoda > Insecta > Hemiptera > Membracidae > Stictocephala > Stictocephala bisonia. The sequence continues at coordinate 958,695 of JAQJVL010000086.1, read as the reverse complement.
ATTGTGTTATAGAGGCCATTATATCATTCATTGTTATGAAAGTTTCACAGGGATTTAAAAATAACTGTAGTGTACGGGGAATTTTGTGGTATGAGGTTCATGGTATAAAGGTTCTTCACTGTATTTGAATTAAATTTCTTGGTCTGAAATCTGTGTAGAATTCTTTTGAAACGAGATATTAGCCGTTCATGATAGATTCTAAAAACATAGATAGTACAGCTTCTTACTTTGTTCTTCTTTGTTTTATTGGTTTAATTACCTAAATAAGAAATATTCAGTATTCATGGAGAAAAAATAAGTAACAAAGGCTAAAATAGGCACGAGTGAAGGCGTGACAGAGTTGGCATGTAGGAGTGTTCCTTGGTATAGTATCAACAAATTATATGAATGAAGAATAAAGGATAAACAGGGATTAATTAAAAGTTATATTTGTTTCAGAATCAAGAAAAGTGGAAATATCCCATGGCTAAAATGCCAATGTCTGTGAATAACGTACCCTTTGAGATTCATCCTCTCGTAATGAAAGTAAGTATGATGTTTAGCTGATAATAACGCTTATTTACTGTCCCATTCTACTTTTAATACTTAACCAAATTGAGGCTAGCATTGATGTCTTTTCATTTCAAAATTTTATCCGGTTGTAAGTAAAATAGTATGAGTGGAAACTTTAAAACTATGTTCAGATTTTGTATAGATTTGAAAGAGTGATTATTTCTAAATAAAGGCCTTAATTTGTATACCCTTGAAAGATTGACCATTCCAAAATCTATTTAAGAATAAACAAAATCTGCTAAAAGTAACCACGCTTTCACTTTTTTTTTTAATTCGTTAAACGTTTATGAAAATCTAAAACCTATTGATTTGCAGCAAAGTAGGAAGTTGTACCAATCTGAGTTTTATAGTTTAGTTGCCAATACCAAGTTTCCATTCTTTTTTTACACACAGTAGCATTCTTACTTTTTGCTAAAATACTGAAAAGAAGTAAACAATAATTTTGCGTAAATTGTAGATGTTTGCGAATTGGTGTCATTGATGAATAATTATGGCTGATGGGCTATAAACTTTCTTAGATTGAAGATACTCCAGCTATGAGGCATACAATTAGTGTAAAAATTGTTCACAATCTGAATACAAGGTAAGCAAGAAAGAGAGGGGAGAATGGGGTCCTCCTAGCCAAAAAAAACCAACAGGTAGAATATTTTGTGCGACATATTTAAGACATAATTTATAAATTAATATAGCTTAGAAAAGAAGGCCATTAAAATTTATGAATCTGAATTTTATAGTTAATTAAATAATACAGTAATATTTTTGTGTTTAGAATTGGGTAGAGTTTGGTCTGCAGTTATAAAGTTTTGTCACAAAAAACTTCATTTTCAGCCATTTGACTAGTAGGAAGGATTATGTACATTAAATCTTATTATCTAAAACAAGCCACGTCCAGGTAATCTTTTTTGGCTCCAAGAATTTTTAATTTTTGGGGAGTTTTCAACCTTGAGAAATCAATTGGCACTGGTCTTGACCCTGGGAAAATTCTTATTTTTTCCCAGAGGCTCCTAGGCGTCCCATATTATCGACTCTAGCAGAAAGTGGGGTATCAAACTATAGGTATTTATCTCCTAAATCACATTATACCATTATATTTTGGAAAACATTTAAGGGCTAGGCACCCCTCACCCAAACAAAAAATATGCTTAACAATCCAAAATTGGGTAATGTTAAACTAATGCGCCAAGTGGGGAGTCAAATTGGGTAGTGTTAAACTAATGCGCCAAGTGGGGTGTCAAATTGGGTAATGTTAAACTAATGCGCCAAGTGGGGTGTCAAATTGGGTAATGTTAAACTAATGCGCCAAGTGGGGTGTCAAATTGGGTAATGTTAAACTAATGCGCCAAGTGGGTTGTCAAATTGGGTAATGTTAAACTAATGCGCCAAGTGGGGTGTCAAATTGGGTAATGTTAAACTAATGCGCCAAGTGGGGTGTCAAATTGGGTAATGTCAAACTAATGCGCCAAGTGGGGTGTCAAATTGGGTAATGTTAAACTAATGCGCCAAGTGGGGTGTCAAATTGGGTAATGTTAAACTAATGCGCCAAGTGGGGTGTCAAATTGGGTAATGTTAAACTAATGCGCCAAGTGGGGTGTCAAATTGGGTAATGTTAAACTAATGCGCCAAGTGGAGTGTCAAATTGGGTAATGTTAAACTAATGCGCCAAGTGGGGTGTCAAATTGGGTAATGTTAAACTAATGCGCCAAGTGGGGTGTCAAATTAAAGTTATTCATCTCCTAATTACTAATATACCATCAGATTTTAGAAAAGTCTGTGTTTATAAGCTCAGCTGCCCCAAAAACCTAAATTCATGGTCATGCTGCCTAAGAATCCTGGCGAGGCCGTAGACCGATATTCCTCACGAGGCGACATTTTGAGATCCACGAATGGGACTGTAGCAGAGTGCCTTAGTGAGTCCACAGGCTGAACTTTCCCTTGCTAAGCCGTTGGCCAAGTTCCACAAAGGGGCCTGTAGCAAAGCGTCTTGGCGAGGCCGCAGGCCAAGTTCCACAAAGGGGCTAAATGTAAATGCGGAAGACTCTCAAAACGAAATTTATTAATAACCTACAATGTAGAGCAACAACAAATGATTCTCAGGATCCTCTAGGAGGTATGGATACTACCTCTTCAGTTTGCAACATTCAATTGAGCTAAGCTCAGTCTCCCGGTAATAATATAGTTACAGTACAGTGAAAACCCTATTGTCCGTCACCCTATTTTCCACCAGGTTCTGTTATCCGTCAGTTTTGGGTTCATCGCGCCACGATATGACAGTTGCCGTATGACTCATCTGTCTAGAAAACGACAATTTCCCCTCCAGCCGTCTAGCCCTCATAGTTCCTAGTTCCAACGGCCTGCCATCCGTAAGGCCTCATCTGCTGTGTAACAGATAACAGGTCGTTGGAACAGCTCGCCTGTGTATGCCTGATGTACGGACAGGCAGTCCGGGGCTGCCTGAACAGATTCCGTACAACATGGGGAAAGAGGTGGCACTACAAAGGCATGTTGTTGAAGATGAAGTTTTAAGCTGCGACGCCTACACAGGTCACGGGCCATTGGAACGGTCCTGTCTGATGATACACAGGCGAGTCGCGTCAACACACTGCCCGTGTACCGACATTAAGCGTGTATTGCGAAAAAAAGCCTTGGGAACTAGGCTTTAATATGTTAGGTACTCTGTACTGCAGTTTAATTTTAATAATGTTGATAATAAATTTTTCTGCTTATTACATAATGTACAAGCTTATGTTTTACATTGAAACTAGGTCTACTGAAAAAAAGAGTAGTTATGGCCTGCAGTATATACATTCTGAAAATGTCTTTTTTCTAACCTTTTCATTCTCATTTTGTTAATCAATATGTACTAAACAGCATTTAAATTTAACGTGAATAAGCACTAATAATAAGTTTCCAGTGATATAAGTGTGTTTGGGTGAAATCTCTATGATCCGTCTATTCTCCAATCCGTCACGGTCGCGGTGACGGAAAATAGGGTTTCTACTGTATTTGTATAATGTTTTCATAGAGAATTTTTTATAATTAATTCATCCAGATTGTGTTATAGCAGTTCAATGGAGAAGAGGTGAAGTGATTTTTGCTGCATTGTTTAGATTAGGAACTAAACCTTGATTATCATAAGTCTATTTATAATGTTCTCTATTTTCAGCCGGGTTCAGAACATTTCCTATATCACCACATGACTCAACCTCCGCCACACATGGCTGGAGTGCTGCCACCTGACATGACTCCCCGCAACGGACAGGTGAGTCCACAATAGCTTATAATTAAAACTTGTGGTTTATCTGGATTTGCACCAATAGTTTCGTATGGCAAAAGGTAAACACTGAAATATGAAGTAAATTGAAGTCCTCCAATTAGGGCAGCTCTGTTGTTGTATAATTTATTAAATACATTGTATTAATAAATATAGATGCTACAGTTTAATTTTTTTTAATAAGGAGAGTCCTCTCCTTAAAACTTAGTTTAGTTTGACTTACATAACATTAAATACTATGGTACTAGAGCACTCCACACGAGCAGCGGTATCACAATATTTGTTAGAAACCATCGCAATCCTTTTTTTAACATTCGCTTGTCATTAGTTCTGGAGATATTGCAAAAATGAAGTGGGTGCTGCTAGCTTTAAAAAATAGCCAAACAAAGATTGCAACTGTTTCTAACATAAAAAATGATTAAACATACGAAACACAAATAATTTCACTAGTTTTTAGCTCATTTTGATTAATGAGTGGTTTTGGTGTAAAGCTACTAGAATATCTTGAGAACTAGAGCCAAACAAATGTCAGAAATAGCCAAACAGATTGCAATGATGTATAATATACAAACATTGAAATGGGTGCAGCCAGCTTCACATAGCTACCTACCCGCCCACTCATAGACGTATGGTGGTAGTTTAGCTCACTTATAATTGCTATGTGAGGGAACCATGTTCAGACAGATTAAGGGGAGAAATCACACTAGCAGTGATTGGCCTTATTGATTCACTATAAGGCCAGTGTTAATTTTAAAATAAGATTACAGCTTTATTTATGAACCTATAAATTTAGACTTGACCATTTTTGAAAGAGAACAAAAATTTTTTTGAAACCATTTTTTGAAGGAACAAAAAATTTTTTGAAACCATTTTTTGAAAGTTCTCCCGAGACAGATTTTTTTCTAACTGTTTTAGTTTATTTTTTATATACCAATAACAATTGTTCTAATTTAACAATTTATTTAAATAAACAAAAACAGTTGAAAAAAGCTTTATGAAGAGGCACTAGTCACACTTGTCGTATAAATTTGAAATACATACGTTTAAAAACCATAAGTGTGAAATCTTTTCAAGTAAAGTTATGTTAAACTGCAAAACATGGGCGTCAACTACTGTCAATTGAGTTGCCTGGTAGCTAAGTGAGGAAGGAGAGTTAACTGCCAGCAGTGTTCAAATCACACAACGGTTTAGGGACAGAAGACATAAGACAACCGGTCTTCTCATAGTTTACGGGGTTGCAAGTTCTTCTCAAGTCAACGCCAGTTAGAGGTCGGAAGCCTGTTGCGACAAACCTTTCCACTGCAGAAGACTGTAACCCTCCAATAAACTATCAGCCATATTGTGTCTTTGAAATGTGCTAGAAACTGAACATTACGCGAGATATATTTGTCTTGTTTCATAGCGGGAGCGGACCCAGTATTACATCCATAATCATAAGTTTAATCGAGTTGTAATTATTATACTATCAACAAGATAGTTCAATGTTTGTAGACCACTAGCTCTCACGCCATCATAAGCTGTTCTACAATGATTATATTTGATGTTAATTGTTTGTGTCTGTGATAGTTTCATATAGGTGAATTGATGCAGAAAAAATTTTTACCATAGTGTTTTTTTTAATAAAACCCAGTGGAGATATATAGAACATAAGTGCAGTAAATAATTATCGATTATTAATTTTAATGGGTTTTTTATGTATGGTAATATAGTTGGGTGACCACTACATATCAGATGTTTCCATTGTATTCCAGTTAAAAGTAAGATTAAGATGAATATGCCATGATTGGATTTAAAAATATAATAATCAATAAGAAATAGTATATATTTTCAATCTAAACCTTAATTAACACGTTCGCTGCGGCTATATCTAATAATAACTATCCGAAATACTAAAAAATATTACTATGGAAAACATACCTTATGCTGCCCGAAGATGATTCTAAGTCTAAAAATTTGGTTTCCGCCGCATTTTCCGTATCTGCCGCCATTTCGAAAATGTTACCACCTGGGCGGTAGTCAACTCCTGGCACCCTCCACCGACTGCCAACTGCATCACCGATCCACTTTCACTTCACTTTAGTCCATTGAAACTAGCCTATGACTTAAAAATTACCAAAATAATAGTTTGTAGTATATAAAAAAGATATTTACATATATATACAACACTCTGGATGTTTGTGTTTTTACACTTTATGGAAAGTGTCGAAACACTTGCCTGGGCACAGTCCTGGTTCACCTGAGCAGGCCTTGCACACATACTTTGACTTCTTCCTGGTTTTATTCACCCTACATACACGGCAGTCTTTCTAGTGGATCCTGTTGGGATTATCAGGTCGAGGTCCATTTATTGTTAGTGTTTGTGGGATTCCTCGAAGAGGCATGATAGGCAGTGGATCTACAGGTTTCGGCAGCAAGTTTTCTAGGACAGCGAGACGAAAATTATAGAATGTCCACTTATTCCTTTCTGCTGCACCCACAGTGTAGATGTTGTGCAAAGAATGTGAATTCAGCAAGAGCATGTGAATGATGTGCACCGCAAGCTTCTTATACCAGCGGAGCTTTTTCCTCTCCACTGGGTAGTATGCCATTATTTGATCGCCTCGGTCTACCCCCTTCATGAAACCATTATATTTCACTATAGGAAGAGGCTTGTCACGTACGATGTTTCGTTTTTTCGTAGATTGAACCATGTCATTCTCGAATTCTGTCGAGATGTAACCAACAACCCGCTTGTCTTTCCACTTTGCGATGCACATGCCATCGGCGTACCTTGCTATGGTCTCCACCGTTTTCAGCGTAGCAGATTAGACATCATTCAGACTGAATTTACTGTCTATACGTAAGGTTCCTGTACAATATGTCTGTAACAGCTTGCTAGCTAACCTGAATGAATTATAATAATTGTCCATATAGAGACTGTGGCCGACATCTAATTTCTGCTCCATTAGTTTCAACGCAACATTTTCAGCGTGACCTTTCCCTCCTAGTTCATCTACAACTCCACAATATAACAAAAAATCTTAAAATTAGCCCACGGGGGTCGCTCAATGTGTATAATTTAATACCATACTTATGTTTCTTCCCTTTTAGATGTTGGCGAAAAATAAGACAGCCCCTCCAAAGAATCATAGATTCGTCCAAGGACAGTTCCTTTTGTGGATAAAACGTAGCTTAGAGTTGAAATAGTCAACAAAATGCTGTATCTTAGCTAATATCTCATTAGAGTACTGTACATTTACGTTTTTGAAATACCAGCACCTCAAAATATTGATAAACCTATCTCGTGGCATGTAAGTTGCAAAACATGGAAGAGAAAACAACCAGTGTGTTTTCCAATAATCTTCTAGGCGATTCAATTTTATTGTTCCTGTGTGTATGAAACGTCCAATAAATGTTCTCATCTAATTTGCGTATTCCAATTATGTATTCGAGAATTAGGTGTCAAGGTGTTGGAATGTGTGAAAATATGCATTGCATTGGCATTAAATCTCGCAATATTTTCAAGAATTATGTCATCAAGCAAAAAATTGAAAAAATCAATGCCTTGACTAGGTAATGGAATTAAAAATTTTTCTTCCTTTACAAACTCTATTTGTCTTAATCCCGATGTATTTATTGACCAGATAGGGGGATTGGCATCTAAATCTATTTCATCATCAGAATCTGTCAAAAAATACTCATCTTCAGTATGCTCATGCACATCCTCCGATGAATCTGAAGCTCCTTCTTCATCCTCAAAAGGGTCTGGGGACTGTTAGCGTCGTGTGCTACGTGTAGTTTGGGAAGTAGACGCCATTATTTAACAATAAAACACACTTATATAACAAACAATTACACTTAACAAAAGCAAAAAGTGAGTAAAAATCCACCAGAAGCAGTAACAGAACCGATAACGATAATCGAGAACGGGTTGCGCAAAAAGACAGCCACTATACTTAACGAAACACGGACAACGTAGCTCCTGACTACACCAGAGTGCTGCCGCACGAGGACTGAATTAGTTTGGCATGGCGCCGGTACCGCCCGGGCGGCGCGCAGCCACTGGCGAATTCCGGCATTACCGCCCGGGCGGTTACCCGCAGCGAACGTGTTAACTGTTAAACACAAATATTAAAACAATAAATTTAAGAGGTTACAATTTGTACTGTGCTCTTGTATTGACAGTACTGTCTGTATATGTGGAATATCTGTTCTTGTGAATTATTTCACCATATTAAATAATTTTAAAAAGTGAAAAATATTTATTGTTTGTTTTAGAGTTTACTAAAAACTATGCAGAAACTAATTAATTAAAAATGATTAAAGTGTCTTGGTATGAGGTTTCTTGCTTATTGGCCTACTGCAGTAATGATGTCTTCCGATATACACTATTGGAAGTTACACATTAATTTTTATATTCCTATAACATATTTTGTTCCAGAACTTGTTTATGTCAGTCGCTTAGTGGTCTTTACAATGTGAACAATGCTACTTTGTGTTGTCTTCGAAACTAGTTTGCGTATTTGATTGTATATGTTGTGTGTTTTTTTTACTCTTTTTTTAGTTGGAACAATGTTCTGTTATTTTCAGCATAACAATGCCTTTAATGCTTAAAAATTGCAGTTTTTAGGGTGTTTTTTTTTTTTTTTTTTTACTGAAAACAAATATTACTTGTTTTTAACTTTGAATTTTCTTTAGGATGATCTTTTTCTACTTCTTAAAGAAACATTTTCCATACAATATAATAAAAATCCTAGGTTTACTTCTCAATAATATTTTTACTATGAGTAGGGAAGGTTAGAATTTAAAAATAATGCTCAAACTTACTTGCGAGTTATAAGTTGGTTATAATATTTACCTATAGATATTTTCTGCAAAATGCTAGTCCTTAAAGCCGATAGTATAGTCTCAAATAAACAAAGATTCAAGAAGATATTATTTTTCGTAATGAAAATATACTAATATTCTGAAGGTTTGCAAAAAATAAAAAAAAAAGAACTTGGTATTCTGGCTTACCTTTTGTATTATATGCTGGTCCTAAAAAGGTTAATTTGCACTTCAATATTGATTGACGCCTTTTTGCATAGTTTGGGTAATGCAGATTGTTAACCTTTTTAATTTTTTACTGAGCTCTTTGTTGAGCAAACCGGAACTCATGGGCAAGATGGACACTTCCAAGATGTGGAATTCTCTCATATTGCTCTAAAGCATTATATATGTAAGTAAGCAACCTAATGCTTTTTCCTTTTTTACACAAATTTCCGTTAACAAACACAACTCACACAACATCATTGGATTCTTATTCTCTTTCAACTCGGCAGGTAGATATTGCCTAAGAAAGCCAAGAAATGTGATACAGTTCAATAATTATCCTCACCTCATCTAAGTGTGAGTTTGTACGTAGGAGGAGAGTGGGCTTAGTGATGTCATCAGGGATATTGTTTATTTTCTTTGGGCCAGTCACAGCGGGAGTTCATCAACCCGGCACCAAGCTTTATATGTTATAAAAAAACACGTCAACCCGGCACTGGACCTTTCACTGGCCGCCATGACAGTATGTCAACCCGGCACCAGCCACCCCTCTTACCCATTCCACCTACACTACCCCCTCCTTTCTCTTTCCCCTAGGTTAGGTTAGGTTAGGTTAGATTAGATAATCACTTAATACGTTAAAAAAACTATTATATCTAGATTATAGGAAATACATTTCTGCCAGTTATTTCCATTAAACTACGAGAAGAAGTGAGATTCGTAAACGTAAAGCAATACTGCTATTGCGGGAAGATAACTCCTGGATCCACCGCTCATTATTATCGCAAAGCACAGCCAAAGGAGTTAGGGCGATGAGATGCCTAGGGTTCGAGGGAGGGAAAGAAGTGAATGAGGGGCGTATGTTTGGTGTTGTGGAGGGGGAACCCAGCTCCCCTACCTTCAAACTCTCGGTGCCGGGTTAAGTTGTGACATTAGTAACGCCTGATCAACCTTAGAGCGGTGGTCAGATTTGGTGCCGGGTAGACGTGCCGCCGTCACAGCAGTGTTACATACAAGTCCACTTCTTTTTTCAAGCTGATAAATCATTTTTTATCCCGAATACAGTTTAAATGGTATCTTTTATCAAACTAAGAACACATTATGTAATCATTTCTCAGATATGAAACGTCGACCCAACTTTGCGCATGTTTTTTAAGACGAATATGTATGGTTATATGAGTGTGGAATGACTAAGGCAGGGCAACTGAGGGACTTACAGATTTACGTTGAATCCGAATTACGTAATATTGGTCTGATTTTCAGCTAATTTAGAAGCCTGATACTTAGTTTCCTTCCCTACACAACATCCAGACATTGACTACTACCCAAGACACTCCAGACTTCTCTTGTAGTAATTTCCATGCCGGTAGCAACCATTGAGCAGATGCCAAGTCAGTATTAAGAGGCAATAGAACCTATCGCATGCAGAATAATTATTTGCAGAAGGGTCACTTTCATATTAATAATAAAAAATGTATAAAAGTTTAAAGAAACTATGTTTTATTTTACTTGGTTATGAATTTGCATTGGTTTCTACATCAGGTATTTTATTACACTGTTAATTTAATGTTATGTTGATATAATTTTTCCTTATTCCTATAATTTGCTTTTGTGATTGTAAATATTTCCCCATATAATCTAAATAAGATCTGAATATCATAAATAAGAATTTCAAACATTCAAATTTATTAAATCAGAGTCTATACCAGCGTTTCAATAGAAAGTTAATAATCTTTTATGGGACATTGAACTTGACCAAGCTGAGACCTCAACCTTGTCAGAATGTAGTTGGGTCTGACCTTCACCCCTTATCTTTCATCCACTTCTCCTTCCCACATACTTATTATATTTGTCACTACTGTTAAACTGTTCCTATTTTTAATTGCCAGACTTAAAATATTTTAACATAATTCTTACGTTATATCAGGTTATAGCACATTTTTTTTCTTTTAAGCGTTGACTAATCTAATAATTATTTCTAAAAATCAGTCCACACGTAGAAACTGGATAGTGTGTTTCAGATTTAAAAATCCATCTTCAATTCCTTGGAGATTAGCTAACAGCTGACAGACAAAAGCTAACTTGATGAAGACAAAACCTAACAGGTTTTGTCTTCATCAAGTTAACCAACCGCAAATGACAAGTAATTAATTGTAAATTACCTAGTATTTCGGAATATACAGGTACTTTTTCATCTAAGTGTAAATTTTTCAGTGAACATTTAAACTTGACAAAAAAACGGCTTCACATATAATATATAAGGATAAGGTTATGTTAAATATTATACGGCCATGGTTTGTTTATGCAACTCTCAGCCCCATTACTTAAGTAATTCAAAATTTTTAAAAAATCAAAAATTCTAATAATAATCATAAAACGGAAAAGAATTCTTTAGTGTGCAATTTAAGTCAATGATACAAAATCATACAATAGATATCATCCTATATAAAGCTGTAATTACTACAGTTTGATATAATTAAAGTGAAAGGTTCAATTTAAGATTAAGTAATTAATCGTGTTAACATTGGGATTTTATTATTACTATATAATTTACAGGGCCTATATTAATTTTCATATTCTAAATTTTTCAAGGTTTTCATACAAGTACAAATATTAAGGTCATCGATTTCGGTAAACCAAATAGATAAATACGGAGTAAAAGGTCCCACTTGGTTTTTACGATTTGGAGAACTATGAATATGCAATTTTCAATAAAAGCGTTAATGAAAATTATGGTTGTAAGAATTTTAGCTGGGAAGTATGCAGTCAGTATTTTTTTAAATTGCTGAGTTTTTTGTAAGTAGTACCTATCTGTTGGAGCATGATAAAAACCATTATTAACGATTTTCAATTTACAAAATTATATAAAAATATGGATTACAGTTTAACAAGGAATTATCAAACATTACAAGAATGTTTTATAACTGTATATTAACATGTAGGAGTGTTTTGTGTTTAGTTACGTGATGTTGTTAATTGATTGCCTAGTGTTGCTGTTTATTCTCCCTTTATTCTGGTCCTGCTAATTGCATGTCCATCAGCTTGGCTGGTGAGGCAGTGGTAATGAGAGAGTTGTTCACAGATAATGAACCGTGTACTAGAGCACTAGCGGCTAGTTGCTATTCGCCATTCTCTCAGGCTCCTGGTTGTTTATTTACAGTTAATAATTAGTAAAAAGTATCTATGAATTGTTAGAACTATGATTTCTGTTTTATATATATTAACTGTGTTAACATTGAAACAAATATTTCTACTGTCAATAATGTCCAGCTAGTAGCACCAATAATGTACAAATGATTGATCTTCTTTAATTTATCTTTAATCTTTAATTTATTGGAATAAATTGAAATCCATTTATACAATAGTTGAATAACGTAACCTCTCCCACATTTTTGAATCAATTTTAACAATTGAATTGTAAAAAAATTCAAACCTATTCGTAGTTGTGCAACAATGTAATGTATCAATTGTTAAATATTTTTGAGGGGAAGCCCTCAAAGTACATTTTTAGCCTATCAGAATTATGTGGAGAATTGAAAAGTAAGCTGTTTAAATGTGAATAATGATGTTTATTATTCAGCAGATTATTGAGTTTTCATAATGTTAGAAAAAGCAAGTTGTATTCAATGGAAGTTTTATCTATGCAGTATAAAAAAATCTGTCTGTGTCTCTGTCTGTTTGTCCATTATGCATTACCATACTATTCATTATTGTCACAAAACTTTAGGAAGTTTTGTATTTTTTTCTCAGGGAAGGTTTTAAGCATGGATTTATAAGGCTCCGTCACTTAAGGTTTCAGTGCTAATCTAATGAAATTATTTTATTTTATTAATCAGTAGCTGTTAGCCGCAGCAGTGCATATCTCTGCTCTGTTTACATGCATAGGGGCCGTCCCTAAATTACGTAACACCTTTAAGGTGGGAGGGGGGTTTCGGCAGCGTTATACACCGTTACGGGGGAAGTTGGGGGTTTCTACGCAGTGTTAAGTAACTATTGAACCTCAACAATTTGTTTGAATTCAGTCACAAAATGTGATTGTTTTTCACAAAACTACACAATTTAAAAAAAAGATTTTAAAGTTAGTAATATTTTCTCCCCCAATTAGAAAACAAGCGAAACAAAATCAAAACAATGACCATAAAAAATCAAAATATGCATTAAAATGGATGACAAAAATTGGCAGGAGGTTGGTGACAGCGTTACTTTGTTTTTGAGGGTGTTGAGGTATTACCGTTACAAGTCTGTTACACAGAGGGGGGCTGAAAAGCTCGATTTTAGTGTTCATCTGTCACAGCACTTTTTATGTTGTTATTGTTCCACTTCTTTGCAAGATACAATGCAATAAAATGGTAATGTAGCATAGTTGCGCTGGCTGGATACTTTGAACGCTAGTGTCACGCTTGCTCCACAGTGCTTCAATGGAAGTGTTGTTAGACTGGTATAACCTGGGTAATGCACAGTTGCATTGGCTGATTTTATTTAGCACCTAATAATAAATTAAGTTAAAAGTTAAGAAAAAAATTAAATACATTTTTGGAATTTTTTAAATTGGTTTTTATTTATTTATTCTTCATTATTATTATTATTATTCATTATTCATCTCTAAGACGCCGATCGTAGAAATATGGGCGAATATGAAGGGTGAATGAGTGTGGTGAGCGTAGATGAACGTGTGTCGTAATTGTTACTATCTGAGTTTGAATTAGCTCAGAAAGGACTATTTATTATTAGCCCAATAGCTAGGACAACTATAAGACCGACAGCTTTACGTGGAATCCGAACCATGTAGTGTTGGTCTGATTTTCAGCTAACTTACAAGTGTGACAGTTCTCTTCCCTACACAACATCTGAACCTTGACTACCATTCAACATGGACACTCCAGATTTCTCTAGTTGATGGCAACCATTGAGCAGATGCCGTGTCGGTATTAAGAAGACTGAGCATGGAATCTATCGCCTACAATCTCCCAAACACTTTGTCCCCGAGTGTAACCTGGATTACAGCACTGCGCCACCAGTGCCGACGTATTTATTGAAGTATTTCGTTCAAGAAAAGATACTTCAATAAATCTTTTCTTGAAGTATCTTTTCAGTTTGGCCTAGACATTTTTATTTTTACTAAAAATAATTAAAAACCAAACTAATTCATACGCAAATTTCTGAAAATGACATACAACATCTTAAGGTAAGATTTGACTTTGATGCTAGTTTCCGAAACTTTAGTTTTTGTTGACACAGGTACATTTTTCTGAGAAACAATAAAAGACAGATGGTTGACATTTTTTCTGATCATACTTTATACTTTTTTCTACAAACACATGAAAAATTAAGTCATAACAATTTACCTTTGTGGAAAAATTGAAATTTCTATAAAAAATACCACTCCTGAAGGCCATTAAAAAATGTATGATCTAGTTTTTAAAAAACATTGAAATAACATTTGTTTGCTTAAAAAGATATATATAATGTTATGTTAAATTTTTAAATATGTAAAACCATTGATTTTATATACAATTAGATTCCTATCCAAAATATCAACTGTTTTTGTTGTCCATTGTATAGCGCTAGTGTAGTCCCATGTGTAATGTAATGCAGTTTAAACCAGCTGTAGTTGCAGGCCTCACTAACAAAATTACAGGCACAAATATTCCTATTAGAATATCTATTGTAGGTGTTTATAATCTATTTTTTTTGAGAAAAATTACTTAACTTTTTTTAAACTTCACTCGCCAATTCATATGGGCCTACAGACCTGTTGTGAACTTTATTCAACGAGTGAAGAACCGACCGTTGGCTCAGTGGGGATTCGAACCTTGGAACAAGCCCTCCGCAGTCGAAGCCTTAGCCACTTTTACATTGACATTAATTTGTACAATATTTCTTGAGCAAGTTACAGAAATAAGAATTATATTCCGAAAAACATTCAACTAACAAGACAAATGGTGGGTAGCTGACAAGTTTTGAACATTGTTCTATTTTGTGACAAGATCTGCTTAATGGTCATCATTATCATAGTAGGCATATCTGGATAAGGCTTGAGTACTGAAGTATCAGACCTTCACCAACCAACCAGTTTGAGTCCCGCAATATGCTGACACTGACAGTTCATACATACTGATTCTGCATTGATACCCATCCTAAAATACAAAAAAGTTGTCTGCGTATGATGAATGAAATGTTAAAATAGGATTTATCTATAGTAAACATATTCACCTTACAGTTGTTACGGCACTGTCAAACAATCATGTCTGTTAAGGGTGTTGGATCATCAATTATTTTTAGAATTTTTTCAGTAAAAGTATTAGTCGTCTTATAAGTAATACATTTGTTGAGAAAAATATGTTAAAAATGAGTTGTGAAGATATGGCTACCTAAAGTGGCTAATTTAGCCTGTGTAGGTTTATAACTCCTAAGAAACTGCAATATATTATTAACACGTTGATTGCGGGCGACGTTGATCAACGATGCGCCGCAGAAGCGCGTGTGGCGGGCAGCGTTGTACAATGATCCTACAGTCCTTGAAATGTATTGACTCCGTGTAAGGTTAGCCAATTCCCGGGAACGTTGTGTCGCTCGTCGCTTGTTGTGCCGGTCTTTGTGAACATTTCGATGTACTTCGTTTTTGGATACCACTATTTTTGTGTTTGTGGTACCAGTTCTACGTTTTAGTGTTTTTTAGGATTGTTATAAGTAATTTTTGTGCAATGGATGATAGTTTTCGACAAGTTCCACGAGGACATTCTTGAGTGAAAAATAGTGTAACAATGGCGGTGGGAAGTGTTGTAAATAGTTTTTTTATTTTTAGTATTACCCATTTTTATATTACCATACATTATTAGGACTAACTGTACATTCTTATGCCATTCGATAACATTGTGCGCGAACTTATTATTATCGTGACTAAACATTATTTTTTCGACAGAAGAAGTTTTGTTTTGTTGTAAAACTGTTTATTTATTCTGTTATGCAATTATCAATAATGGGACTGTACAAAATTGTTAACAATCGCCAGCTGAGTAACGCTTACTGGCGCCCAGGCGGACAACATTGATCAACGCACAGGAAATGATGTCAATGGAATTGGCCTAATTCCATACCTGGACACCTTCTGACACTACTCTGGCTACAATGGGACTATTTATAAGATAAATAAAAATTTATTATATTTCAGCCTGGGGCATGCACAATGTTGGCAGATTTCAGCAATGAACATGTTAAACTTTGAATAATACAGTAGGCAAACTAACCCAGTGTAAAGTTATACTTAAAACGTGTAAATAATTATTTTTATATAAATGACATTTGTACAAATTTTGAGTTGAAATTAGTTCATTTATCTTTGGCTGATAAAGTAGACCAATATTTGTAGCTATTTGAGCCTCTTGCTAGCCTAACGGCTAGCACTCCTCACTTCAGTGCAGGAGGTCGCGAATTCAAATCCTGTTGTCCCATAATAATGTGGGTCGGCACTGGTGGCGCAGTGCTGTAACCTAGCTACTTGGGGACAAAGTGTTTGGGAGATTGTAGGCGATAGGTTGGATGCTCGGTCCTCTTAATACTGACATGGCGTCCGCTTGATGGTTGCTATCGGCGTGGACACTACTAGAGAAGTCTGGGGTGTCCATGTTGGGTGGTAATCATTGTGCGGATGTTGTGTGGGGGAGATAACTGAGTGTCAGGCTTGTCAATTAGCTGAAAATCAGACCAGCACTACGTGGTTCGGATTCCACGTAAAGCTGTAGGTCCCTTAGTTGCCCTGGCTGTTGGGCTATTAATAAATTGCCCTTTCTGAGGAACAGTTGAACTCAGTTAGTAACCAGACTACACTCATATAACCATTCATATTCACCTTAAAATACCAACAACGTTGTGTCCGCGTCTCATATGTAAGAATGTAAGGATGTAAGAATTTTAGAATAATCAATATAAAGTGCCACTGGTGTTGAAATAAATAAAATAAAATATTATATAAAAACTTAATTGCTTGAGTTAATTATAAGTAAGGAAGTTATGTACTTTTATTCAATATGTGGCGTGGGTCATCGGGGACATTGAGGGGAGAGAGAGAGGAGGGAAAAACATTGTATGTGTGTTAGTGAGGCTTTTTGCTTTTCTTAGTTGCATTTGCGATAAAATCTAGAACTAAATTCCCTGGAGTATGAAATATAATTTGTTTGATAAGTTACCGAAGTATACTTTATTGTAAACAAATATTTATTGTATTATTATTAAAATTATTGCCATTTTTTAATTGACACACGGTTATTTTTTAATGTTGAAAAAACAAACTTTAAATAGGGAACTTTGCCTCCTTTTTTCATTAATAAAAACATGTATTTAGCAATTAAAAAAAACTGTAACTTTCCAAAATTGTGAACAGCTTAATTTATTCTTATAGAACACTAAAAATCTAATGATCTTTTCTGATAGAAAATGTAATTTTGAGACAGTTTTATTATTTGTGTTTTTTTCCATAATATTAGTCGATTCTAATATATAAACTCTCAAATAATTAAAAACCGTAATTTTTGGTACTGGAAAATTGACTTAACAACTATTTTAGTTATTATTAAGGTTGAATTTCTTAGAAAAAATAAATCAAAATTATTGTAAGACTATGTAAGTTAGGACAATTATTGTAATAAATATAAGTTTTGACAACATCTGATAATTATATGAACAGTTAACAACCAGTATTATGCAAGGTTTTATTCAACATTTTGATTCCAATAATATAATATCTATTTCTGGAGCCAGAGCATTAAATATGCAAAACTATACTGTGTTGTGAAAGTGCTATTTTTTATTAAAAATAGAATCTGTTATAAAAACATTTGGCTTGCTATGCATTTTCAGATTCTATGTGTGATTATAAGCTAAAAATGAAGAGTAATTATTTTTCAATACCTGCAGCTAGACGTACATTTTGTTTTTTCATAAAACAATTTATGTTTTTATGATTGTTACAAAACTCAGTAAACACTTTCATGTTAGAAGGTAGTATTTAATAAAAAACCACTGATTTTATAAAAATTGTGTAAAACAATAAAACATTTTTAAACAATATACCTTTCCCAATGAAAACTCATTTATAAAAATCGCTTAAGCAATAACTATTTTATGAAGTAATCTTAATTCACTACTGTTTAAATACTGCCAAATTAGTAGCCATTTAGTTTGCATTTGGATTAAGGTTAATTTACAAAATACTTATTTCTTAAGCAATTTTTACAAATAAGGTATAATTGGAAAAGGTACGCTGTTTAAAAACGTTTTTATGTTTCACACCATTTTTATAAAACCAGTGGTTTTTTAGATTTTTGTTAAAGTAAAAGTACAATGGTGACCATTTTGGAAATAATGAGAGTTTTAAAATGATTTTATGTTTCACACCATTTTTATAAAACCAGTGGTTTTTTAGATATTTGTTAAAGTAAAACTACAATGATGACCATTTTGGAAATAATAAGATAGTTTAAAAACGTTTTTATGTTTCACACAATTTTTATAAAACCAGTGGTTTTTTTAGATATTTGTTAAAGTAAAAGTACAATGGTGACCATTTTGGAAATAATAAAAGAGTTTTAAAATGTTTTTATTAAATACTAACTTAAAACATGAACCTGCTTACTGAGTTTTGTAACATTCGTAAAGATAACAACAAAGACACACATTGTTTTATGAAAAAAAAAAATCAAAATGGTGTCTAGCTGCTAAACAAAGCGGGAATTGAAACAAATTATTCCTCATTTTTAGCTTAGAATCACACATAGAATCTGAAAGTGCATAGCCAACCCAAGCTTTTTGTAACACCCTGGATATTTAATAGTGAAATTATGCTGAAAAAAGGAATTTGACACAAGTTTAAAAAATTAGAATTATAGTATAAACTGGGTTAAACTATATTACACTTGATGATAAAAGTATTAAGTACACTATAATACTTTGATGGGAATATTATATAATGTAACACTAATTTATTTCCTTGTTTACTGTGTTTAAATTTTATTGTTGTATATATTAATATTCAAAACATGTAGTATGCATATACATATTTGTACAATCTTTGTATCTTTCAAAAAATAAAACATATTCTATTCTGTTAAAAATTAGTCTTTTGGCTAATTTTATTTATTTGTTCTAAGAAATTCAACCTTTATAATAACTAAAATGTATGAACGTGAGCTTGCACCCTAATATTACTGAATAAAAGATGGTTGTTATATAAATTTTGGAATACCATATGTTGCTGTTTTAAATTATTTGAGTATCTTTTTATAAGAAAAGGCTAATATTACAGAAAAAAATTCATATATAAAAAATACATTTCCTTTCAGAAAAGATAGTTAAATTCATTGTGTTACATGAGCAAAAACATGTCCATCATTTTGGAGAATGGTGGATTTTTAAAAATTGCTAATACATATTTTTATTAATTAAAAGTTAATAAAACTTTTAAGAGTTAAAAGTAGTTGAAGTTCCCTATTTAAACTTTGGTGTATCTTTGCAGGTTTTGAAAGATCCAAATTGTGGCGCTCTTAAAAAATTACCCTGTATATATTTAATATATATAAATTATTTACATTATGGTCAAGGCAGTGGTGTACTGAAAGGGTTTGGTGTAAACAATGTTGAAAGTAAAATACTCACGGTACATTGCTACTTAGTTCTTAAAGTGATTTTAGTTGCAACTTTTAATATGAATTTAATACGAAAAAGTTAGTATTGGTAACCAATATAAATATTTCATTGCACAAAGATTGGTAAATTTATGTACTGAATATATTTTGTTATCAAATATTAAATCAAATATTGAGAGTAACTAAAATGAAACGCTACTGTCAGCGCAGAAATATGTGCACCCGAGTTTGAAGGTTGTTTGTTAGAAACTAAGAGACCCACGGAATATCTAATCACACCATTGTTTTTCTTGTTTACAGGTAATTAATTTCATATGGCTAAGTAAATGTAGTGATTTTTATATTGATTGAAATCAAGTTACATTTATCAATTTAAAATTATTTTAAACTGATTAAAATTGATTTAAAATCACTGCAATTACTTAAACATACGAAAGTAATTTATTGTAAGTATACTTGTAATAAGGATTACAATAACCAATTAATTAATTTTATGACTTCTAGATCTGAGAAAACAATGTTTCAGAGAATTTATAAGAACTTTTTATCTCGGAAAGATAAATTCTTAAATTTATTAAACCTACAGAAAACATTCTTATCAACCACGTATTAAAATATAAATGTGATACATTGGCGGGTTTTTGAGTAATAATGGTATACATTTGGTGTACAGTGAAAACTAGTTAAAATTCTGGAGTTTTTTGTTCCAACTAGGATAAAAATTAATAAAACTTTTAATACAAATGTAAAATCCATATACCAAAGCGTACAATCAAACAAGGAAAACAATGGTTTGATTAGATTTTCCGTAGGTTTCTTAGTTTTAGAAAACAACCTTAAAACTCGGGTGCACATAATTTCTGCGCTGACAATAAATAATGTGTAGCTCCTTCAATTGAGTCATAGGCCAATCCCGCTGCGTCGACATGAGTTGTTATTGCATCTCACATTTTGTCACGGCGCTCTCTACAAACGGTGTACAGCGCCAAAGAGCAGATTTTATCCTAGGTCCTAGAAGAAACAATTAAACAATTTTATTTAATATTTTTAGTATTAAGTGTTATTTATACTTTTAATTTTTTGGTATGTCCTTTAGCTGTGTTTGAGTTCATTTTGTTTTAGAATTAATTGAGCGTTTCAATTTCTTTGTTGTACTCATAATCGAATTTGTTAGGTTGTAGTCGGACATGATTGTTAACATGATTTTCGTGTTTTGGTATTTGTCTGATTTCTAACAGAGATCAATAATTATGAGAACGTTATTAATAACGTATGGACATTCATCCAGTGGACAAACATAGACGTTCTTTATTTAATATCAAAAATATTTCATTATTATTAGTAAAATGCAATGATTTAGAAAAATGAATAGTACATGCACTAAAACTAACAGTTGACGACTTACGCAGTGCCGTCAGACCGGTCCCCCCCCCTCTAAGACGCGGTGCAGTAAAGGTGAATGCACGTGCATCGACCACGTCTCTGCCGCAGCAGCCTCAAATTTGACCTCTCCCTCCACCTATTGATTTGTTTCTCCACAATCCGTTATTTTCTTCGTATTTTCACTTGGCCTAGGCTTTACTTAATTTTTATAAAATCATATTTTTCTCTTAGTTTGTACTTTAACTAAATTAATTATATGGGGGTGTTTTCCTCCTGGATAAACGCAAAAAATACGGCTATTTCAACAATTTGGTTCGTAATAGGTAATAGCGATCGTATCGCAACACTTGAAGTGTCTACTTGTTCTAATGGATCATAAAAATAATTTCTGTAAAAATTGAGTGTTTTAAAAATATTTTACCGTTAAATATGCGACATTTTTAATATCATGCTTGGCTATTACAGTATAAATTAAAATTTTCGTAATATTAACTTATGGTCCACTTACGTTTATTAAAACTTTAATAAACGTACTAATCTGAAATGGTTTATACAATTTTCTTATCGTTATTCGTCTGTGTGACGTGCAATTTCTCCAAGACATAAAACTTACATGGCGAAGAAGAAAAAATGTACATGTACAGAGTTCTTATAAAACATATCACTAAATATAATAAAAGTTTCCAAAACAAACAGACCAAAAATGTTAAAAAAATAAATTCAATTAAAACACACAAAATATTAGAGAAAGTAACTTGTCTCAGCGACATAGACACAGAATTATAAAAACGTTGTGGGCAATTGTTAAATAATGTTTCTTAAAATATTAATTTTGATGTTAAAAAGAGAAAAATATCTTTAGCCAGAAATAGTGATCTCCAAAACAAGGAAATAAGTTGGATCTGGTTTAATTCCATCTTTCGTCACCAGATGCCCCGACAAGTTGACGTTACGGCGAAACACACTTTTCTTCACGTTAATTTTAATCAAGTTCGTTCAATTCTGCCATACATAGTGATGTCATCGAAATGACAAACTACCCCTCCAGGCCTGCAAGGATTGTTTGTAGTATCAAATACTCGGAGAACGATTTTTCTTAGACACATCTTCGTTGTGATTTGGTCTGCTCTTACTAAATTTTCGGATGTTTACACGAACAGATGCTAGTCTAGCTTGCCTAACACTACTGACAGCAACAGATAGTCAGTTCTGAATTTCATCAGTAGTTTTTCCGATAGGCCTACAGTTTTAACGCTGATCCTCACAACTTCACGATTATCACACACAAATGACATCGTGGTGAAATTTGCGTGGTATGAAAGTGAATGAAGGGGTGGGTAAAAACTCCGTGATGAAATCAATAGCCTTTATCTGAGTAATTGTTTATTTCCTCAACACTGTGCTCCCTGAACAGCTCGATGTCGTCCATTACACGGACAGCGCTGATGAGCGTTTGAGTGATTATGGATCGGACCTTGCATTTACTCAAGAATTTATTTTATATCGAAGTGAAATGTAAGGATAAAACCACTTTACGGATAGTCAGAGTTTGTTTGGATACAGCATAAGAAACTGTTATAACTCTTTTACTCGGACATGCTTTGAAGTGAATTCATTTTGAAATATTAAGTGCTTCCATGTTATTGTGGTTCAACATCAGATTAGCTATGACGTTTGAGTCCCAAGTAGGACCGTTGCAGATTAACTTTACTGTTGTTTTTTCGAAATTAACGATTTCAATCCCTACTCCGGTACTCGACGGAGTCTGGTCCTGGTCTTGCGAGAAATCTCCCCCCTACTAGCTGCGCGATGCGGAGGCAGAGGTCAAGAAACGGCCAGCGACTGCGTCGCGCCGTGGTGGGGGAAGACATTGAACTTGCGCGAGGCAGATCACCTTGAGTTCAGTGCTGCTACGCTCTGCGCAACAGGACTGCCAACATGGGCTGCGCAAATTTCCCTCCGCATGGATTTACTCGCTTCCGGTCCTCAATCTATAATTTACTTTTAATGACGAATTATGATGACGTCATAATACTGCTGAAGTGTGGCCATAGACACGATTCCCGAAACACTTACTATGATAAGGACGATTATTACGATTTATGGAGGGTAATGATTATGATGTAATAGATCCTAAATTTCATTGGATAATAAAATGAGGACTCCAGAACAGTCACTGACGACAGCAAAGCGATGGATAAATTTTCTGTAGAAATGAAGACTCAAAATTAGACGCTTATAGCTAAGTGTCTCCATATGAGTGTAGTCCTCGATGGCTAAATGTTCTATAGAAATGAAGACCCCCTCCCCCCAAAACTAGACGCTGATAACTAAGTTGTCTCCATATATTTGATAAGTGGAGACCTGTATGGCTAAATGGCCTTAACTAATTAAATGAATACCTCCAAAACTAGACGCTGATAGCTAAGTGTCACCATATATTTAATGAGTGCAAACCTCAATGGCTAAATGTTCCATTGAAATGAAAAACCCCAGAACTGGACGCTGAAAGCTAAATGTCTCCATATATTTGATGAGTGCAGACTTCAATGGCTAAATTTTCTATTGAAATAAAGACCCCCAGAACTAGACGCTGATAGCTAAGTGTCTTCATATTTGATGAATGCAGACCTCGGGGTGCTAAATGTCTCCATATATCCGATGGCATCCAGATCACAAACGTATCGATGTATGTGATATGCCCCAGAACACGATCCCGATGTGTAAATGTCTCCATTTATCTTATGACAACCAGGCCATACACATCTCCATATATCTGATAACAACCAAACCACACACGTCTCCATATAAATAATAATAATAAATAATATAATAAATAGTTTATTTATATATAATAAATAATATATCTGGTGACAACCAGACTACACACACACACACACATCTCCATGTATCTGATAATCCCTCCAGAACACATTTCCGATGTCTAAATGTCTCCATATACCTGATAACACACACGTCTCCATATACGGTATCTGATGACAACCAGGCCACATACGTTTCCATTTATCTGATGACAACCAGACCACACACATCTCCATATATCTGATGACAACCAGACCACACACATATCCATATATCTGATAACCACTCCAGAACACATTTCCGATGTCTACATGTCTCTATATACCTGATAACAACCAGACCACACAACATCTCCATATATCTGCTTACAACCAGACCACACACATCTCCATATATCTGCTTACAACCAGACCACACAACATCTCCATATACCCGATGACAACCAAACCACATACTTCACCATATACCTGATGACAACCAGACTACACACGTCGCCATATATCTGGTGACCCCCCCAACACGTTTCTTATGTATAATTGTCTCCATATACCTGATGACAACCAGACCACACACATCTCCATATATCTGATAACCCCTCCAGAACACATTTCCGATGTCTACATGTCTCCATATACCTGATAACAACCAGACCACACAACATCTTCATATATCTGCTTACAACCAGACCACACACATCTGCATATATCTGCTTACAACCAGACCACACAACATCTCCATATACCCGATGACAACCAAACTACATACTTCACCATATACCTGATGACAACCAGACTACACACGTCTCCATATATCTGGTGACCCCCAGAACACGTTTCTTATGTCTAATTGTCTCCATATACCTGATGGCAACCAGACCACACACATTTCCATATATCTGGTGACAAGTAGACCACACTCATCTCCATATATCTGGTGACACCCAGAATACGTTACCGACGTCCAAGTGTCTCCATGTATGTTCTGTGCTTTTTCTTAAAGCGGTAACTACCCTCACGACACAGAACATCCTGCCGCACTCCCTCTTATGAAGGTAACTTATTTAGAAAATGTGGTGTTTGTGTAATGAGATTTTTACGTAATGAGAGTGTTAACGGGAATTTATACGTTAGAAAATCGACATTAGTTAGTAATAATGACTACACTCGTACATCTTACCAACAATCATCACATTCATTCGTCCCTCATATTCGCCTATGTATCCATGACCGATGTCTTAATAATGAATAACGAAAAATAATGTTTCCTTTTCATTCATTATTGCTATGTTATTGTTGTATGTCGTAAAGCAGTTGTATGAATATTCCTCTCAGTGTCCAATCTGACATACTTCATTTATCAGGTTGAACTGGGACCTTCCCACCTACAAACCTTAAATTCTCTCCCCCCCCCTTCCCAACAAACATATATTTTTATTGCTAACAGATGTCCTCACCTTGCGACTAATTACCTAGTATAGATTTAATTACTAGCCGTATCTACCAAGTTTATGGTGTCTAACTCCATTTTCTTTGTTTTTATGTTGTAAAGCAGGCAGCTGTTTCTCTTTGTACTTGTTGTGTCAGTGAGTATGTTAAATTTCCTGTTAATTGGTTGGTATTCTTGATTTTTTTTAAACCTCACAAAATTATCCTGTAATCCATCCGTGGAGAGAAATGATATTCCAGTCTTGTAGTTGGGTAAGGATCGTACCGACTGTAGAAAGGACGAAGGGTTTGGGAAGACAAAAGGCGAAGGGATTACTTTTTTAGAGGTGTAGGAAATGCCACACGGTACACAGAGGCAACCTTTCCCTCACCACCTGTGTTAAACAAATCTCGACCAACAATTGCACCTTTCTTTAACTTTATTTTTCTTTTCAATTGAATACGATTGTTGCTTGTGATTAATTTGTATGTACTTTTATCAATGTTTTTGATAAAAATCTTTCTGCCTATTACTTTTTTTAATTATTATTTAATTCATGCATGTACTATTCGCCTACCATTATATGCTCAATGTTACACTTAAACTCATAAATATATCACAAACACACGTTTTGTTGCATAAAATCTCAATAAAGTCGTAAGTTTTAAGAGTATTGGTCATAATCTTATCACAAGCCCTTTTAGAAAACGGCTAGAGTTGGTAAGTATCTTTAATTGTTACTTATTTCGGTAATTACTATCGGTACCGCCTAGGTCATTGCGTCTCATCCCTGCTTGCGCATGTAGTTGCGCACTTCCGTGTTACTAGGCCAATGTAATTTCTTCCACGAGGTCCTAAAATGGCAGTTAATTTGCCTGTAGGTGGAACCAGATCCTTCCCGAACTGGCGCCCAGAAGGGCCTAGATTTCTCTTCCAGAATCACCTCGGCAGTTCCAGAACTATCTGGGCTTACACCGCTGCGTTACATAATGACACCCTTCGGCCGTGACCAGGCCAGCCTACGGTGTCAAAGTGACAGTCTAGTAACAGTGTGTTAAAGTGACAGTACGCCGAGCAGTGGCAGATATCGTGTGAACGCGGATAAGTGACATTAATTGTTGTATATAGTAGTGATTAATTTCTAGTCTCAAAATAGAGTCAATTTAGTAATTTATATTTGTAAATATGTCATAGTGTGTTATTTAGTTGTTTTGAGGGTGTAGAAAAAAGAATAGTTAGCAGTCAGTAGTGGAACGGTCATATTATTATTTCGGGTCTGTTGGACCGTAATAATATATTTTATGAACATTAACCCCCCCCCCCCCTACATATATTTGTTAAAACATTGAGCGGCATTAATTTCCATTGGGCTTTCTGATAACCTTATTAGGTGCTATTTTGTTGAACTTATAAAAAAAAATACAATGGTTAAGAAATGAAGGTTCGATAAAAAAAACTTGGGAGTACTATGCCCGAGTAGGAAGGCAGCTTGGAGAGTGGCTATATACAGGGCCAGTTAAAGCCGCGGCCGCCATCTTGTTTGTGGGGAACTGGATCAGACCAGCTGTTGTGGCTGTTTGCTCTCGAGTGGTGTGGAAACTGTAACTATTGGCTATCGGACCTAGGACGAAAGGTTACTAGGTTAAAGTACAATTAATCGATCAAGATATATTTAATATATTTGATTATATTTTGAATTAAATTGTCATATTCGAGTCGCCCTAGTCTTTGTAACGTCACAAGATCTTAGTAGTAAAGTAGTTGTAGATGTTGAGTTCACTCTCTACCATCTGCATCGGAACTATATACCAATAGCTACTGTGGATTTCGCAAGAGAGTTTGATTGAGATATGATGTAATTAGTTGCCTTCGGAGTGTAACTACATTTTTCGACCTTCTTCCTTTCATCAGGTAAGAGTTCTAACTTACCACTGTACTACAGTGAACAGAGTAACTACCATTTAGTATCTTCATTTTCTGGTTAGGATTATGGCATAACCACTCCAATCCAGCTTTAAGCTGCTATTGCTATTGGGTTCCAATAGAAGCAGATGACGGAGAATAAGCTCACCGTCGTTTAATAGTCAGAAAAACTTCAAAACAATCTTCTTGAACAATAAAAGGGCCTCAAATATTTATTAGTAGAAAAGTAAGGATTTTATGATGGCGAAATGACAGGATTATCACTTTTTACGTCGAAAATGATCTGAATCTGAAGGCGAGAGATTAATATGGTTATTGAAGTCTCCCAACCCCAAATGGGAACAGAATATTTGAGGTGTGGATAAAAACAGACAAAATAGTCAGGAATTTATCGGTGGTGGCAAATTTTTCGAGCTTCTCTACCGAGTTTTCCGGACCGTAATGAAAGTTTTTTTCCATGCCAGAACTTGATAGCGTCTGTTTGTAAACTAATGGCAGTGACCTTATCGGTTTTCCGTCCCTCTTGACAGTCTTGTTTTTTCCATGCCAGAACTTTATAGCGTCTGTTTGTAAATTAATGGCAGTGACCTTATCGGTTTTCCGGTCTCTTGACAGTTTTGTTTTTTTCCACGCCAGAACTTGATAGCGTCTGTTTGTAAACTAATGGTAGTGACCTTATCGGTTTTCCGGTCTCTTGACAGTTATGTTTTTCCATGCCAGAACTTGATACCGTCTGTTTGTAAATTAATGGCAATGACCTTATCGGTTTTCCGGTCTCTTGACAGTTTTGTTTTTTTCCACGCCAGAACTTTATAGCGTCTGTTTGTAGACTAATGGTAGTGACCTTATCGGTTTTCTGGTCACTATTGACAGTTTTGTTTTTTACATGCCAGAACTTGATAGCGCCTGTTTGTAAATTAATGGCAATGACCTTATCGGTTTTCCGGTCTCTTGACAGTTTTATTTTTTCCATGCCAGAACTTGATAGCGTCTGTTTGTAGACTAATGGTAGTGACCTTATCGGTTTTCTGGTCTCTATTGACAGTTTTGTTTTTTACATGCCAGAACTTGATAGCGTCTGTTTGTAAACTAATGGTAGTGACCTTATCGGTTTTCCAGTCTATTGACAGTTTTGTTTTTTCCATCCCAGAACTTGATAGCGTCTGTTTGTAAACTAATGGTAGTGACCTTATCGGTTTTCCAGTCAATTGACAGTTTTGTTTTTTCCATGCCAGAACTTGATAGCGTCTGTTTGTAGACTAATGGTAGTGACCTTATCGGTTTTCCAGTCAATTGACAGTTTTGTTTTTTCCATCCCAGAACTTGATAGCGTCTGTTTGTAAACTAATGGTAGTGACCTTATCGGTTTTCCAGTCAATTGACAGTTTTGTTTTTTCCATCCCAGAACTTGATAGCGTCTGTTTGTAAACTAATGGTAGTGACCTTATCGGTTTTCCAGTCAATTGACAGTTTTGTTTTTTCCATCCCAGAACTTGATAGCGTCTGTTTGTAAACTAATGGTAGTGACCTTATCGGTTTTCCAGTCAATTGACAGTTTTGTTTTTTCCATCCCAGAACTTGATAGCGTCTGTTTGTAAACTAATGGTAGTGACCTTATCGGTTTTCCAGTCAATTGACAGTTTTGTTTTTTCCATCCCAGAACTTGATAGCGTCTGTTTGTAAACTAATGGTAGTGACCTTATCGGTTTTCCGGTCCCTCTTGACAGTCTTGTTTTTCCATCCCAGAACTTGATAGCGTCTGTTTGTAAACTAATGGTAGTGACCTTATCGGTTTTCCGGTCCCTCTTGACAGTCTTGTTTTTCCATCCCAGAACTTGATAGCGTCTGTTTGTAAACTAATGGTAGTGACCTTATCGGTTTTCCGGTCCCTCTTGACAGTCTTGTTTTTCCATCCCAGAACTTGATAGCGTCTGTTTGTAAACTAATGGTAGTGACCTTATCGGTTTTCCGGTCCCTCTTGACAGTCTTGTTTTTCCATCCCAGAACTTGATAGCGTCTGTTTGTAAACTAATGGTAGTGACCTTATCGGTTTTCCGGTCCCTCTTGACAGTCTTGTTTTTCCATCCCAGAACTTGATAGCGTCTGTTTGTAAACTAATGGTAGTGACCTTATCGGTTTTCCGGTCCCTCTTGACAGTCTTGTTTTTCCATCCCAGAACTTGATAGCGTCTGTTTGTAAACTAATGGTAGTGACCTTATCGGTTTTCTAGTCTCTATTGACAGTTTTGTTTTTTCCATCCCAGAACTTGATAGCGTCTGTTTGTAAACTAATGGTAGTGACCTTATCGGTTTTCTTGTCTCTCTTGACAGTTTTAGTTTTTCCATGCCAGAACTTGATAGCGTCTGTTTGTAAACTAATGGTAGTGACCTTATCGGTTTTCCGGTTTCTATTGACAGTTTTGTTTTTTCCATACAAGAACTTGACGTTATACTATTAGTAAAAATGTGATACGATATAGTTTGTTATTTTATTTTTAATGGAGACAGTTATTTATTTTATTTTTAATATTGACAGAACTGTTTTACCTGGTTTAGTAAATATGGAATATACGGGCCCACACGATTTTCACGTTACCTACAACAATTTCGGCAGAAATCCCGATTACAAAAATTAAAAGTACTGTTTTCACAAAAAACTATGTATATAACATCACTATTATTTAGTTTTTCCTCCTAAACAGGAATATGAATGCATTTATTCCTACGACAAATAAAAACTGAGATATTAACAAAATAGATTAGATTATTTTAGCAATATGTATTCACTATTGTACTAATGGCAGTGGCCTTATCGGTTTTCCAGTCAATTGACAGTTTTATTTTTTCCATGCCAGAATTTGATAACGTCTGTTTGTAAACTAATGGTAGTGACCTTATCGGTTTTCCATTAGGTCAACATGTACAGAAGTAAACTGTACATGTAAACTGTAACGTAAGCCACATTTTCTTTAACATCTCGGTTATTATTCGTGGTATGACTACGAGTAATTCTGTGATATTCAAGTTCAGGAAGAAATCTACTTAAGATTAATATAGTATACACACTTTTTGTGTAAGAATGTTTTTCATTCGATTTTAGTTTCTTCGATTTTTGTTTCAAAAATCGACATGTCCATGGACATTTTCTGTGGATTCGTGTTTTTTGTTGGGTTGTTGAGTTAAAAAAATCATGAAAATAGGGTGAGCTCCCTATATTTCATGTTTACCAATTGCTTACATTCATTATCGTTGCATTAGTAATTAATACTTCGGAATATTTTCATTAAATAAACGGAAATATAATCAAATGACGTATTGTGTTCCTTATGAATCATCGAATATTCAGAGCCGAACAAGTCAGTGATCAGGTGACTAAGTTGCGTGAAGATAAAACCATTGATCGATTGTAACATAAGTGTTAAAACCACGGTGGGCGGTACGGAGTGTACCGCCCCCGCCGGCGACGCCTTTGGCACGGACTGTACACGGGTCTCCATGGCGACCGTTTCCCGCCAGCACGACACGTCTGCCAACATTGCAAAGGCAATAAGTACACTGCGCTTAATCCACTGTTCCCCAGTACCAGGGCAGTGCAGGACAATGGCAGCTGTAACTTTGACCATGTACGCACAGTTACACTTTGTGCCATTTGTTTCAGAAACATTTTGTCACGTAACAAAAGTCTTTGTGGTTGACTTTCAGGAATTAAATCACTTTGGTATTCTAAACTTTGGTTTATAGAGACTTCTTTCTTCTCTAAATAATAATAAAAAAAGCAATGAGTTAGGCTTATATAAAAAAAGGGTCCGCCCGATTTTCACAATTTTTTTCTGTTAACTAGTAAATTTTTACACGAATGTATAGAAAATTTCAGCGGAAACGCAGATTTTTTACGAAACATTTAAAAACAATTTTTAAAGCAGAAACTGTATATATTACATTAATCGTATATAGATAGCCTTTTCTTAAGACGAATATGACATCCATTTTTCCTACCACAAATGAAAACTGATATTTAACAAAACCGTCTAGGTGAGGTTATGCTAGGTTAGTATAAGTTAGATTAGCTTATTAATATTAGGTTAGCAGTATGTATTGGCGGTCCTACAATAACCTAACATAACTCACTTAATTATTAAATATCTCAGTTATTATTCGTCGTATGAATAATTTGACATCATATTCGTGTTAAGGAGGAAAGTACATAATGGTTACGTACTCGGCATCTAAGGCCCCGTCCTGTGTAGGTGGGCGACCGACGGGCCGGACGACCTGTGCGGCCAATCGAAGACCAACTGTGAACATGACTACCGAGTTGTTAATAAGTGAAGTGCAAAAAACCCCCTATAGAGTGGGGAGCGTCTTGTAGCTAGTCTGATAGTGGAGAAATTGGCTAACACGAAGACTCAAAAAAAACAGCAAGTACCTACACCTACACGTCGTCACCGATTCCTTTCACATCTCCCCGAGACTTGGCAGTCTATCTACCAGGAGACTTAACCTGCTATCTAGTCTGATAGTGGAGAAGTTGGCTTACATGAAGACTCGAGAGACAGGAAGTACCTCCACGTCATCGCCGATTCTTTTCACATCTCCCCGAGACTAAGCAGCAGACTTACCAGCAGACTTAATGTGCTATCTAGTTTGATAGTGGAGAAGTTGGCTTATATGAAGACTCGAGAGACAGCAAGTACCTCCACGTCATCGCTGACTCCTTTCACACCACCCCGAGACTCAGCAGTCTATCTAGCAGCAGACTTAATCTGCTATCTAGTCTCATCGTGGAGAAGTTGTTTTACATGAAGACTCGAGAGACAGTAAGTACCTGCACGTCATCGCCGACTCCTTTCACACCACCCCGAGACTCAGTAGTTTACCGTCCAACATACTTAACCCTTTATCGATTCCCTTAAAAATAATGATTTTATATAGATCCAAGTTCCAGTGCCCATACTAAATTAAGATACACGTTCTAGACCAATTTGAACAAAATGTTCAAACTGTGCAAGTTTTTACCAGAACGCATATTGAGCAACAAATAAACTGGACAAGCTTTCCCTTGTATGTTAAGAATGGCACCCGATATTTGTATTGCAACGGAAAATGGTTTCAAAGTAAACATTAAAATTAAATAAAATCTGCATCACAGCAGTTATTTTTGTTGGCTTTCAAATGATTGGCATTATAGATCTCCCAGTGGAAATGAAAACTTCAGTAGTTTGTGTGGTTGGTATTGTTGCTCTATTCTGGCCGCGCGGCGTTGTCGTCTATCCTTCCATTCCCCTCCAAATCCTGAAAAATAATATTAGTAATATTTGTCTATTCAATCAAACAATATTCTATTCCACTTTTGCAATTTGTTGTTTAAATATGTAAAAATCGATTTTTAGTTGGTAGAAAACAGGTTTAGATATAAATAATTATTGGGTAAGAGTATTACGTTACGTTAAGATACGTAAAGCTCGTTTATAAGTTGACACTAAACTGGTTTTCTTATACAAAGTATTCCGTTAGAAGAAGTCACAGTAATAGCATTCACTTTAGAAAAAAGAAGACAGCCCCGTCTAATGGGTCCCGTGAGTCCTGTTTTCCTGTTATATGAAATTAGTTCTTGTTCTGCCTTCACAGGTAACGCCAGCGGTCTCCCTCTCTTCAGCACGTGCTGAAAAGACTATTCTATAATTAAAAGCAGAAACGTATCGGCGAGTCGGGTCGGGCTAAAGAGTTCGGTAATGCTCGGCTGCGGTGTTGCCTATTCGTGCAGTCGGTTGCTGTCGCAGGTACTGCACACATTCCCAATGTGGCCGAGGCTTGGGGCTGCTGGATAGCATGGCAAAATCCTTAGCCACGGGTGACGATATGATCAAGTCAGTCAGCTGTCAGCTCTTACTAACCGAGCGTTGTTACTACGAGCACAGAATATAGACAGATATTTTGTGCTTGCTATGCTCGTTTCACCTCACACGTGTAATTTTGTTATATTTCTTCGTATTACATGCGTGTTTTGTTACAATACATTGTTGAAAAATAACCACTTATGTCAAGTTGTACCGTCATAAGCTTTCTTATTGTTAGGGCAACAATGATTGTCTGGTATTGGCATATTTATCATTTTCCTTATTTAGCTGTTTGAGAAAAACTGTTAAGAAATCCTCTCTTAGCATATGTCTAGAGCCTATAAAGAATGTTTATACCAAATTTTACTGTCCAAAGTCTAATGGTTTTTGAGAATTTGTGATTAGTCAGTGTTATTTGGCTTTACTAATATAAATCATCTTCCAAGCCACGATAAAATTGGAAAACCTTTGTTCTTTGCATTAGGACTATTTATGTTTTATATTTCCTACCTAATTTTCAGTTGGTCAAGTTATTGAGCGAAAATAACGCTCTACTGATGAATACCTGAAGAAACTTTTAAAATAACGTAGTGTTTAAGTAATTAATTATGCTACGTGCATGGAATTTCAGTTCGACAACGCCAATAAATAATAAAGTATAATAATTAATTGTATTAAAATTTATTTTGGTGATTCTTTACAAATTTGCAAGTATTTATTATTATAATCTTAAACACATTCACGATGGTAAGCCTACTATATTTATTTCCTTTACCCGGGCAACATCTTTTTCTATCAGTTTTATTTATTTATTTTTACTAAAGTGTGTACCAAATCAATGCCTCACCAAGTAATGCAAAACTTGTCGGTGAAGTCCTACAGTAAACAGAGAAACAAAAACGAAGTTTAAAAAAAATACCTGCATTTTTTAAATTTTTATTTTCTAGTGATTTCCAAGATTGGGCGGTTTAGGACAGGCACCAATTTAAACAAATAAAAATAGCCAATAAAGATATGTTAATACGAAAATTACTCATTTACGATTCAACAGTAAAAAGATGTACAGTAATATTAAATTCCATATATGCATCATTTTTGGACTGGTCGTGCCGTACATGCGGGACTGTTGCAGTTGACTAGCCTGAGAGACCGACCAAAGACGTACGTAGCGAGCGAGAGCAACCGCGCTTGGCCGGTTTTTACTAATAGCGCCGCGTATGATCTGGCCGGTGAGTTAAGAGATTTCGCGTTTCAAAATTTAGCATTGCGTGGGGCTTCTGTATCTGTCCATATTCTGTGCTATGGCCCAATACGCATCTGTTTTTAATCCAAGTATAATAGGTGTTGACTTAGCAGTATGCCAAACATTCGTTCTAGCCCTAATTTTAGGCGATTCTCCGTTAGATAGAAGCACAGGCGCGCGTTTACACCAAATGCATTGCGATGCTCTGTCTTTTTTATGAAGCTTTCTTCAGATAAGTAAAAGTCGTTCGTTTCTATTTCTCATGAAGTAGGAATTTTCTTCAGGGACATGATGTGACTACATCTTAATTGACTCAGTATGTATTCGTATTCTCGTAACAAAGAATAAATTGAAATTTTGCATGGTTAAAATTTCGATTCCCTGGGAATATTCGGGGACTACTATTAGGCCTACTGCTTATCAACGGGACAACCTTAACTTATTGATAAAAGCTACAATGTTATTTTATTAGTTGTAGATTGAAATTCAATATTTGTTAATGCATCTTTTGAAATTATAATATTTGTTTTTAAATACAGTTTAATTGTTACAGGTAAGATCTTCTTGGTGTTTTATTCTGTAAGTTGGTATTCATATTTAAATCATTGCATGTATTTAAAAAAAAATATATTCTAAAATGTATTATTAAAATCAGACATGACGGCCGCTCAATGGTCGCCATCGACTTGTAGTCAAGGTTTAGATGTTGCTTAGGGGAGATATGAGTATCATGTTTGTCAACTATAGCTGATAATCAAACCAATACTACGTGGTTCAGATTCCACGTAAATATGTAGGTCCTTTAGTCGCCTTGGCTATTGGGCTATTAATAAATAGCTCTTTATGGGCCCACGACAGATAATACATACACCCAAATGATATGTGTGATTCCCATTGGCAATTGTTAAAGAGCATTAAGTCAGCCTGATCTCGGCTGTATTCCCGCTCAGTTTCGCGTGGCTATGTGAGTCACGACACATAATAAATCTATCCAAACGACAAATGAGTACCCACTTAAAATTATTACTGAAAATCAAGACTCCCCAACATGTGATGATAACTCTCCTACTCACATATGTAGCACTGCGGTGATGACCCTCCACCCATCGGAAGACTTAAGGTGGTTTAGATCTCTAAACCACCCCTACACTTACGGTGGTGATAGATCTCGTACTCACCAATACACGTATGGCGACGATGGCCCTCCCACCCATCCATATACGTTCAATGGTGATCGTCTCGGCTGTATTCCCGCTCAGTTTCACATCTGCGAGTCATGACTAACAATACACACACACACACACACACACACACACACACACACACACACACACACACACACACACACACACACACACACACACACACACACACACACACACACACACACACACACACACACACACACACACACACACACACACACACACACACACACACACACACACACACACACACACACACACACACACACACACACACACACACACACACACACACACACACACACACACACACACACACACACACACACACACACACACACACACACACACACACACACACACACACACACACACACACACACACACACACACACACACACACACACACACACACGCACACACGCACACACGCACACACGCACACACGCACACACGCACACACGCACACACGCACACACGCACACACGCACACACGCACACACGCACACACGCACACACGCGCACACGCGCACACGCGCACACGCGCACACGCACACACACACACAGTATATATATATATATATATATATATATATATATATATATATATATATATATATATGCTATGTGAGTTCCCAATGTGAATTGTTACTGACATTCAAGTCAGCCTGATTTCGGCTGTATTCCCGCTCAGTTTCACGTCTGTGAGTCATGACTAACAATACATATATATAAATGCTATGTGAGTTTCCACTTGGAATTGTTGCTGAGATTCAAGTCAGCCTGCTCTCCCGTTCAGTTTCACATCCGCGGTTCACGACATAAGATACTGGTGCTGGCTGCCTCTACTTTCTCTTCGGCTGACTCGACATCTTGAATTGTGCGGAAGCACAATGGCAACCGAATTATTGCTTGGAACTGTTTTGTTCGATTGGTGATTGATTCACGTAAATAGTTTATATTTCATAATTATTTATACATAATATTAATTAATTGAACTCGTAAATGGCTTAAACCTTACTCAATAAGCATCGGCACGGCACGTCTTATTCATTAAAACTATCTATGAAATACTGTATATGGACTCCGAACACATTTATATAAATTGTAAAGGCATGGAATTATAGTATCGTATGCAATTAAAGTTAAACTTTTACATTTCTCAAGGATCGAATAAACTATTTTGACGGTAACCTTTTATTGTTGTGTAGTTATAAGTTATTTGTTTAATTTATCCATAATGAGTCAGTTGTCGAGTGATATTTATTACGTGAATGTTGTGTTACAGTCAAACTAAGATCCATAGTGTACCAGTGAGTGTAATCATTGATTATATACACAAATAGATTTCCCATCCAATGTTAAATTTTGAGTCTCAAAATATCAGCTGTTTTTGTGGTCCATTGAGGAGCGCTAGTGTAGCTCCATGTAAATGTAATGCAGTTTAAACCAGCTGTGGTTGCGGGCCACACTAACTAACAAAATTACTGCCACAAATATTCCTATTAGATGGTTTATCTATTGTAGATGTATATAATCAAGGGTGTAATGTATAAGAAAAATAAATGAACGATACTAAACTAATTGTTTGTTGTATAATACTTTGTAAATTGACAGTATTCTACAAGAAGGCCGCTATCGTATCAAGTAAACACAATCAGTTTATTTTAAGTGCGTTCAATAGTTCATATTTCATGGTTGCCACCACCAATATCTACTTGATCGATAAATCATTGGAAATGCAGAAAGTCGATGTTTGAATGGTGATGATGTTTTGTCGTGTGGGCGTCTATCACGTGATTTATGACTCGTAGAATGACGTAGTTCGTTTTCGCTCACTCACTACGCACTACAGCACTGATGTACCGCAAGTGTACGTCTAGCTTTTCACTCAAATGTACTTGTTGAGTTTGGCGCATACCACTTGTAGAATTACGTAGGTCGTCTTCGCTCACTCACTACGCACTACAGCACTGATGTACCGCAAGTGTACTTGTTGAGTTTGGTGCATACCACTTGTAGAATTACGTAGGTCATCTTCGCTCACTCACTACGCACTACGGCACTGATGTACCGCAAGTGTACTTGTTGAGTTTGGTGCATACCACTTGTAGAATTACGTAGGTCATCTTCGCTCACTCACTACGCACTACGGCACTGATGTACCGCAAGTGTACGTCTAGCTTTTCACTCAAATGTACTTGTTGAGTTTGGCGCATACCACTTGTAGAATTACGTAGGTCGTCTTCGCTCACTCACTACGCACTACGGCACTGATGTACCGCAAGTGTACTTGTTGAGTTTGGTGCATACCACTTGTAGAATTACGTAGGTCATCTTCGCTCACTCACTACGCACTACGGCACTGATGTACCGCAAGTGTACTTGTTGAGTTTGGTGCATACCACTTGTAGAATTACGTAGGTCATCTTCGCTCACTCACTACGCACTACGGCACTGATGTACCGCAAGTGTACTTGTTGAGTTTGGTGCATACCACTTGTAGAATTACGTAGGTCGTCTTCGCTCACTCACTACGCACTACGGCACTGATGTACCGCAAGTGTACTTGTTGAGTTTGGTGCATACCACTTGTAGAATTACGTAGGTCATCTTCGCTCACTCACTACGCACTACGGCACTGATGTACCGCAAGTGTACTTGTTGAGTTTGGTGCATACCACTTGTAGAATTACGTAGGTCATCTTCGCTCACTCACTACGCACTACGGCACTGATGTACCGCAAGTGTACTTGTTGAGTTTGGCGCATACCACTTGTAGAATTACGTAGGTCATCTTCGCTCACTCACTACGCACTACGGCACTGATGTACCGCAAGTGTACTTGTTGAGTTTGGTGCATACCACTTGTAGAATTACGTAGGTCATCTTCGCTCACTCACTACGCACTACGGCACTGATGTACCGCAAGTGTACTTGTTGAGTTTGGTGCATACCACTTGTAGAATTACGTAGGTCATCTTCGCTCACTCACTACGCACTACGGCACTGATGTACCGCAAGTGTACTTGTTGAATTTGGTGCATACCACTTGTAGAATTACGTAGGTCATCTTCGCTCACTCACTACGCACTACGGCACTGATGTACCGCAAGTGTACTTGTTGAGTTTGGTGCATACCACTTGTAGAATTACGTAGGTCGTCTTCGCTCACTCACTACGCACTACGGCACTGATGTACCGCAAGTGTACTTGTTGAGTTTGGCGCATACCACTTGTAGAATTACGTAGGTCGTCTTCGCTCACTCACTACGCACTACGGCACTGATGTACCGCAAGTGTACTTGTTGAGTTTGGTGCATACCACTTGTAGAATTACGTAGGTCGTCTTCGCTCACTCACTACGCACTACGGCACTGATGTACCGCAAGTGTACTTGTTGAGTTTGGTGCATACCACTTGTAGAATTACGTAGGTCATCTTCGCTCACTCACTACGCACTACGGCACTGATGTACCGCAAGTGTACTTGTTGAGTTTGGTGCATACCACTTGTAGAATTACGTAGGTCATCTTCGCTCACTCACTACGCAACTACAGCACTGATGTACCGCAAGTGTACGTCTAGCTTTTCACTCAAATGTACTTGTTGAGTTTGGTGCATACCACTTGTAGAATTACGTAGGTCATCTTCGCTCACTCACTACGCACTACGGCACTGATGTACCGCAAGTGTACTTGTTGAGTTTGGTGCATACCACTTGTAGAATTACGTAGGTCATCTTCGCTCACTCACTACGCAACTACAGCACTGATGTACCGCAAGTGTACGTCTAGCTTTTCACTCAAATGTACTTGTTGAGTTTGGTGCATACCACTTGTAGAATTACGTAGGTCGTCTTCGCTCACTCACTACGCACTACGGCACTGATGTACCGCAAGTGTACTTGTTGAGTTTGGCGCATACCACTTGTAGAATTACGTAGGTCATCTTCGCTCACTCACTACGCACTACGGCTCTGATGTACCGCAAGTGTACTTGTTGAGTTTGGTGCATACCACTTGTAGAATTACGTAGGTCATCTTCGCTCACTCACTACGCACTACGGCACTGATGTACCGCAAGTGTACTTGTTGAGTTTGGCGCATACCACTTGTAGAATTACGTAGGTCATCTTCGCTCACTCACTACGCACTACGGCACTGATGTACCGCAAGTGTACTTGTTGAGTTTGGTGCATACCACTTGTAGAATTACGTAGGTCATCTTCGCTCACTCACTACGCACTACGGCACTGATGTACCGCAAGTGTACTTGTTGAGTTTGGTGCATACCACTTGTAGAATTACGTAGGTCATCTTCGCTCACTCACTACGCAACTACAGCACTGATGTACCGCAAGTGTACGTCTAGCTTTTCACTCAAATGTACTTGTTGAGTTTGGTGCATACCACTTGTAGAATTACGTAGGTCATCTTCGCTCACTCACTACGCACTACGGCACTGATGTACCGCAAGTGTACTTGTTGAGTTTGGTGCATACCACTTGTAGAATTACGTAGGTCATCTTCGCTCACTCACTACGCAACTACAGCACTGATGTACCGCAAGTGTACGTCTAGCTTTTCACTCAAATGTACTTGTTGAGTTTGGTGCATACCACTTGTAGAATTACGTAGGTCGTCTTCGCTCACTCACTACGCACTACGGCACTGATGTACCGCAAGTGTACTTGTTGAGTTTGGCGCATACCACTTGTAGAATTACGTAGGTCATCTTCGCTCACTCACTACGCACTACGGCACTGATGTACCGCAAGTGTACTTGTTGAGTTTGGTGCATACCACTTGTAGAATTACGTAGGTCATCTTCGCTCACTCACTACGCACTACGGCACTGATGTACCGCAAGTGTACTTGTTGAGTTTGGCGCATACCACTTGTAGAATTACGTAGGTCATCTTCGCTCACTCACTACGCACTACGGCACTGATGTACCGCAAGTGTACTTGTTGAGTTTGGCGCATACCACTTGTAGAATTACGTAGGTCATCTTCGCTCACTCACTACGCACTACGGCACTGATGTACCGCAAGTGTACTTGTTGAGTTTGGTGCATACCACTTATTAAATTTAGTAATATAAGATAGTCGTTTAATGAAATATAGAATAATGTGCAATAAGTTTTAGAAATATATTTTGCATTTGCACATAGTTATATGGAAATGATTTTATACAATACTAATATAGTTTTTAATGTCACAAAACTGTTTTACTGGAGACTGTTCGTCCTACCCAAGGTAGATTATATCGCTAAATTATTTTTAAAAAATCGTAATATTTCACATAAAAAGAAATAAAGTCATATCTATATATACCACTTCTGCAGTGCCGCAACTCATTGTTTCGGTAACGGACATCTCCTTACTAGAAGTATTTGACAGGTCTCTAGTAACTAATTTCTACATTTTAACTTTATTAAACAGAAGTGATAACATATGTTTGACTTACTCTAAACTATATTATACTAGACTGTTAAAATTGGGCGAGCATCACTTGCGCAGAATGTAAAAAGCCAGGTAGAGGGTTTCCATCTTTCAAAATTCAAATTCTTTATATAGATGTAAAAATACATTTCGATGTACGTCAAAATAATACAATAATATAATATATCGAATTTGACATCATTAATCAGTTAAAACATCAATCTTAGTATTCATTACACAGTAAACAACTAGTGATATTACGTTATGATTATTAAACAGTTTGACAAATTATTGTAATTAAATAATAGGCTACTATAAAATGGATAATGAATGAAAATATTCTAAAGGCGTATATCGTGCTAAAGATCAGACAAACTATAGAGAACTCTCCGGGACAGCTAACGTCTTAATTTTCTGTTGAAATTCTGTACATTCAAACATGATTTTATTTCTGCCGGTAACTTATTACCTCGGTGAAAAATTGAATTCCTACAAATTTCTAGATTAAAGTTATTTGTCATTAAAATAGATTTATTTCTAGTGTTAATGTTATGACACAATTTTTTCAAAGGTGGTTGATTTTGCAAAATGTAAATAGGTGAAAAGTTAATTACTAAGGATGGCACAGTTAAGACGTTATGCATCCCGAAGTGACCTCTACAGGTCTCAGCACGACCAAGTCCCCAAACAATCCTTAGCGCCTTCTTCTGCAATTTGAACACTCTTTCCAAATTATGCTTACTTGTAAAACCACAAAGAAATAATACCATAAGACAAAACAGATTTAAAATTCCGTAATATGATGATCAAAGGCTTTCTCGGGATCCAATACGGCGTAGTTGTCTCATAGCGTAGATGATGAGTTTAACTTTGAGGCTTCCTGCAAAGTTTATCTAAATGAGAATGCCATTTCATATTATTTTGGATTAAAACGTGCAAAAAACTTTGTGGAATGTAGAGGATTTAGTACATAGTTATTGAGTTCAAAGCCGATATGATGAAACTGTTGGTTCGATTGAGCTGAAAATTGCAGTACGGTAGATTTTGAGATATTAAGATAAAGCATATTAAGTGGAAAACGCTCCATCAATAGCAAAGAATAGAAATGCAAGGATTCCTTCAACGATTCTGGAACGGCAACTCTAAATGAAGTACTCGTATCGTCGGTAAACAAAATGCGTGGAATAAATGTTGAGGTAGGAAACATATACAGGTAAGAAGGGAGGTCATTTATGAAAAGTAACAAAAGTAAATGACCAAGGACGGAACCTTGGGGACTCCGGCTTCAGCATGAATATATTCAGATCTTTTGCGCAGAGCTCAGTAGGACCCCCAGGTATAGCCGACATTCTACATCATTGCAATTTTTTAAATTTATTTTAAAGGGTCTTAACTCAAACACAGTTTTAGCTTCAGAGTTGTGTGTCTAATTAGCAACTATTTCCGCTTCATTAAAAAATCTACCTTTCGTTAAAAAACCGGTGGCATTTAAAACGTACATTTTTTAAAATTCTAAACTAATGGAGTTATTTTTATTCAAGTAAAATATTATATAATAATCATACACATAACCATGTAAAATTACAACGCTGTAGGTGAAACAGTTTTGAATTATAACGTTTTACAATAAAAACCCAAGTTAAACTATGCGGGATAAACCATAGGCCTAGTATTAAAGGAAGGAACGTTAGGCAGCCATTATACTAGATTAATTAAGTAATTTGATTCTGCATTGGTATAGAACAACCATCGCAACGGTTGGGCAACCCCTGTCGCTGTGGATAATATTAGACAACGGGTTCAGTAAACAATATGTAGATATCGTAAATACATTTAAACTTAACTACCACTAAAGATGAGAACTATATGGATATATATTCCATCCCCATACATATTATAATACAAACGTCCATAACTTTTTTTAAAATTTGGAGTAAATTAACTTAGTGCAATAACAATTCCAAAACTACATTATATTATACTACTATAAACAAGGACAAGGACGACATATGTAATTGTAATAAAACAAATGTTTATATCAAATGAAAGCTGGTCCTGTTGGATTGGCGGGGAACGAGCATGACTCACTTTCTTACACATGCTCTATACGAAACACATTTTATGAGATAAAGCCTATACATTTTTCCGAATTGATTTGTGTAAGCTTTGCTGGTCACTAATGACACTAATAATAACTATTAACAGAAAAACAGAAAAACTAACGATTGAACTTAATCGTTAATTATTTTTAATCATTAGTCCCAAGCCTGATATTTGGTTAGTCATAAATTGTTTCGCTTTTATTTTGTTTCCTATTATTGTATTATATAGCTATACTGTTAGGGTTAGGATAACATTAAATTTAGAGTTAAGGTTTAAGCTATTTATGTTTTTATATTAGTGTTTATATTTTGAAGAATTGGGATTTTTTATTTTAAATTAATATTATTTGCTCATGCGCATATTAAGATTTATTTGAAAAGAAGGAACCTCTAAAACAGGCATTGCCTTAGGAGGTCCTAGTATTTTCTTGAAATATGTAATTTATGAAAGGTTTTGTTCTAGTAGTATAAGTTTTATTTTGTTAACAGAGAATTAAGAAGAAACCTTTTTATGTTTAAATGTAATTATATGTATTTTATGTATATATTTCGAGAAAATAAATATATTCTTATTCTTATTCTATTAAAGACACTATTAACCTCTACTACAACAACTACGATATTTACAGCAAAACATCTGTAAGCTGACTGAAGATTTTTGCCACCCTTGGAATGTAAAAGAAAGTCAAGTGGTAAACCACCTCAGACCAGTGCTCTGTGCCCATAATGTGTAGGAATGTGGGGTGGGCGGTTGTTTACAAATATTTGGCATGTGGGATTTACTACCCTCAGGACTGCCTGTGCGGGACCCTGCGCAACTGATGGAAGGGGATTAGCAGAACCCTATGAATATTTTACAACTGGTAAAAATTCCGCGCAAATGATTATATGTATCACTATAATGGTTTTATATACATACTATCCTAAATTATAGTGATCTTCAGCCCCAAACCAAGTGAAATGCAAAGAGTGACCTGTTATCAAGTATTTAATGTAACACTATATTTTATAGCCGTCAGCCCTTCCTTCGCTACGGGGCATTTCTCTAAACTTGCGTACCCTCCCATTCTTGTTTCTCCATCAGGCAATAAAAGCTCAGCCTGCTGCCGTTCTCTTAGATAAAACATATTGTAGTCTAGAAAACATAACAAGTGTTCTTTTAGGGGGTGCAAATTAGTGCAAGAATGTTATAATTAGTAGAAATGATCTTACAGAGTTAGAATGTTAGAAATGAGTTCTACAATAAAAACAAAAATTTCCGAGCTTTTTGTTTCTTAGGCCTACTTTTTTTTGTCAGCCGTTTCAAATAAATTATTACATTTAAATTAATGCCAATGTTACTCTCATGGGTAAAAGGAAACTTTGAGGGGCTGTTTCTACCCTTGATAGAAAATCTAAATGTAAATATCATGATTTTAAAATTCAATCCATAATAGCTGTACAACAGCAATACTAATGGAACTGACAAGAATGTTATCCTTAGGTAAATGAATTAAAAACACATTATTATTAACTTTATTTTACATTCTAAAATAGTTTCGTTTGTAAAAAGGAGGCGTACCGTACGATTAACCCTTTCCACTCAAGTGGCGGGGCAGCCCCGCCACGCAACTTACCGCACTAACTCCAATGTCGGGCCGGGCCCGACGTCTCTATAAAAACGTTCTATGATTGTATTTAGACTGACGTAGTTACATTATTGACCGCTAGGGTTGTTGTTTGATATGTGCTGCTATCTGTAGAATTTTTTCGGAACCGTTTGAGTTTAGT
This sequence comes from Stictocephala bisonia, assembly GCA_035578905.1. Lineage (NCBI taxonomy): Eukaryota > Metazoa > Arthropoda > Insecta > Hemiptera > Membracidae > Stictocephala > Stictocephala bisonia. The sequence goes on along the minus strand of JAQJVL010000086.1, from coordinate 914,066 downwards.
ATCGGTAAACAAACCTCGGAAAATGTAATGTTTGTCGTCTGTGGCTGCTCTGTAAACAGCTGGCTGACTGCAACAGCTATCTGCACTCACTTTGTTCCGTCATATGTTATCGTTCGTAATGAGATTATAAAACGCATTGTTGTTGCTAGGTTATCGTTGTTGTTTTACTGTTTATTCATAATATTTTTATTTTTACGAAAATGAAAGAGCGTTGCAAGTAGGCTATTAGATTTTGTCTGTTTATATTTTTAGCTGATAACATGTTTTGAATTATTGAAAAAAGCTTTACTTACAAATTTGGTCTAAATTATGTACCTTTTGACTGTTGCTAAGCAATAAAATAAAATTTATGGAGCAATTGTTTACTAGTTGCAGTGAAAATAATTTTTTTGGTAAAAATGTTGTTTTTCAAAAAAATTCGGTTTTAGAATTATATATTTTTTTTATGTATAATTTAGTCCAAAATGTTTGAAAATGACTTTTTTTTGTTTGTAAGGATACAAACAACAAAAAACAAACAACAAATACTATTCTTCCTATTTAAAATTTTTCAAAAATTCTTCTTGTATCCGTTTTTTTGTTAGAAATTAAATTTTGTTCCAATAAATATATATAATTAAAAAATTTTGAAAATAAAAATATATGTTTTATTTTATATTAATCTATACTTTAGTCATAGAAGAAACAAAGAAAAAATATATCAGCTTTTTGGAACTATCAGATATATGTTTTTCCCACTGAACAAATGTAGTAGGCAATCTTTGCTTAAAAGTAAATGGAGCTGATAGGGAAACTGGGTTCCCAGTAATTGGAGTGGAAAGGGTTAATGTCTCACAAGTAATGAAATTATCGTTTGCACATAATAAGCTAAACATGAACAACATAAATTAATTAAATAAGTAAAATAAATTGTAAAACAAGGAAGACTCATTTTCTTAGCCACCAAAATGTTAAAACATGCTTCATCAGAATACGGCCGTTTGCTCTGGGGTGCAGTTCCCTCGCTTTCACCTAGGCGCGCTGCTATCATCAGCTTGAAATTCTCTGACGAAAATTTGTAGTACAACATTTAAACACGTGTGCACGTTTAATATAACGATTACCAGTTCAAAATTTTACAGAACTCTTCACTATAAGTTCCTTTAGATATTCCTCATTTTAATTTTCAAAAAATATGGACTAGTAATGAAATAAAAAATAATAAGTTTTGATTTATTAGTTTTTAATTTGTATTAAATTAAAAACTAAATAAAGAAAACTTTTAAAGAGTGGATGTACAAGTATATTTTATACTCGTTCAAACTATGTAAAAATTATAGTTGTCCGACCAATCGTTAAGTTACAGTGCGAGATCAAATTTAACGCTGCTCTTATGGGAAATAAATCCAATAGGGCGACTAGCTCTGCAGACTCTTAAGAGGACCAGAGGCTGTCGGCTATGTTGGTTTTAATCCCATAAGAATAATGTTATTTTCGAACCGGACATATGATCACGCGTATCCAAATTAAATAGTGTTTTTTAAGGGATTTTCCAAACATATTGCATTCGATCAAGAATGAGTTTGCGCGTTGGAATTGAATTGCAAAGTCGTAATTAGTTTTGTTGAAAAATATATAAAAACTTCTGAGTTTGAAGTTTTTATTTTCGCCTATTTTTAAAACTAGGTGTATGCATTCAAAATATCAAAAGCAAATTCAATGCGCAATTTGATAAAGTTTAAAATGACACCTCATACACAACATGTGAGGTTCGCAAATAACATTGTTCCTGCGGGATTAAAACCAAGATGGCTGACAGCCTCTGCACTCTAAGGAATGGATTAGAATACTCAAATATGTACAGTTTAGTGGGTCGCTATGGTAAAAAAGCCAAATTCCCTTCAAATGTCATCAAATTCAGTGATAACGTAGATTTAATTATGGGTTAGTACCTGCATAGTTTTATTTTATTGAGATTAATTATAAATATTAAATCGTATATTGTGCGATTAAAGTAAGTGGTGCGCATACGGTGAAGCATATCGTTCCTCTGAAGCACGATGAAGCACACGTTGATGAATCTTGTATATTGTGCGATTTAAGCATGTGGTACGCATAAAGTGAAGCATCATACACACATATTACACACGAGGCAGGAATACCTACCGAACTGGGAGACACAGGACGGGGGTTTATTAGCACCTGCCCTCACAAGCAGGGGTTCGTTTCATCAGCAAGTTGCCCAATTCAATAAAGAGTGCCCCGACGCCCAAGGCGTTAAAAACTCGTTTGAAACGCTTTTTAGCGTCCCAAGCATTTTACAGTGTTGATGAGTTCATGGCACACGACTGGGTGACCGCTTAATCAGAAGACTGACGTCCGGCGCTGGAAGTGGGTACATTGGCAGTACAAATGTGGTGTGAGTGGAAATTCTGTATGTTCGAATGGGGTTTTGATATGGCGTGATTGTTAAAATTTTAGAACTAATCTGACAATTGCTATACATTGTTATGTTCTGGCAATAAAAGATTTGATTTGATATTGTTCCTCTGAAGCACGATGAAGCACACGTTGATGAATCTCGTATACTGTACGATTAAAGCATGTGATCCGCGTACAGTGAAGCAAATCGCTCCTTTAAAGCAAGATAAAGCACACGTTGATGAATCTCGTATACTGTACGATTAAAGCATGTGGTCCGCGTACAGTGAAGCAAATCGCTCCTCTGAAGCAAGATGAAGCACACGTTGATGAATCTGGAATATTGTGCGATTTAAGCATGTGGTACGCATACAGTGAAGCAAATCGCTCCTTTGAAGCAAGATGAAGCACACGTTGATGAATATGGAATATTGTGCGATTAAAGCATGTGGTACGCATACAGTGAAGCAAATCGCTCCTCTGAAGCAAGATGAAGCACACGTTGATGAATCTGGAATATTGTGCGATTTAAGCATGTGGTACGCATACAGTGAAGCAAATCGCTCCTTTGAAGCAAGATGAAGCACACGTTGATGAATCTAGTATATTGTGCGATTTAAGCATGTGGTGCGCATACAATAACGCAAATCGCTCCTTTGAAGCAAGATGAAGCACACGTTGATGAATCTTGAATATTGTGCGATTAAAGCATGTGGTGCGCAAACAGTGAAGCAAATCGCTCCTTTGAAGCAAGATGAAGTAAACGTTGATGAATCTTGAATATTGTGCGATTTAAGCATGTGGTGCGCAAACAGTGAAGCAAATCTCTCAATTGAAGCAAAATAAAGCACACGTTGATGAATCTCGTATATTGTGCGATTAAAACATGTGGTGCGCATACAGTGAAGCAAATCGCTCCTTTAAAGCAAGATAAAGCACACGTTGATGAATCTCGTATACTGTACGATTAAAACATGTGGTGCGCATACAGTGAAGCAAATCGCTCCTTTAAAGCAAGATAAAGCACACGTTGATGAATCTCGTATACTGTACGATTAAAGCATGTGATCCGCGTACAGTGAAGCAAATCGCTCCTTTAAAGCAAGATAAAGCACACGTTGATGAATCTCGTATACTGTACGATTAAAGCATGTGGTCCGCGTACAGTGAAGCAAATCGCTCCTTTAAAGCAAGATAAAGCACACGTTGATGAATCTCGTATACTGTACGATTAAAGCATGTGGTGCGCGTACAGTGAAGCAAATCGTTTCTGTGGCGCATACAAATTGAGTTTACCTTATCAAGAAGTACAGTATTGTGGAAACTACACAGCCTTTACAAGTGTTTTTTTTCCGCAGTAAACTTGGATAGTGTACAATTTATTGTTGTCTCTTGAGATGACACCGTCCGTAGAAGATATTATGACCTTCTTTGTCGTAGGGTTGGGACTTAAGACTTCCTTACTCGAGGAACACAGTCAATTTTACTTGACAAATTTCTACAATCCCCAGATATTATAGCTCGAATAAAATAACTTTGGTACTGGCGGAACGGCCTCACGCCACTGGTCTGAAATGACAAAACTCTGAGCTTTAACTTGCTGTCAAATGTAAAATAAGTAAGCAATAATTTTCAAACTGATTGTATAGTGTACATCATTTTATATTCTTTAAGGAAAAATTATGCTGGAGATTTTTCTAGAGCTAATTTGCTTTTTAAAGTGATATTTGTATTTAAAAACACGTTTTTATGAGTGAAATTGCGCGTGAGTCGTCTTTAACCTGTCACTGTTGAGAGAATAATAATAATAAAAAAAATTGGGTGTGCGTCGGACCACACGGTGGAAGTTATACTTCTTTGGCCATTCTCATAAACCCACTCACGCACACAAACAGACAGGATATATAAATGAAATATAAGACATTTTTCAATATTATTCAATATATTTATCTTCAATATATTATACGTGACTTCATTATTATATTATACACCTATATTATCATTATCAGTAATTTCTTCGATTAAATTTCTTCGATTAACAATCGATTAATCGATAGTTCTTAAAAATTTGTTCTTACTTTTCAGCGTGACGCGGTTTCTCGACCAACATCCCATCCCAAAGTGTCTAACGGGCGCAAAGAAGTATAACTTCAATAATTTCTTGTGGATGGGTGACAGTTTGATTTATTGTGATTAGTTTGGTATAAGTCTCATTTAGTAATTTTAACAGGTTAATGAGAAATTAATTTTTTTGTAAACCCTTGCAAACTCTGAAACGAAAAACGCTAGACAAAATTTCTTTGAGCAAACATTAACTGTGTTATTTATGTATTACTAAAATAATACTGTGGTACTAATAAAACATGTGGAAAAATAATGAAAGCCCAAGCGTAAAACGAATTCCAATCGACGATATTTTCAGATAAGAAATGTTTCTCCAGTAATAAAAAAAACATTGTCTGCGTCGGACCAGACGGGGGAAGTTATACCGTAGACCTTCTATTATCTATATATATATAAAATCCAATGTATGTTTGTTTGTCTGTCTATCCTTTATGCGCTACCAAACCGTCCAGCCGATCACCATGAAACTTGGGGAAGTTGTTCTATATATCCCAGGGAAGGTTTCTGTCCTATTCCCGTTTCTTTAATCCCTCAGGGCTCCATCCCTTGGACTTCTAAAGTTTCAATGTTAATCAAATAGCAGGATGCATGAAGGTATAATAAGTCAAATATAAAAAGAATATCAGCTGTGGGTTTTAAATATGTCAAAATTATACTGTTTATATTTTTATGTTTTGATTTCTTGTGAAGCTATATTAATTGATTGATTTATTTGATTAACAGCTGTTAAATAAAAAAAACAATCGATTAATCGATAGTTCTTAAAAATTTGTTCTTAATATTCAGCGTGACGCGGTTTCTCGACCAACATCCCATCCCAAAGTGTCTAACGGGCGCAAAGAAGTATAACTTCAATAAGGTAAGTTAGTTGACTTTTGACTTTGAGGTGTGTTCGTGTTCATTTCTTTATCGATTTAACAGTGCTTACTATAGTATAACCACTAGTTTATTTTGATTACAGTTATTTAGTTTTAGTGATATTACAATTTTTTTATTTAGATATGACAATAATGCTATAGGATTCAGTGTATATATAATTATCAGTGTTTATTGCAATTCTAATATTTAGGCTCTTTCAAATTTTAGGTAATGTTCTATTGGTAATTGACAAGATTTGTTTGCAATGGAAGAGGCCAGAGCTGAGCCAGTGACTGTACATTGTGCGTGTGGTATCACCGCCGCCTTGTTGACAATCTAGTTTTGAAAACTCCTGAATCTTTCTTCCTAGTTCAAGACAATTCTATTTAATACGAGAGTAAGATTTAAGTGTCACTTAAATAACACAATTAATTTAGGTTTAAACAGATTTTGTCTAGCGTTTGTCATTACCGAGTTTGCAAAGGTTTACAAAAAAATTAATTTCTCACTAACCTGTTTGAATTATTAAATGAGACTTATACCAAAATAATCACGATGAATCAAACTGTCATCCATCCACAAGACATTATTTCATTATTATTATTCTCGCAACAGTAACAGGTTAAAGACGACTCACGCGTAATTTCACTCATAAAACGTGTTTTTAAATACAAATGTCACTTTAAAAATCAAATTAGCTCTAGAAAAAACTGCAGCATAATTTTTCCTTAAAGAATATAAAATGGTGTACACTATACAATTAGTTTGAAAATTATTGCTTACTTATTTTACATTTGACAGCAAATTAAAGCTCAGAGTTTTGTCATTTCAGACCAGTGGCGCGAGGCCGTTCCGCCAGTACCAAAGTTATTTTATTCGGACTATAAGTGTTTTACCAATTACATTTCAAAGCTCTTTTCTTTTTAATGGCATATTTTGTCATCATTTGCGTCTACCCCTTTAATTACTTTATAGTAATGTGACACGTAGTTTATTTTAAAGTTTTACGTAATTTTTAATTGTTGCGAATTCAGCAAAATAAGGTAGAATTTTATAAAGCATAATAAATTCCATTAGAAATATTTTGGGCAGTGGCGTGTGCCAGGCTTATTGTGCACGCGTTATATGTTTGCATTTGGGATTTGCACAAACTGGCAACGCAGCGGGCTCGCGTCCCTCAATTATCCTATTACAGACACCCGGCCGGAAATGAATCACTACTAGGCCTTTAATGAAAAGTGAACTTTTTTCTAAATATAATTATAATGTTAATTTAAAATGTTCATTGCGAAGAGAATTTTCTCACGATCATGGTCATTAAAAAATATTTTCAATCGGACAACAAATAATCTTTAAAAACTAATATAAATATTTTAAAAATACAGGCGTATTTGTTGCTATTTACGTCTACATTTTGTATTTCCTCTTGATCTGTTTATATCTCAGTCTTTCTTTACTCATCTGTGACAGTTGTTGTGAGTTCTGTGGAGTTCGAGAATTTGTAGAATACATTTGTGGGGTTGGTAGAATTAGAAAAATAATGACGAGTGTTAAAGGGAAAACACTTAATAGTCAGGCTAGGACGATTGTTCTGAGTGTAGTGCGATACTTCCAACAGGAGAAAACAAATAATGGACCGGTCAGAAACGTGAATCAAGTTTTAAAACGGGTCGCAGAAGCTTGTAATATAAGTGGACGTTCTGTTATAAATATTCGAAATCAAGAGAAGACAGCTGAAAAAAACGCCAATGGGATGCCGGTAATGACAACACCAGGTAAAAAAAGAAATGAAATGAAACCAGTTACAGGCATTGATAATTTTGATACTGATGCAATAAGGCGACACGTGTATTCCTACTACAATAGAAAGGAAGTGCCTACTGTACCCAAACTGTTAAAAAGTTTATGTGAATGTGGACTTTTTAGGGGGGAAAGCACTTCTCTATGAAACATTTTAAAGAAAATTGGTTTTAAGTATAAAAAAATTAATAAACGTAAGGTACTCCTTGAGAAACCCGAAGTTGCATTAGCAAGGTATCGTTTTTTACGGGCTTCAAGAAATATTGATTGGGAAAAAACTGTATTTTTGGACGAGACGTGGGTTAACAAAAATACAAACAAAAACGACCGGTTGGACTGGTGACACTGTTCAGAGTAGTCTGAGGGCTCCGATAGGGAAGGGAAGTAGGTTGATTGTTTGCCATGCGGGATCATCAAAGGGCTGGATACAGTATCAGCCATTGATATTCACCTCAAAAAAAGACCGTCAACTTTCACGAAGAAATGAATTCACAAACGTTTGAACGTTGGTTTCAGGACTCTTTGCTTCCTAACCTTGAAAAAGAAAGTACCATAGTAATGGATAATGCCCCCTACCACTCTAGGATACTAGACAAAGCACCAACAATGAAAAATAAAAAAGGTGATATAGTTGAATGGTTAACGCGAAAAGGTATATCGTTTAGCCCTAATTCCATCAAACTAGAACTTTTAGAACTAGTTAAAAATCATAAACCTTTACGCTCAGAGTATGTATTAGATAAGATGGCGGAACAGTATGGACATAAAGTTTTAAGACTGCCCCCTTATCACTGCGAATATAACCCCATAGAAATGTTATGGGCCTGGCTCAAAGATTACGTGAAAGAGCGGAATGTTACGTATAAGTTATCTGATGTTGAAAAACTGTTTAGAGAATCTATAAATAACTTTACGTCCGAGATGTGGGCAAAGTACGTCTCACACACTAAAGCCCTGGTGAAAAAAGTTTAGGAAGCAGAGGGGCTGCATCATAAAGACGTGGAACAATTTATAATTAGTCTGGGGGTGGATGACGATGACGACATGTATAGTGACTGTGACAGTGGCAGTGGCAGTGAAGAGGGAGATGATGATCTCCAAGACTACCAGTTCCCTCCAGGAGTGTCTGAAGACCTAGGTGTCTCACCGTTAGATTAGAAACAGGATTAAATATACAGGTAAATAATAATTTATTGTATATCTACCGGATACGCTTCATTTTATGCTAGTTCGTTCAATTTAACAAATCAAATTAAACTAGTGGTTCCTAAAGCTTAACCATAACGAGGCATACAAACGTCCTATATTAATCATTTTTACATATTTATTATAAGCAAAATAAGGTAAATTATCTTAAAATAAAAAATACTAGCAATCAACTAGAGTTGAAAAAAGATTATTACACATATTTGGGCTTTCCAAGAAGCGTGCCAGAGAGTATAAACAGGATTTCATGTACATGTAATTTAACACTTTATTTTATGGATATATAACGAGGCTTACAACTGTGTGATATGAATTATATTTACATATTTATTATCAGCAAAGTAAGGCAAATTGTCTCAAAATAAAAAATATTAACAATCTTCAAGGATAAAAAAATGTACAATTCATAATTTTGAAAGAGGCTATTCAGGAGGCGCGCCCGTGAGTCAGGGACAAGGCGGCGGATGTCCACCGCTGCCGTGCGGTATTGCCGATACTGTTTCAAGTTAAATGCTAAAAATCTCAAATGCATACTTAGCGCGCGGGGACTGTAGTTTCCAGTTTATAAACAAACAACACTCAGTGGATATTCCCATGCTTGCATACGACTTGGTCCGGCCGTTCTAGCAGAAGGGACAGCGAGCGGGGTTAGATTTGGTTAGCGCATATGCAGAACGACGAAATTGAGTGAGTTACTATTACACGCCTAAGATTCCTCACGATCGAACCTAAAATATAAAAACCAACCTGATTTACTCAATCTGCCACGAATCAGTAAAACTGAGTGTATTATGAGGTATTACACGCTTAATCTTCCTCAAGGAAGTGTAATGCCCCTTTTATTTTAACTTTCTACGCCAGTGGCATTTTGAACATGTTATTCAAGCGATATTGAGGGACAACGGTCCAAACCACTTTGGCAAATTTAAATAGAGTTGGACAAGATATAATGTTTTAAGCGGGATTTGCTGCGAATCAGGATTTTACAAGGAAGATACAAATGTAAATAGTATATAAAATATATTTCTTTTCTGTGCTCACGGAGATGTAGGTATTCTATTCTGTGCTACAGACTCCGCTGCAGCAGCCGTTACGTGCCGCCAACCGCCGAGCTAGTGCCTGAAGGCCAGGGTGACAAGTTCCACATCATGTATTAGCAACAAAACTAATCCTAAAATCCTTTTCTACAGAGTATAAACAATAAGCCCCACTCCATTATTATTGTATTAACAGTTAGAGTGATTTTTTAGTACAGCTGTGTAATTTTAGGTGACATATCAGTATTTAAAATGTAGAGTATGGTGTCTTACATGACGAGACTGTGAGTATGGTGTCTTACATGACGAGACTGTGAGTATGGTGTCTTACATGACGAGACTGTGAGCTTTGCAAGGCAAATAATAAAATATAACATTTATAGATCAATGTATGTATATCTTAGTATTACGATATTGATCAGCCGTCGCCATCGATATATACTATTATATCGATGGCCGTCACCGAGTTTTTCCTCAACAATGCGTCCCAAGTTTCTCAATAATTCAACATCTGATTGTCCTATTGAATGAAGACCAGCAATCCTCCGTGAAACTCTTCATTAACTTATATGATCCCTAGTTTGTTTCAGGCCCAAAATCACATCACTGATCATTTGCCACTTCTCATTATCTTATTTTGAATAGTTGAATTTTTCCAAACCTGTCGAAAGATACTAAATAGAATCCTTATGAGGAAGGTACATTTCACCACAGGATAAAAAGAGTGTATTTATTTGTATGTGATTTCATCCATTATAGTCTAATATCAGAAACGTATTCCGACTGTAGTTTCACGGGTTAGCACTTTAAAAATTAATTCCTGTAATTTCACAGAGAATGGCACTTTTGAAACTATTTGCTACTGTACTTTCACAAGGGGGTAGCACTTGTGAAATTTATTGCTGGTGTACTTTCACAGAGGGTGGAACTTTTGAGATAATAATATAATTATATAAAGTTTTAATATTTTTTTATTGATCTCAAAAAAATGTAGGCTACTCATAAACAATTTCAAACAATATGACAAAGCCACCACATGGGCTACTGCCTGTGAGTTCATTCAGTCAATGAATTATTAATAAATGCTAAATACTTAAATATATTATAACATTAACTAAAAAACATTATGAAACTAAAAAAATCATTGTGTAGACTAGACATGTACATTTTACGTCTAAATGGAAACTATCATAAACTAAAAGTAAAATAGAGTTAAGGAGTTGAAGAAATGTCACTATCACTGCACACTCACGTTCAAACCACTCAAAATATGACACTCTCATTACACACTCATACTCACGTTTAAACACTCAAAATATGACACTCTCATTGCACACTCATACTCACGTTTAAACACTCAAAATATGACACTCTCATTACACACTCATACTCACGTTTAAACCACTCGAAAGATGACACTCTCATTGCACACTCATACTCACGTTTAAACCACTCGAAAGATGACACTCTCATTGCACACTCATACTCACGTTTAAACCACTCGAAAGATGACACTCTCATTGCACACTCATACTCACGTTTAAACCACTCGAAAGATGACACTCTCATTGCACACTCATACTCACGTTTAAACCACTCCAAATATGACACTCTCATTGCACACTCATACTCACGTTTAAACCACTCCAAATATGACACTCTCATTGCACACTCATACTCACGTTCAAACCACTACAAATATGACACTCTCATTGCACACTCATACTCACGTTCAAACCACTCCAAATATGACACTCTCATTGCACACTCATACTCACATTCAAACCACTCCAAATATGACACTCTCATTGCACACTCATACTCACGTTTAAACCACTCGAAAGATGACACTCTCATTGCACACTCATACTCACATTCAAACCACTCCAAATATGACACTCTCATTGCACACTCATACTCACGTTTAAACCACTCGAAAGATGACACTCTCATTGCACACTCATACTCACGTTTAAACCACTCGAAATATGACACTCTCATTGCACACTCATACTCACATTCAAACCACTCCAAATATGACACTCTCATTGCACACTCATACTCACGTTTAAACCACTCGAAAGATGACACTCTCATTGCACACTCATACTCACGTTTAAACCACTCGAAAGATGACACTCCCATTGCACATTCATACTCACGTTTAAACACTCAAAATATGACACTCTCATTGCACACTCGTACTCACGTTCAAACCACTCCAAATATGACACTCTCATTGCTCACTCGTACTCACGTTCAAACCACTCAAAATATGACACTCTCATTGCACACTCATACTCACGTTTAAACCACTCGAAAGATGACACTCTCATTGCACATTCATACTCACGTTTAACCTCTCAATATTGACTCGCTTGCTTATCTTACTTACTCAATCACTGTCTCTCTCAATCATTCCAATCGCTCCAAAAACCAGTTACGCTCACCGGGCTGACCCTCATGTGAGGTGCCCCGACCGTAACAAGACATTGGAAGTATCCCTACCCAAACCTAGTTACCATAATGTAATTTTTTCTTAAAATATAATTTACGATAAAAATCGATGGCTTTCATCTCTTGCAGAAAATTATAAAACAAAATGTGAGCCAAGTAAATTGCATTTGTCGTATTGATTGATTTCGTTATACGAGGTGTACTTATAACCAGGCACCAAGTGATATCGTTATACCTATATTCACTTGGTACCTGGTGGCGTAAGGATGATGAACGGTTTCATAAAAATGTGGCTATGTTTGATACTATACAAAAGCAAAACTCTAATGAACAATTGTTTGATATCTAGAGATTACCTGCTGCGTTATTAATAGAGGTTGAATATATGAAGAATATGCTTCTCCCCACGCAATTATTCCATATTGTAACACTGACTGTATACAAGCAAAGTGGACTGTTCTTAATAACTTCAAATTAAGCATTCTAGACAAAACTTTAAACATATACACACACTGATGTAGTTTAGAATTTAACGACTGTATATGCGCTGTCCAACTGAGTCTATTATCAAATATTACTCCTAAGTACTTATAGCTCTCCCACTCTCTCAAGAGCCTCACAAGTACAAGCCATAGGACGCCCGACTCCACAGGCTAATACGATGCTCGAGATCCCTAGGATCTCGATTAACATTAAATTCAGTACAAGTAAACGTCACACAACACAAATATATTACAATACAAGTACAAAATGCACAAATATTATGGTGATCGATTTCGGTGAACCACGCTCACCTTCCTCAGACCAGAGGGATTCACAGAAGAAGATTAATTGTTATTGTAATTTCACAGGGGGTAGCACTTGTGAAATTAAATGTTAGTGTACTTTCACAGAGGGTGGTACTTTTGAATTTAATTGCTACTGTACTTTCACAGGAGTTGGCACTCCTGAAATTAATTCCGCTTAAGTGTCTTCTTTTGGTATTTTATATGTGATATAGTTATTTAGACCAGTCCCCAAAATAATTATAATTGTATGTAACGTTTAGCGTGTTTCCCCTCTTACAGTATTTTTGACATTTCTAAATACATTATAGTATCATTTTTATAGACCTCTTTTTATTTTTTGACAGTTAATTATTCTTTTCGTAATTAGTACCTACAATAATTATTTTTAAATTTCGAATTACATAAAACCATAATGAAGCATTCAAATTGGGCTCAGCTGTAATAATTGTAATGGTCATGTGTTTTGTTTACTTTGTAATTGTGTTACTACTGTCGTAGATAAAAAGAACAACATCATAATATTATGAGTTATCGCAGAGATAAGGCGACCCTTTATTCTGACTTTAGTCCGTGAATCGGAAGCGGACTGTGCTCCGTATGTTCATAACATATGTGACTTGATTTGAACTTGGCAGTGAGAGTGTAAAATCAATAGACGACGCGGAGAAATATGGTGTTGTAAGGTTGGCAGTAGTATAGGACACCCCTCGCGTCTGAGCGAATGGACTCGTCCAGAACCGGCGAACAGCTTCTTTGTCTGGCGTTACATTACCAGCACGCGTTGAGCGAGAGAATGTGAGTGGACAGTCGACACAAAACTAAACGACGTAATTGTATATTGTATATAGTGTAATTTATAATAGATAGTGATACATCAGCGTCGCGTTCAATTCCGAGTGTCCTGTGTGTGCTGTGGGGAAATTCTTTGTGCTGTGCGTAGTGAATCAGTTTTACTCAAGAGTTCCTTACTATTTGTGGTTGTTGTTGTAAGACAACAACAAATTTTAAACCATTATTAGCATAAAAGCTTGAGTTTTCTATCTGGTTTATTATTGTTGTGTCAAAAGAAGTTGATTTATCTACTCCAAGCCGTCTGCAAGGTGTTCAACCAACATCTTGCATGATTCTCACGCGCGGATTCCGGGAAATGAAAGATATGGGCCCAGATATGGTGAGTTTAAGTGATCATTTGCTCTAATTTTTATCATCAACACAATCATTTAATTTGGATTTAATCTTATCAGAAGCAGCCTCTTCATTAACTTACAGTAGCCTAGTGTCATTAATTTCGGAATTTTTGAGAATAAATCGTACCCTTCTAAGGCTAATTAGGCTTTGTTAATTGGTTAAAACTTTAAATTTTATATCATAACCAATTACTAATTTACATAGAAAAGCTCGATTGCGAATCAGAAGATTCTGTCTATTCTACAGTACTTCAAAATGGCGGATCATCCAGACTCATTCAAGAATAGGTTGACATGCCACCTGCTGAAAGTAAACAACCCTCACCTAACAACATTAGGAACCTTTTTTGTTAAACAATTCATAAGTATTGCCCCAGTTAGCTAATATGATATTTATGGTATTATAATAAGTATTGAAGGTAACTTATTGCTCCAACAAAAGATGGTCCTGGAGGATCAGGCCAGATTTTAATATGCTTCAGAGGTTCATGAGCATATTTTATAAATCAGTATGTTGCTTTACATGATAGGTAATCTGATTACATTACCATATTTCATTACAAATAAATTTATTAATAAAGACATTGTAAAAAAGGAAAAATACATTGAATTTTGAATACATTATCGAAGGTGTAAGTGATACTAGTTAAGTGAAAATCAATGTAATTACTATTTAATAGTTAATTATTCAATATAGCATATATATTATGCATTTTTCATTTTTTTCTCAAAACACGCAAATCATTTTGTGGTTACCTTTGATAATACTACAAACATTTTTGGGGGAAAAGTCGGGAAAAGATGAAACTGAGGAAAACTGAAGAATTTGTAATTCATAATTCCATCATTGTTGGTGTAACTATATTGTGGGCACTCAAATCAAGCGGAATTATGTCCTGATCACAAAAAGCCTATGAAAAAGGTTTTGCAATCGGAAAATTATTAAGTGTGTTAGAGCCGGAAATGTGCTGGTATCAGTAAGGTTAGGTTATGTTAGGGTTTGGTTTGGTTACATTATGTTTGACTAGCTTAGGTTATCAAAAAATAATTAATTAAGCCAGCCTAACCTTTTTAACTTTTAATCTATTTAAACTTAACTGAACAATACCTATCCTATACAGTACTAACATAACTTTTTCCAAATAGGCACTTTTCCGGTGCTAACACTCTTAATAATGATCACATATTAAAACCATTTACATATTCTTGATCAGGACGAAATCCACACAAGTACCCATAATGCTACGTCTTGTAAAAGAACGCATTTTAACATTTTTCCCCTTGGTAAAACTTAATTTTTCACAGACGAAAAATGCATGCTTTATCGAATAACTAACATGTAATAGGCTATATTAAGTTAATTTACTTGTGTAAATTCTTGAAAAAATTGGATTAACATAGTTTAGTAGTTCTATATAGGCTACTAGAGAAATCGTTTTTGGCATGGCATTCATATTTCAATTATGGTCAAAAGCAAACAAAAAGTTTAATAATACAGTAACAAATTTTACTTGAAATTTATTGGGTTATTTTAAATCAAGCATATGTTAACAAAAGAAACACAAACTTGGCCTTTGAAAGATGAATTTCCCTTAGGGCCACCTCTAAATTACGTAATGCTAGTAATGCTAAAATCGGTTTTTTCAGACCCCCTCTCCCACCTGTGTAACGACCTTGTAATGGTAATATCTAACCCCCCTCAATAATTATATAATGCTGTCACCAACCCCCCCTCCAATTGTTGTCATCTATTTTCATTCAGATTGTTATTTAAGATAGTTATGGTTTTAATTTTGTTTCGCTTGTTTTCTAATGGGTGGATAATATATTACTAACTTTAAAATCTTTTATTTTTGGGAAAAATGGTCAGATTTTGTGAATGAATTCAAACATATTGTTGAAGTTTATTAGTTATGTATTGCAGTGTAGAAACCCACCACCTCCCCTAAAGGTGTTATGTAATTTAGGGATGGTCCCTGGTCCCCCTCTAGCTTTTGTGCTAGAGGGAAAACAGGCAGGCAGTCATAGAGGCACTAGAAATTTATTGAACTTGTATTTTTTTTAAAGAGATTATGGTTAGATGGGACATTTGTAAAAAGTAAACATTAGGCTTAAAGTGATGCATAAAGATTTATCGGTTTAGTTTTTCAGTTTGGGCAAGTCAAATCAAAAATCACTTTATTTCCACCAAAGTACAAAATAAAATATACACATATAAAGAAAATACAAAATATACTTCACAAACCAAGTTTTTAAGCAAAATATCACTTAGATTTCATAATTTACAACATATAAAAATAACTAAAATAACCACTCAAAAATAAAACACAATGTAAATAATTAAGTCTTATCAATGGCTATTTTAGAAACTGAATCATAAAATAGAGAAAAAACAAAATTTAGATGAACAAATATTTTGCTTTATTTAAAAAAATGACAGGTCCATGTAGGTCCATTTTGCATAAGGCTTAATATTTTTACAAATTGTACTACTATAAAATGGATGATCCAATAGCTGTATTTTTTAAGAACTACACAAAGACAATAGCTATCTGACTATTCTGATGTTTTAGGGCTAAATTGAAATGTTTAGACCTCTGTTAAATATATAACAATATTATCATTTCTGAAATAATCGGAGGAAATGTCCTGTTGTAATTAAATAAACAAGTTTCATAATTTATCGTGGAAATTCATAATTCTTCAGGAAAAAAATGAAAAAATTATGAGGAAATTGGAAAATTTTAGAAAACTAACTAACTAAGGAGTATTAGTTTTATTTGTTTACTAACAAAAACAAATGAAAGGAAAATTTGAAACACGTGATGTAAACGTTTCTGCAATGTTTGTATTTGTTTTTATATACATATGTCGTAGATATTATATTTCTTGGTGATTAAGTGATTACTGAAATAGACTTTTGCATTCAGACAAGAATTAATATATGATATGTGAAATATTTGTATAAAAATTAATTTTATATTAAGATATTTAGCCTACCAACATATCATACAGTATATTAATTTTTGGCTGAATCCAATGCAATTATCAATACTACAGTATTAATAAATTATAACCCTGGTTATCGTATGGGTTAAAAGTTGTAGAGTTCACTCTAAGGGAGGTTTCTGGTGTGGTTTTATTCACATCCAACTCCAGCAGGGCTCCACTGGACTTTTAAGTTTCAACATTAATGTTATGGAGTTATTTTATTTATTTAATTAATCATCAGCTGATTCAATTATTTGATTAATCATCACACTTTTGAAACACGTCCAAGAGGGGTATCAGGTTAATGGTATATTTCTCTTAATTCCGAATATTCCATCAGATTTTAGAAAAAAACAAGTATGTGGGTTCCACTGCCCCAAAAACTAAATTTAATTGTAATACAGTCCAAATGTCACTCCTAGGTTGTAGTCCGAATTTCCTCTCGAAGTGGCGAACTGAATAGGGGCTGTATAGTGTCTTGGTGAGGAGGCTATAGACTGAGCTTCCCCACAAGGCCGCAGAGCGAGTTGCACAAATGGACTAAAGGCAGAGTTCCTAAGCAAGGATGCAGACTGAACTTCCCTCACAACCGCAGGGGGTTAGCACACAAAGCTACCATAAAATAATGGTTTTACTTTTTTATGTGTTATAAGTTAATGGTTTTTATATTTTTTTTACTCATGTATCAAGGCACGGGTAAACAGCTATTTACATAATGAACCTTTATATATCAAGTTAGGCTATTGAATGTTTGGTGATATGTTGATGTACCATCATTTATTCTTTTCTAATGATGATTCAATTTGACCAGTTGTTGTTGCACACAAAGTGTAAGGCAGCAAATGTATAGAATATATTGGAGACTCGGTGATTCAGTCTAATTAAGGGTAGACTGGACTGTATAAAGCCTGTTTTCAAATAGGTTTCAAAATGCAGCCTAGTAGTTTCTTTTGATCTCTTATAGAATAACTTAGCTCAGTACGTTTTGTAGCATTTTTTTTAGACGACTGTATTTGAAAAGAGACAATGGAAAACATTAACAATATTAGAATGAGTGACATTTATGAAAAGCACTAAATTAAAAAAACATTGTTGCTAGCCTTAGTTAAAGAAAGAGACAGGATATTTGTTAAAATGAGGTAAAATGCAAAAAGGAAATTTTAGAAACAAATTTTGTATGGTGTTTTTGCTGCTTAGTTTATTTCTTGCCGCAAAGTGTCTTCACTGATGTAAGAACTGTACTTCTGTTGGTAGTTCATGTCTTGCTAAGATATATTTTGGCTAGTTTAGTATAGATTGTTAATGTTATTTAATAAATTGCAATTGCCTTCCCTTGATGATATGGATACACGATAAGTGGATATTTATTTACAAAGCCATTTTTCAAGTTTTCTAAGTAAGTTGGATACAAATATGAAGTAAGAATGTAAAATAAAATTCCAGTTAGGGAGAAAAACTCAACATTGATTTTTAAGTCAGATTGCTTAATGAATAACGAATGTGCAGGGATATGTATTCCGTGCAGACGTGTTCAGCTGATTTTAACTGATACTTTGTACCATGTTGCTTTCTCTACTGAAAGACAGCACTGCATCCATTGTAATAAAACCATCCACCAAAAAGGATCATCCAGTTCAAAGCAATTGCCGTTCCTACGCAACCTCCAAATGTTCAACAAAGTGGTAGATAATGATGAAGTGAAATGGTATTGTTGTGCTATATCACAATGCAAGAATTTGCCAAAATATGTAAATTGAGTGTGATTAATAAAATAGACCACTAGCTGAACCCGGCGGACGTTGTCTCGCCTTTCATTTTTCATTGACATACCAAAATAAAACAATAAAAAGAATTATAGTAAAAAACCATTATTTATTAAATGAGTGCAAGAGGGTAAACAATATTTTTGGTCTTCTTATTTCGTGTATAAATGTAAAGGTTTTTTGTAGTGTGTGCGCTACACTCTCAAGGTGAAATGTAGAACTACAATAAATCAAAACATATACAGTACTGTTGTTGTGAGAACTTCAATCTGCTTATGGCATGTGAAACTACATTAAACCACACAGTCATATGTTTTTTGTAAACAATTCAGATTCTCCATTTGAATAACATGGTATCTTTAGGAGCCCGTGGGGCGGGACCCTGTGGACGGATCTGCATCAAACTTCACAGAAACCATCTCGGGAGTATACAGGACAACATCCTAAAGTTTCATGGCGATCGGTTGGATGGTTTGGCAGCGCATAAACTTCAAACATATATATATATATACACACACACACACACATCCTCTTTTATAAATATAGATTAGTAGGCCTACCATGGACGATCTGATGATTTGCAAAATAATAACAACTGAGGTAGGTGTGTTACGAACGGGCTAGTGTGCATCTTTGGTGGGTTCAAGTGTAATCTTGACAATCATTCATACTTATGGAAGCATGAAATACACAATCCTGTCAATGCCTTATTTTACCACTTGGATCCGATGAATTTGTCATATCATCAAAAGAAGTTTGGAAAATATATAGGCAGGGGAGATTAGTAAAGTGTTGTTCTTCATTGAGATCAAGGGGGGCTGGGAAAGTATTCTTGGTGCCTTGGAATTGAAATTAACGTGGATTGTTATATTACTGATGTCTGTTTTTTTTTTTTTTTTTTATATTTTTTTTATTACTACAGGCTATGACATTTTTTATTTAGGTTTATTGTTACATTTTACTTGCCAAAAGTGACACTTCACTTCAGTGTAAGGTTTAATTTAGCATATGTAAGGTTGGATTAACAAAATACCCCTTTTACGATTAAAATATTCCCTTTCATACATTAAACAAAACTTGAGGTTTAATCCACGCTTAAGGGTGTTGGTGTGTCTGAAAAAGTAATTGATATGTGTTGCGTTAGCCGAGGTTATATTACAATTATAAATTTTATTCGGAAATCGAGATATAACGTTTTAATAATCAAACTGATGGTCAGATTCCTTTATATGCCCCCCAAATAAAAAATAAGGTTATACAGCTGTAATCATGTAGTATAACCTACTTACCTATCTACTACTTAACTACATACCTACCTAACTACTCATTTACTTACCTAACCTACCCATCCTAACCAAACCTAACCTAACCTAATTGTATTTGGGGGCATATAAAGGAATCTGACCCAAGTTCACCAACACGTTGTTGCGTAATTATTTTAGAAGATTTAACAAGTTTGTATGTAAAAATACTTGGCATTGACTGTGAGTATACTTTAACAAAGAATCTGATTATTTTTCTGTTGTGTAAACAAAACAACCTGGAACAATTACGGAGATAAAAAAGATGGAAACAAATGATTCTCATATTGTAGTGATGTGGGTACTTTAATTGTATGGAATTTTGCCCTGATTACCAATATGTAAAGGTTTTTGTAAAAATCATATTGTTAAGCGTGTTAACGCCGGAAATGTGCTAGTTTCAGTAAGGTTATGTTTTGTTAGGATAGGGGCGAGTTGAGTATTGATTGGTTATTTTGTTAGGTTTTAATTTGTACAAACATCAAACCAGCATACTTCTAGTGAAAACACACTTAATTATGGTCTGATTGCAAGAATCTTGCCATTTTTGTGGTTAGGACATAATTCCGGCAAGATGTGAAGTTTTTATGCTTTTTATCTTAGCTTTTCTGCCATCATATTCTTGTTTGTGATTTATGTACGTCATACGAGAAAAATTGAGGGCTAAAAATTGGCAAGGCCCAGTTATACAGGGTATCTGTTATGTCTCAAAACACCCAAATATTTCCTTTCTTTATCGAAATAGGAATTGTAAACTAAATAGGAATATCGATAGCTCTTGGGCATCTACTTTTTGGAACAATGTTTTGTCATTTCACACTAATGGGGTGCTGTTTGAGAGTATCATCAGTATTCTTTGTGGAAGACCTTGCATCGCTTTAAAGGTTATATTGGACCGAATTGAATGCCACAAACCGCACTTCTAAGGAATCATCATATTAATACACTACGCCTATATTCTAAACTTTACTATCATTTATTGGTGTTAACTTATTGCATTCTAATAGTAGCTTAATGTTCTTATAATGCATTATTAAATAGATATCTAAAGTATTGAACATTCTTCTTTTGTTGGTTAAGAAATTGAATATGATACAATTAGTTATATTATTTAGTATTTTTTCATTTGCAACTGAATCACGATCCTAACGATGGACTATCGAATGAGTTCAGTTAAACCGTGTCATTAACGATACAAACAGTGTTTGTAGCGTTCAGTTAGTTAAAAACAAAAAACTTGTCATGAAAATGGAAAATAAAAATCACATAAATTTCTTTATAGGACATGTTTGGAAAAATATCCTCTAGTCACACAGTTGCTAAAATAGTGGTCATATTTTTAAAAATACATCCATAAGACTTGTTGTGTCACCTAAATTTTTACAAAATAAATAATTACTTTGCATATTGTAAAGTAGATATTGCAAAATTAGTTAACAACAATTGTCAAGTAAAGTTAGTTTTGTATTTCCGTGAACAAAACGGGTAGTTAAGTATCGATGAGGCTGCTGGCTACATTGGCAGCCGTCCACATTAGAACTGCCTCCTTTCCCAGAAGTGAAACTTGGCACTGTCTATGTGTGCAAGTTGTGTAGTTTTAAATGGGTCTCTCAATATCATAACTGGTATTAGATTTTTGTGACAACACCGGATGGTTAGGAACATAACTTGAAAATTGCTTTGGAGTCAATAAAATCAGTGCTCTAATGTACAATAATAGATGATCTTTATTATTTGGTAACCAGTGTGAATAACCATTTTCTAATTTTCTGTATTTTCAATTTATATAATACTTCCTTATACCTTATAAGGAAGCTATAATTTATTTGTATTCAGCTTTTTTATTTGAGAACATTTATTTTTATTATTTCTCATGTGTAACTATTTCCCCACTTATTAACATCTTTTTTAATTGTATATCTGTATAGGAAGGTAATATGCTCGTAGAACTTTATTGTAATCCGCAGATATTGATAGTTTTAGACACATACTTGATTTTGCATATGATGTTTACTTTTATATTCCCATTAAATAATAGATAGCCTATTATATGTATTATTATTTTGTGAACATACATACATGAATGAAGTTGTGTAAAAGCTTTCAACTTGCAATACACAAGACAATTCAAATTTTCTTTTCTTCTAATGAAATTATTTATATAAACGTTAGACTTGAGGTTCGTTAACTACTGACATGGTGGTTGTTGAGTACTAGTAGTTTTGAAATCGTCTGTTGCTATGCTGTAGTTTTATATCCAGCATTTACTTAAGTCCTGGAAGCACCTATTTAATTGCTGGTGGTAATTTATATATTTTGGAACTTTTCACATACATATCAAAGTGTTGTATAGGGGGAGGGGTATTATATCTTGTTCTGTAATGCTTATTTAATCTGACATTTTCAGATATTTCAGAATCAATACCATGTTAATTAATTCATAATTGTTATGTTGGTAGGGAAAAATGTCCAATTTTTGTATTGAAGGCCTACAGCAGTTATGTCTCTTTAATTGAAGACATTGGGATCAAACAGTTCCATCTATTCCCTCCTGTGCTGTAAAACAATCTGAATGAGATTAAGGGCTCCATAGAGTGAATCCGTATTTTAAGGATGAATTTATGTATGTAAAGTTAACTATTTTCATACTTGACTGAGGTAGAACTGGATGAAGTTGGCATGTCAAATGGAAAAGAGTTTTGAGTGTGATACCTTTTTTGATTAATCATAGTGAGTAAATTTAAGAATTTACAAAGAACAATCCAGTATTCAAAATTTTCCTAAACCCAAAATTGACACAGCTAGTAATGTAAAATATGGGGTAAATACTCAAAGTCCATAATACCCAGGTATTTTGGGCATTTAAAAAAAAAGACGTAGGATCAATTAATTGATTTTTATCACTGAAAATGTTATTATAATTGTATAAAGTTCTAGACTAGCTAATACTTTTTTTCAATGAAAATCTATTTTATTAATACCTCACATTAAAAACCTGTAAGCTCAGTCGAATCAAATGGTAATATTATGCCTATTATTATTATTAGTTTTATTGAATATTGTGTAACATTCTAGGATAGCCCATGGCATGGCTATTTCAAGGTATTTATAATTTTATTGCGAAATAAATATAAAATGTTACCCGAAATGACAGTAGGCCGTGTTATTTTCAAAGGAATTACGTATTTCGTTAAGAATTGCTTTTTCAGAAGTTTATAAACGTTACTGAGGACTAAAATGTAAAATGGGCTGTTGTTATTGATATTTGTGCTGGAGCCAGCCTAGCACATTCGGTTGATTTCAGAATACTGAAGCTTGCAGGAGACTGACCGTGATCTGAGTGAAGACGGGGTGGATACTTGGACCGAGGCTTTAATTATTGTTCATATGAATATCATTACAACCTACTAAATGTGGATTGACGTAAAAACCACTTGTACACGTGAATACAAGGAATGGAAGTCTTCTCAAACTGTAATCGGCTAATGAGAGTGTATTGGGAGCACTATCGTAAATATTTTGGCTATGACGTGAACCCTAGTATCGGCAGCACGAGGTCATTGTTTTTTTGTCTTTCTTAAATTATCCAAGGTGCTGTGTGTTTGCCGTTCGTCAGATTTAAAGTAGTTCTTCCTTCTATAATCGCAGCCTATTTTTATTCTGTGATCAGAATAGTTATAGTTTATGATAGTGATGTTGTCTTTTTCAGTCTGTCCAATATTATTTTTCTAGTGTATATCATGGGTTATTGGGTTTATGGAGACATATACATTAACCTATGGTAAATGGCCCGTGGACGGCGCATGCGCATCAGATTCTGTCTTCCACCTCTCACCTTCATATGTTCGTTCATGATACAGTCTGTACACAACAAACATTACACTTGCCACAGTGCTTACATTGGTTTTGCTTTTGTATTTTTAAAAACCAATTGATAATATTATTGTAGTATTCTTAAGGTTTTAAATGAGACTATTTTCCAGCTGTGTTTGTACTAACCATGGTTAATTATTTTACCGTTATTGACATTAATATGTTCCCTAGTTGTTCAGTTTATCGTTTAGTTTACCCTTTAAATATTACGAAGAAAACATTCATTTCGAGATCAGATGGGTAATTCTATAATTGTTAAATACAAATTGTATAAATAATTATTTTATTTTAAATTTATCGTGGAGTTGCTGGGTGTTGAGGAGCTCCTTGGATGATTGATAAATCTAAACCTTGAGAAAGGCTGGTTGGCTGGCCGAAGTGGACTAGCGGGCGACTAGTGAAGAGGGCCTTCAGACTCCTACAGAAGCCCGCCTTCGTCTTCCTCTGGGCGCTGGAGGTCCGCCGATGTCAGATGAATGAATGCCAAGTCACCGCTGGGAAGTCGACAGCCCTGTAGCATATATACAGTCTTACCGTCATGGGCCAACAATTGTTATTCTATTTCAACTGTTGTGTCTGTTATTATAATGAACACTGTATGGTTATTAAAGGTCCAATCTGGCGGATCATATATTTGTAATACCTTTTTTTAATTTAAACGTTTTACAAATTTGACTATCAATATTATAAAAATGGTTATTTTTTTAAAAAGGTCAATTTATGATTTACTAGAACAGTTATTTACACCTCAAATTATACTCAAGTGTTACGATACGACCGAATAGTTGAAATCGAAGCCCATGTTTTTCGAGGAGTGAAACGGTCTCCTTAATATGTTTTTACGACCCTTTAAGCTTAAGTCCAAAAGTAAAATACAAAAAGATTTATGTTGAAGATGGAGCTGTATTGGTTTTCTGTATATAATTGTATACAAAACAACAATTATATACAAAAAGATGTTTACAAGTTCAATAAATCTTAGTACTGGAGGGAAACTGGATTCAAAGTGTGGGAGGGAGGGGCTTACCGCCGACAGTGGCGCCGGTGTATCGATTGTCTGACTCACTGACGGGCAGTGTTGAAGGAGGTATCTAGAGCCTGTGCTCAGCCTCGAATTGACAATTTTAAGTTTAAAATGTTACAAGCAGTTGAAAATGAGGCATTATAGAAACTTGTAACTGAAGTTGCTCTAAGTTTATTAAATTAGAATCTATATTTCCCCTCACTGTCCGGTCTCAGCGGTACCACTGAGGATACTACATCACAGCATGGGCTAAACGTTTGGTTATCTTGTGGTGTTGATGGCACATTGACGCGGCCGTCAGCGAGAAATATAGATTCTAGTTAGTTATGACACCGGCCGCTTAATCCTTAGTTAAGATTATTTAAAATTAAGTTTTCTGGAACCAACTGGTACGTGAGGTGTATGGAGAGATAAATTAATAATTAACAAAAATAAAATATTTAATGAATTTAAATAAATATGTATGTGCTTTGCAGTGAGTTAGTTGTTGAGGTAAAGGAGATTAGCAGAAGTTCAGGTCCGCCCGTTATCAGCAGAGATAAGAGTGTCGGCTTTCTCGTCGCTGATAAGAAGTAACTCGCTCCTTGGTTCTTCTAAAATACGCCGATATAGAAGCGGCATCAATTAATAATAATGCCGAAGTGAGTTAAAAGTATCGATAAAGAAAATGTGCTATATAAAATGATAGCCGATAGTCCTCAACTAACTATCGGCTAACACCCAACTTCTCTGCCCTACGTTTCCTTCTGTGGTTCATTTTAAACCAGCACATCATTTTAAAGCTCAGTCTGCTGCCATTCTCATAGATAACAAAGTTTCATAGTCTTTTCTAGAAAACTCCATTAGAACTTCATTAATCCAAAGTAGTCTAGAAAACTCATTACCAACTTATGGAAATGCAAAGTAGTGCAATCATATCAGAATTAGTAGAAGTTAGCTTAAACATTTCACAATGAAAACCAAATTAGGCAAGCTTTTGTGTCATTTTTATGTTTCTTATGATCTGTTTGAAATAAATTATTGGATTAAATTAATACCAATGTTATTGTAGAAGGAAGGAAACGTTGATGGTATGTTTCTACCCCTTACGAATGGAATTCCGAGAAATACTTAGTGGGTCTCTGTGATACACAATCTAATTCCCCTCCTAATTCCGAGAAATACTTAGTAGGTCTCTGTGATACACAATCTAACTCCCCTCCTAATTCCGAGAAATACTTAGTGGGTCTCTGTGATACACAATCTAACTCCCCTCCTAATTCCAAGAAATACTTAGTGGGTCTCTGTGATACACAATCTAACTCCCCTCCTAATTCCAAGAAATACTTAGTAGGTCTCTGTGATACACAATCTAACTCCCCTCCTAATTCCGAGAAATACTTAGTGGGTCTCTGTGATACACAATCTAACTCCCCTCCTAATTCCGAGAAATACTTAGTGGGTCTCTGTGATACACAATCTAACTCCCCTCCTAATTCCGAGAAATACTTAGTGGGTCTCTGTGATACACAATCTAACTCCCCTCCTAATTCCGAGAAATACTTAGTGGGTCTCTGTGATACACAATCTAACTCCCCTCCTAATTCCGAGAAATACTTAGTGGGTCTCTGTGATACACAATCTAACTCCCCTCCTAATTCCAAGAAATACTTAGTAGGTCTCTGTGATACACAATCTAACTCCCCTCCTAATTCCGAGAAATACTTAGTGGGTCTCTGTGATACACAATCTAACTCCCCTCCTAATTCCGAGAAATACTTAGTGGGTCTCTGTGATACACAATCTAACTCCCCTCCTAATTCCAAGAAATACTTAGTGGGTCTCTGTGATACACAATCTAACTCCCCTCCTAATTCCAAGAAATACTTAGTGGGTCTCTGTGATACACAATCTAACTCCCCTCCTAATTCCGAGAAATACTTAGTGGGTCTCTGTGATACACAATCTAACTCCCCTCCTAATTCCAAGAAATACTTAGTGGGTCTCTGTGATACACAATCTAACTCCCCTCCTAATTCCGAGAAATACTTAGTGGGTCTCTGTGATACACAATCTAACTCCCCTCCTAATTCCAAGAAATCCTTAGTGGGTCTCTGTGATACACAATCTAACTCCCCTCCTAATTCCGAGAAATACTTAGTGGGTCTCTGTGATACACAATCTAACTCCCCTCCTAATTCCAAGAAATACTTAGTGGGTCTCTGTGATACACAATCTAACTCCCCTCCTAATTCCGAGAAATACTTAGTGGGTCTCTGTGATACACAATCTAACTCCCCTCCTAATTCCGAGAAATACTTAGTGGGTCTCTGTGATACACAATCTAACTCCCCTCCTAATTCCGAGAAATACTTAGTGGGTCTCTGTGATACACAATCTAACTCCCCTCCTAATTCCGAGAAATACTTAGTAGGTCTCTGTGATACACAATCTAACTCCCCTCCTAATTTAAGAATATATACGTTGATGATCACTACCTATTTTGATTGATTGCTATAATTATTACTTTAATATGATGTTAATAGTGTTGCGTGATACGTTGATCATAGCGAGTGTCTTGTCTATGTGGCAGCTAATGTTTACAATTGCAAAGGAATTACAAGAACGATATAGGCTATGCGTAGGTTCCATAACATTGTACTCGCCAATATCCCGAACGGAATGAACGCCAGTGGGTCGTTACATGCAGTAACGGACTGACAAGGAATCCGTACCATTGTACTTAGAACAATCATGCAATATGACAATACTAGGGAACACCCCAGCACGCGTGACTCCTCGGTCTTCGGCCTCGGCATAACAACTCCGTTAGCTTATCGCTTGGCCTGTGGGGCAGAGCTCTACAGTCGGACATAAATAAAACTAGGCTTATTAATAACTTTCCCTGAATGAAAGATACAAAACTTCCTTTTAAGTGTCATGACGGTCGAACGAATTGTGTAGTAATGTCGAGAATACACATACAGACTACAGAGAGATACATTCATTCACTTGTTTATATTAATAGATCGAACAGAGCGTCCATTGAATCAATAAAAATAACTATTCTAACGAGGAAGGTCTATGGCATCAATTATAAACACAATTATTTACATTTCAACAGCTATTCAAATTTCAGAAACATCATTGTATACGTTTAAACAACTGTTACTTTTCAGTTATTTCAAACACCCTCATGTTATTGCTATGGTCGAACAACGTACTTTGATGGCTTCCAGTTCTCTTAGGGGTGAAAATATTGAACATTGATGATGTTTTTGCACAACTTCGAATACAGGCAACTTTTTTGACATCCCAATCGTTAAAATTGTTTTAAGAAATTAGAGTGAGTTACTTTGACAAAAACTGTTTTACGTATTATACATAAGTACGCTCTTAAGTATATGTTACACAAAAATAAAATGAGAAATTAAAAACCCAACCTTCAAGTTTGTTCTCTCTACACAATCGTAAACAGACTGGTAACCAAAATGGACGAGCCTTTTTGACGAATAATGTAACTTTTACGTTATGTAAAGCAGACAATTGTAAAGGAAAGTTGGGGTTAGCTACGTTATTAGTGCGGACCGGGTCGGCCACGTGAGCCCTCTTGTATTGTGGACAAACATGACAAGTTTGTCAAGTCACACGATGTTCCGTGCTACAGGGGTACTACGGCCTCTAAACTGTCTGTTTTCTTTATCCCCCGCCGTTAAGTATTTCAAGGACTGAACGTTAAATTTATTATCCGATGGGTTTATTTAGATAAGTTGGCCGAGAATAGAGCCCGCTGGCAGAGTATTCCGTGATATTTTTGGCCCCTTGTGACGGTGATCGCTGGCTCAACCTTCCAAATGGCGATGTCACAGGCCTAGGAAGTCATCGCTTGTATATATTGGTATGTGTAGCGTTAATTTATCGCGGTTTGACATGAGTGCAGAGTTAAACTTATACTATTCAGGGAGAGTCGGGAGTGACGTAGGTGCTAGGTCAATTCACAGGCTTGCACGTGTTGCCGATTAATAACAGGACGTATGAACAAACTGATTGCCAGAGTCTGGCTGACTGGTGTGGGGATATCATTTACAATAAAATAGCGTTGTTGTAAATCAGCCCTTTATTTATTGGTCTAAAACAGGAAAACAGGGAAAGTCTAAACGGAGCCTCACTCTCAACTATCGCTGAGGTAAATTGGGGTTGTTTACCTGCTTTGGCAGATACGTAGGGAAGTGTTCAATAGATACATTTTGACACTGTTGTTAACAAAATTATCGATTATAGTTAAGATAACAGAAGGTAGATATGGCATTAGTTATGCCCAATACAGATTGTAGTATCAAGCAATGCTATCTCATATATATACTATACTTTATTTATTAAATGTACTGACTTGACATGTGCACGCTTTAGTGGCATTCGAGTGTAGCTCTGACGTGCGGTGTTGCCAAGAGTACTGCGTTTGACATAGGACAGACAATAATTACTTGTTGTAGTATAACACCGCTTCAAAAAATAAAATAATGCTATAAGAATAATCTATAAACAATAGGGATCAAATATATAAAAAGCAATAAAAACGATAAAAAAGTACACGACAAAATTATTTTTACTCAACATTAAACTGTTCGGTTGTAAGGCAGGCGCAATTTGATAACTTTACCGTGCCAACAATGCAAGGCGTGAAGGTGTCGCTATGGTTTCGGCTGACTTACATCGTCTTGCCATTGGTTGTAGCATTCTCAAACTCCCCACAGTTTCAGCATTTGATGTAAGAGCGCTCTGAAGTCAAGTCGGATCATTCCGACTGTCAATTGTCAAAATAAATTAACAGCTAGTTTAGCAACAGTCCGTGGGGTTAGTAGACATTAAAGTTACTGAACTAAAGTATACTAATACAGTATATCAAATATATGTGGGAAGGCTATTGTTACATCTGGTTATCAGGTGTAGTATGGGTGGAGTCACAGGTCAGGTAGTGAGTGATGTGGGTTTGTAGTGTTCATTCACTTGTCTGAGTAAACAGCAGTGTTGTTATCAGGTGTAGTATGGGTGGAGTCACAGGTCAGGTTGGAGTGAGATAGTGAGTGATGTGGGTTTGTAGTGTTCAATCACTTGTCTGAGTAAACAGCAGTGTTGTTATCAGGTGTAGTATGGGTGGAGTCACAGGTCAGGTTGGAGTGAGATAGTGAGTGATGTGGGTTTGTAGTGTTCATTCACTTGTCTGAGTAAACAGCAGTGTTGTTATCAGGTGTAGTATGGGTGGAGTCACAGGTCAGGTCGGAGTGAGATAGTGAGTGATGTGGGTTTGTAGTGTTCATTCACTTGTCTGAGTAAACAGCAGTGTTGTTATCAGGTGTAGTATGGGTGGAGTCACAGGTCAGGTCGGAGTGAGATAGTGAGTGATGTGGGTTTGTAGTGTTCATTCACTTGTCTGAGTAAACAGCAGTGTTGTTATCAGGTGTAGTACGGGTGGAGTCACAGGTCAGGTCGGAGTGAGATAGTGAGTGATGTGGGTTTGTAGTGTTCATTCACTTGTCTGAGTAAACAGCAGTGTTGTTATCAGGTGTAGTATGGGTGGAGTCACAGGTCAGGTCGGAGTGAGATAGTGAGTGATGTGGGTTTGTAGTGTTCATTCACTTGTCTGAGTAAACAGCAGTGTTGTTATCAGGTGTAGTATGGGTGGAGTCACAGGTCAGGTCGGAGTGAGATAGTGAGTGATGTGGGTTTGTAGTGTTCATTCACTTGTCTGAGTAAACAGCAGTGTTGTTTCCTCTCCTGGACATGTAACAACAGCCAGTATGGAGTGTAGTCTTAAGGGTATTTTAGTAAAATAAAGTTACCGTATAAGTTAATTCGCTGGTTTTTACTCTAGATATTTTATTTTGCGAGTAATTTGATAGGGTTTTTCTATTTACTTCTTGTTTATTTATTTACCTTTACAAATTCACACAATATTTGAGCCACTGTAAAAAATACAACAAACTGCAATTAGGGAAGGTGAAACTACTGGAAATACTGTACTAGTAAGGAATGGCAAATGATCCATCGTGTGATCGCCGAGTCGAGGGTTACATAGTTAATGATAGTCCTTTGCGTCCCTTTCCAGGGGGATAGGAGAAGCAGCGTTGAATGAGTAAATACCAAAACTCAAGTACTTTGTACTGTATATGTCATTTATTGGGGTGCTTGTAAATTTGTTGTTCCTCCCTGTACCATCAGTATCTCAGCCGGCTCTGACAGCCGTGCGATATAAAATACTAAGGCGTTTAATTTCATGCATTAATGCTCTCTTTTCATGCTTATTTTTTCTCAATAATACTGCGCTCTTTGTTAAAAAAAATTAATTGTAGTGAATTATCAATAAGTAATCTGTGAATTAAATGTTCGTTTGAGTGTTTCACCACCAAACGCACGCAACAGACAGTGTTTTTGGCGCGGAGGCTTGTTGGCATCAGTTTTAAATAACCCGAGGTTGGAATCCGAGGTCAGGTTCGCGACCTCCGTGAGTCATCCTTTTGTCTGCACAGTACTTCCCCAAGTTTGTTAGTTTACACTCATTATTTGGAACATACTGCATTCATTACAATGTTAATTACCGTAGGTAGTTGTACAACGACTAATGACATTTGAAGGCAGTGTTAACCACACACTAACATGAAAGTATCCAATATTTATCAGTAAATGTTGTAATGAACTAATGCATCTTGTTTCTTCGCGTGAGACATTAGTTTTTGTAGTTACGTATTGTTTGTGATTTTTACTGTGTACAAGTACACCAAGTTTGTAGCCACTGTAGTCAGTATAATGAAGTACTGTACTATAAATAAACCAGTTCAATTCTACTGATTAAAATTTAGTTAACAAAGTAATGGTTTTGGAAAACAACTATAACTTTTAAAAATATCTTTTTGTAGACTATGAACTAAAATGGCATTTAAATTATTGATCGGTAGTGTAGCTGGTTGCAGCCCAGCTAAGTCGTGATAATATACAAAGTTAGTCATTGAGATCTATGAATGGTACATGTTACGGTATCCATAAACAGCCTACCATCTTCACCTGTCAAATGCGGAGCTGAAGTCCACCATGGGCTTCGTCATTATGACAATCGGTGCTTAAGATTAATCAACACTATTGCCGGCACGGTAGCACAATTGTTTAGACCTGTAAGTGCGTAAAGAGATATCCTGAGTTGCTGAGTGTTGCTTGTCTCGGACAAAGAATGTTCAGGTCGGTTGTTAGTCATTACAAATTGTGTTGGGATTTTCGTTCCTTTTTGCAATTCAAGAAAGCTAACTGTTACTAGAGACAAGACATTATGACTCTTAATGAGCCGTTTTTATTTTATTTTTATGTATAGTATATCGTCCGTCGTAGAAAAAAGACGTATTCCAAATTGAACAAGGAAGCATATGCGATTTAAGAGACACTGTAGTACCACAGAGAATAAGACACTGAGGTCGCTTTCCTATGGCCGCAGCAAACGCCGCATGAGGCAGTTGTATATACCTATTACAACTAAGATACATCGTTATACATCCGAATTAATATACTACATATGTCCTTGAGTATTTTGGCGAAATAAGAAAAGAGCTGAAGAGGCTTAGCAAACAGGGAGCTAACTAATTGACACGTATTTAGCGCACTAGAATGCGTTAGCTGTAGCCACTGCAAGCGCAACTTCCTTGACATTTAGTCTGATGATGCCACGACAACAGCCTTTTTAGCATCGAAAAAATCTGTCTTAAAGATGCCGGTCTCCCTCTTAGCCTTAGCCCCATTCCCCATATGAGACTTTTATCAGGTAGAGTACGGAGGGGGCAGTACAGCACATGCTGAATATTACTGATAAAATATAAAAGTCAAGGCCAGGATTACAACCTGCGCTGTCGCTTACTCGTGTACAAAGTCCTGACGCCTCGGCCTCTGACTGGCTCTTCTATTTGGTATTGTTGAATATTTGTCAAAAATAAATCATATTACTTCATTAATCAATAACCACGTTTCACATTTTTTATTATATATCTTATAAGAAGCGTTAATTGAACATATATGCTATAACAATTCACATTTATTATTATAACCAATATTGTTACTTGCTCATATGTAAGACAATTATTGAACTATTTCATATTTTAAGATTTGTTTGTGGCCTTAATAGCAATTTATAACCCTGAGCTTACAGTAAAAATATCAATTCCAAAGTAACTACTGAATCCAAGGTAAATTGATAAGTTCGGTTTTTCTCGTGCTTTATGTGACCATCTTGGAGAACTATGAGGAACTGCTGAGTTGACAGCGGTCGAAAGAAATACGATGCCTGCTGAGTGAGACAGTCAATGAATCAGCGTCAAACAGCCGATGTTGCCAGCCGACACTGAGCCCGAACATTGTAACACAGTGGAGGATTAATGTGATTGTAAAACGGAAGATACAGATCTCGTCTCACCTAGAAGCGATGAATGCAAATTTTTATAAGAAGTCCAAACCCCGAGTTAAAAATTCAGACTTCAGCAGATCTAGCTCGATAAGTGGCCGGTAGAGCGTGCGTAGGGACGTTGTCGTCAAGTCATTGGGTGTTTGAGAGAGCGCATATACTATATCTTATCTTTTTCGTACCGTTAGCAGGCTGTCTCTCACTGTTTCAAAGCAGCGCACTCTCTCGGTGACTTATTAAACCAATAGATAGCAAAATGGCTTCGCCAAATTATCTGTTATTATTATAGAAATGTATTTATTGCTATTAACGAAGAGCCCGGACCGAGTAAAATCATGTATTAGTGTGTCATTAAATATTTATTCCATTGTTGAATTAGATACAGCAACATGATTAGAAAATGAAACCTATCTGAAATGAAAAAAAAAACAAGTTTGATGTTGGGTGTGTATTGAAAAAACAAACAAATAGATGTTGATTTGACACAGAATTAATTGTTATTTTAATAAGTTGGTAGTTACTAGCAATATAGTTCTGTGAACAATTAACTTTGAAGAATTTCGAAGGACAGCCTCTATTATCGAGTTTACAGGTATTTTAGCGCACCGTGATTCACTTAAACGTAACACAATTTTCATGGCTGTCTTTCTAAAATAGGTAATTTCATAGATATTTTAATATAGGCCTATATGTGAGTTACACCTGTGTTTGATCATATGCATGCTACTTAGACGACCGGTTAACGTATTGTTAGCCTACGGAACAACACGGATTAATGTCGAAGTGCATCACTTCTATCGGTTGTTAGTTAAACCAACAACAATCATTTATTGCATTCTTGTTATGCACTTTTTTATACATAACCTTAGAGTGTATACATTATGTTAATTATTGGCCCATTTGCATCTTTTTTAACATCCCGTTTTATAAATACGCTTGTTTCATAGAGGTGAAAACTACACTGGATACAATATAAACTGCGTCAACTGCATTACCAGCATTTCTTTTGTAGTGGAGGACGTGGGGGTGACAACAACAGAGGCCGAGTTCTAATATTTGGTGATCTTGAATCTGAGTTGTTTGAGGTAATTGGGATACGAACCCGAGGAAACAACCAAATAGGACTAATGTCTTGTGCTCGTCGGTAAGAGGCCGTGAAGCGGAGGTTTGGCGGCTGAGTGTGAGTGAAACGACCACGTAAGACCAATGTCTTGTGCTCGTCACTAAGAAGCCGTGAAGCGGAAGCTTGGCGGCTGAGTGTTAGCACATAATATAGACAGAAATAGAAGCCCCACGGTATAGGACAAAAAGAAACGGGCAGTTCATGGTATTTCTCAAAGTGAAGGCGTTGAGATGGTCGCCTAATAATAATTAATTGTTTTATTAATTAACAAGTTTATGAAACATTTATGATAATTAATCATATTGAATTATGAAACAATTAATTGTTTAAGGAATGTAAAATAACGATGGATGATAAGAAAGGCAAGGTTTTTATTCTGTAGGTAGCTTGGACATTGTCAGTAATATTACACCACGAGGAACTATAAAATAAAACATATAATTTAGCCATACATACTGGTGGTGAATAAATACATATACAGAATTTATTCACCACAATTTCTCAATACATCCCTCCCATAAGCTATATTTATTAATTTTTATTAGGGCTCACTATTTTAAGCCTTTCAATTTGCCAAATTGATTGATTTTTTTACTTATTTTATATACCGATTGGATATCATCAATATTTATAGATACTTTATAAATACTTTAGCAGATACAGACAAGCAAATTGTATTGATGGCACATGCTTATAAGGATCCTTAAACATATAAATAGAAGTTATACTTTTAATTATCAATAAATTTATGAATATTTACAGTAATAAACATTTGATTAAACCCAAAAACAAAACAAAAATTGTGTATAGTTAAATGAATATACGACCTAAAAGTTAGATACAATACAAAATAAATACTGTAAATATATAGTAAACATATAGACTATTTTAAAAATTACCTCTTATCGCCAAAACTTCTCATATATCGGTCATTCATAACCACATTTTTTTAAAATTCATCTTTCTCAACCCTCTGTTTTCCACAACCCTTTTAACATTTTTAAATCTTTCAATTTGACCAATTTAGTGGGGCAATTATTACTGCTTGTAGATATTGTAAAGTAGACAGATCAAGAGACAAAAAAGAAATGTTGGTGACACAGTTAAAAGACTAATTTTTATCCAAGTCTTAGAAGAGATAAAATGAAAATCTTCATATGAAAATGATAAAAAAAATATGAAAGTTGAAAAGTTTTAATTAATTACAAAACCAAAAATTTAAAAATAAAATAAATAATTCTAAAATTAAGAAGAAAAAAATAGAAGTGTAAAGCAAATCACATGTAATAATATTACATGTAAATTTATAATAAATCTGCAAGTTCCTCTCGTCTGAAAATGGTTCAAGCATTTACCGCCACCGACCCACTAAATATTTGTACTATCTTGTACTTAAAATGTGTTAAGCATGATTTTGTTTGAAGTTTAAATTGCTCGTAATGATCAAAAAAGTAAATGTATAAGTCATAATTTTTACAACAACAATAAAATTATCAAAAAATTCAATGATAAATCGTAAAAAAGTAATTTATAAGCTCTTATCTCTTTTATCCCACCATCCTTTCTATATTCTTATACAGTTTTCAAAACTTGTAATTTTACGAAAGGCAATGGGTTTGAATTCATTTGATATCTATAAACGTTGCTAGTGGATAAGACGTGGAAAAGAGTTTCTGTTAAAAACTTACTGCTCTTGTAACAATCAACACAAGTCTCAGCGTCTAATGAAACTACTTTCTATTTAACAAGTCGTTTAACTAAATGCAATTTATGCCCTATTTTATACAATATATTTTTAAATAACTTAAGTGCTGTATTTACTACAAGAACCTGTGATAACCCTTTATAAATAAATGATTATTCAATAAGAAATAATATTACTAATACTGTCAAAAACTAAGAAAATTAACTA
The DNA here is from genome assembly GCA_035578905.1 of Stictocephala bisonia. Classification (NCBI taxonomy): domain Eukaryota; kingdom Metazoa; phylum Arthropoda; class Insecta; order Hemiptera; family Membracidae; genus Stictocephala; species Stictocephala bisonia. The sequence continues at coordinate 877,806 of JAQJVL010000086.1, read as the reverse complement.
AATACCAGTTTTCTGAGGCATATTTTCTCAATAATTTCAAATTAATTGCCACAAACTGGACTTCAAAAGGTTTATACTTTCCAGAGTAGTGGTTATTTGAATTTCAAAGTAACTAATTACCAGACTACACTCATCCTACACTCATATAACCATTCATATTCGCCTTAAAATACCAACAACGTTGTGTCGGCGTCTCATATGTAAGAATAAGAATAAGATCAATATTATTTCTCCGTGATTTCACGGCTTTAATGTAAATTATTCTAATCAAAAATTACACTTAAGCTTTTTACCAACATGGCTTTTCGTTCAACTCCTCACGGGCCGTACTCGTGAAAAGATGAAATGTCACTAATGGTATCAAAAAGTAGGTTTTTGTAACCATGATGATGTGCAAGATTTCACTTTTATATGTAAAGTTGTGAAAGCGTTAACATATTTTTTCACCTTGTATGCACGCTATGTACATGTTGCCGACGTTTGAAGTGAATTGCAGCTTCATCTTCAAGGCGATACACTCTGTTACTAGATCCACAGAGTATATGGTACATGACTAGGTAGAGCAGTATGGTGGATCTAGTAGTAGTGTGTCGTCCTAAAGATAGAGCTGCAATGCACTCGGAACGTCGGCAACATCTACATAGTGTACATAGCAATCAGACACGGTCCTGCCCGGATTACAATAATTTAAATAGTTTGATCTAACGTGGAGTTTATATCAAACTGGTTTCACTTACTCATCTTAACGATTAGTCACCAAATATGAATGTGGGTATACTTTTGCTGCGGGAAGTGTATCGCTTAGTGAAGTAAGGTGTTTGAATGGTGTGCGACTGCAGCATTCGTCACATTCACTCCGTGCACGCTACCAAAAGGTTGAAGACGGGCTTGGCTACACTCTGTAACATTTAAATTTAGTATTTTTCAGATTACTCTGGCATTGTTACGGTTTTAGGCAGTAGAAGATAATTGACAATAAGGAGGCAAAACGCTGAAGACGTTTGATTAATTTATATTAACACAGGGCACAAATGGTTCGAGGAAAATAATCTACGCCTAAATGATGTGTAATTATTTAAAAAAATGTCTTTCACTTACCACAGTTCTCCACGTACTCTTGTGATAGTTGTTATGGGAACCTTAAAATCCGCAGTGCCTCTTTTTGTATGCATTTTTACACTTCCTCTAACACAAACTGTCGTTGTCTTTCTCTACATTACAACACTAGGTTATAACAAAACGACAGAATGGTAAAAATAACCGAAACCAAACCAATTTTATTCAGAAATTGAGTTTTATTCTTCTGAACTTTTTTTACAGACGAAAAGGATGCAGGAAGTAGATGAACACGTGATCAGCGCGCGTTCTTTGAACTTTCAGCCGGCATGCCCCCAATATTATTTTTTATCTAGTTTAAAGGAAACAGTAATCGTTCTTACATATGAGACGCCGACTCAACGTTTTTTTCGTATTGAATATGAATGATGTTAGTGTAGGATAAGTGTAGTCTAGTTACTAACTGAGATTAACTGTTACTCAGAAAGGGCAATTTACTAATTAGTAATAGCCCAACAGTTAGGGCAACTATGAGACCTACTGCTTCACGTAGAATCCGAACCATGTAGTGTTGGTCAGATTTTCAGATAACGGACAAGTGTGACACTCAGTTCTCTTCCCTACATAACATCCGAACCTTAACTACCATCTCTAACATGGACACTCCATACGTCACTAGTAATGCCCACGTCGATGGCAACCATTGAGCGGACGCCGTGTTGGTATTAAGAGCACCGAGCGTGGAACCTATCGCCCACAATCTCCCAAACACTTTGTCCCAATTCGAGAATGACGTTCCTTTAAACATTTTTGACCCATTTTAATACTTTAAAATAATAGTAATGATTTTTTTCTCAAGCTAAGGAATACCACAGCGCGCTAAGTGTGCACAACTCCGTTACTGGCTACGCTCGTGTCATCTTACTCGTGTAATTTTGTTATTTTTCTTCTTATTATATGCCTATCATTGTTATAATAAACTGTCAAAAAATAACCTCTTATATCAAGTTTGCTACAGTGTCAGCGGTGTCTTCATAAGCTTTTTCATTGTTAGGATAACAATGATTTGCTAGTATTGGGATATTTACTATCTGCATTATTTTAGATTTTTGAGAAAAACTGTTCACAAATCCTCTCTTAGTATATGTCTATCTATAGCCTATAATGAATGTTTATAGCAAATTTCATGGTCTTATGATTTTTGAGAATTTGTGATTAGTCAGTGTTATTTAGCTTAAATAATATTTATAGAAATCATCATTCTAGCCACGATGAAATTGAAAAATTTTAAATTAGGACTATTTATGTTTTATATTTTCTATCTAATTTTCAGTTGGTCAAGTTATTGAGCGAAAATAACGCCCTACAGATGAATACCTGAAGAAACGTTTAAAATAATGTATTTTTTTAAATAGTTGATTAAGCTACGTGTATGGAATTTTAGTCTGACAACGCCAATAAAATAATAAAGTACACTAATTAATTATATTAACATTTATTTAGGCTATTCTTTACATTTATTATTATTATTATCTTAAATATATTCACAATAGTTAGCTTTTACATTTACTTTATTCATTTCCGTTACACGGGCAAAATATTTCTCCATAAGTTTTATTTATTTATATTTACTCCAGTGTGTACCAAATCTAGGCCTCACCAAGTTATGCAAAACTTGTCGGTGAAGACCTATAGTGAACAGAGAAACAAAAACGAAGTTTAGAAAAAAATAAAAGATATTTACTTATTTTTATTCTAGTGTGTATCAAATCTAGGTCTCACGCCAAGTTATGCAAAACTTATCGGTGAAGTCCTATGGTAAACAAGAGAAACAAAAACGTAATATAGGATAGAATACCTGATTTTTTTCTAATAATTACTAAGAATTATTAGAAGGATTAGGGCAGGCACCGATTCAAAAAAATAAAAATTGTCAATAAAAATGTTAATACGAATATTACCCGTATACGCCTTAACAGTAAAGATGTACAGTAATATTAAACTCCATATATGCATCATTTTTGGACTGCTCATGCCATACATGCGAGACTGTTGCAGTTGACTAGCCTGAGACACCAGAGACGATACGTAGCGAGGGATTTCTCACTGGCCGGCTGGGCCGGCCAGCCAGCCACAGTTTGGCAACCGCGCTTTGCCGGTTTTTACTAATAGCGCCGCGAATGCTCTGGCCGATGAATTAAGCGATTTCGCGTTTCAAAATTTAACAATGCGTTGGGCTTCTGTATCGGTCTATATTCTGTGGTGTGAGTGTAAGGACAACGTAAGACTTGTGTCTTGTGTTCATCGGTAAGTGGCCGTGAAGAGGAAGTTTGGTGGCTAAGTGTGAGTAAAACGACTACTTAAGACCAATGTCTTGTGTTCGTCGGTAAGAGGCCGTGAAGCGGAGGTTTGGCGGCTGAGTGTGAGTAAAACTACCACGTAAATCCAATGTCTTGTGTTCGTCGATAAGAAGCCGTGAAGAGGAAGTTTGGCGGCTTAGTGTGAGTAAAACGGCCACGTAAGACGAATGTCTTGTGTTCGTCGGCAAGAGGCCGTGAAGTCCTAAGTTTGGTGGCTGAGTGTGAGTAAAACGACCACGTAAGACGAATGTCTTGTGTTCGTCGGTAAGAGGCCGTGAAGAGGAAGTTTGGTGGCTGAGTGTGAGTAAAACGGCCACGTAAGACGAATGTCTTGTGTTCGTCGGTAAGAGGCCGTGAAGAGGAAGTTTGGTGGCTGAGTGTGAGTAAAACGACCACGTAAGACGAATGTCTTGTGTTCGTCGGTAAGAGGCCGTGAAGAGGAAATTTGGTGGCTGAGTGTGAGTAAAACGACCACGTAAGACGAATGTCTTGTGTTCATCGGTAAGAGGCCGTGAAGAGGAAATTTGGTGGCTGAGTGTGAGTAAAACGACCACGTAAGACGAATGTCTTGTGTTCGTCGGTAAGAGGCCGTGAAGAGGACGTTTGGTGGCTGAGTGTGAGTAAAACGACCACGTAAGACGAATGTCTTGTGTTAGTCGGTAAGAGGCCGTGAAGAGGAAGTTTGGTGGCTGAGTGTGAGTAAAACGGCCACGTAAGACGAATGTCTTGTGTTCGTCGGTAAGAGGCCGTGAAGAGGAAGTTTGGTGGCTGAGTGTGAGTAAAACGGCCACGTAAGACGAATGTCTCGTGTTCGTCGGTAAGAGGCCGTGAAGAGGAAGTTTGGTGGCTGAGTGTGAGTAAAACGGCCACGTAAGACGAATGTCTTGTGTTCGTCGGTAAGAGGCCGTGAAGAGGAAGTTTGGTGGCTGAGTGTGAGTAAAACGGCCACGTAAGACGAATGTCTTGTGTTCGTCGGTAAGAGGCCGTGAAGAGGAAGTTTGGTGGCTGAGTGTGAGTAAAACGACCACGTAAGACGAATGTCTTGTGTTCGTCGGTAAGAGGCCGTGAAGAGGAAGTTTGGTGGCTGAGTGTGAGTAAAACGGCCACGTAAGACGAATGTCTCGTGTTCGTCGGTAAGAGGCCGTGAAGAGGAAGTTTGGTGGCTGAGTGTGAGTAAAACGGCCACGTAAGACGAATGTCTTGTGTTCGTCGGTAAGAGGCCGTGAAGAGGAAGTTTGGTGGCTGAGTGTGAGTAAAACGGCCACGTAAGACGAATGTCTTGTGTTCGTCGGTAAGAGGCCGTGAAGAGGAAGTTTGGTGGCTGAGTGTGAGTAAAACGACCACGTAAGACCAATGTCTTGTGTTCGTCGGTAAGAGGCCGTGAAGAGGAAGTTTAGCGGCGGCTAAGTATGAGTGAAACGACCTTGGGCTGGCCAGACGTGTGCCTTCCTTTGTTACCACCGCAGTCAACGCACTTTTCATGCAGACCCCGTTTATATTTTTTTATTTAATTTTTGTCGTTCTTTCAGCATTTTCTTACAGTGCATTTTTGTTCACCCCTTTTCAAATTTGTAACCGTACGGGAAATATTATATTCTTTTTATGTAAGATAGTTTTATTGAACTTTCATACGCCATTTTATGTAAATCAAATTAGTTTTGGTTTAATCTAATTTTATGTTACACGTGTTCAGTAAGAATATGTACATACATTTCAATTCTGACGAGGTGTTAGCTTTGCTCTTGTTACTTCCCAAAGCTAAACATACATATTTTTAAGGGACATAATATAAGCTATACGACTAGCTTTTTTACCATTTAGCAACACACGAACTAAATTTCTACACTAAATTTTAAATAGCCAATTCATTTCATTATTTGAATTTTTTTACGGATGTTTGATCTAAAATTATTGCATAGGTGCGTTTGTTTCCTGAAATAGGTAAAAGAAAGGTATCCAGACTATCTCTAAAGACTGGCAGAACTACTGATTTACCTTTAGTTCACCGAGATGTGTAGAATGTACTAAAGAATGGACTTTGGTGGTAACTGTGTCTCGAGTTTCTATAATGACTTTCTTACCATCAGCATCGTTTGTCATAGTCGTGGAGTTAGGTATAAGTACAGTACTTTACCTTAGGCAGGTAAATGTTCAGACCTAACGTAGTGGTCTAAGGTCTAGATGTCACTCACTACTTTAGGATGATATATTGTGCTAAATATTAAGTACAGTAGTAATGAATCCTCTTAAAGTTGCGAACCACTTCGTTCCCGTGTAGTTTGTTTACAGAATGGAACGTTACGATGTGTTCTCTCAAAAAAGTTTTAAAGGTGTTTCGCGAGTCACTTTTGCCACCATTCTGTTTGTGAATCTATTATATTTCATGAGTTGGTTCGCTAAATAACAGAATGTTCATGGTATATTCTCTCCAGATCTTCTTTGATGATTTTGAAAGCTGCTCAATTACCCCAAGTTCATCAATGGTTGTGTTGCATTGTTTCGCAACTCATTCGTTAGTAATAAACTCGAATTGATCTTTTCACTTAATCGATGTGAAAGTTTAAATATAGTTTTTCAGAAATCAGCAAGTTCGTGAATTAGTAACGTATAATTTTAGAACATATTAAACATGTTAGAATTTTAAACATCTTATCTGCTCATAGTTGAGGCAGTTCGTGTTGTGTCGTGCACCTTCAGAGGGACTTGAGGTTAGTACACCACCCTTGAACATGGCCTTACCTTACTACGGTTGTATATTGAGTTGGAGTCATTGTGTGCAGCTGCCGAGGGTGCTTCGGGACAGGAGTGTCGATCTGTATCCGGTCAGTAACACGCAATTTCCGGGCCCAATAAAGAGGTTGGTGGTGGGAACAGACGAGACCGCACTAGGCCTACTTCAGTTTAGTTCATTTACAACTTTTTAACTGCCATCCAAAACATTAATCACCAATCAGCTGTTGCACAGATGCACTTACCTCCAGCCTGTCTTGACGGTGTTAGTTTCGACAAGCCTGTTATCTGTTTAGCTTTTGTAATGCTTTTATTTTTGTGCTATGTCTTGTGCCACTTAAATACTAAACACATGGTGGACTTCAGCTTCGATTTGACATGAGAAGATTGTAGGCTGTTTTATAGATACCGTAACATGTACCATAGTTCATCTCAATAGCTATATATGAAATGCTTGACGGAGTTCAGTAAGTAGTACTGTGTACTCAAGGGCTAAATCATGGATAACGACTATCAGGAAGTGTCATAACAAAATTGGGTTAGTGATTGAACAGTCACAATAAGTTTTGTTTTCGTAGATCGGTTTGTTCCTTTCTTTGTTAAGGATAATAATGTTTGGCGATGTTTTATGTTCAAAGTACGGTGAATATTAAACCACCAGACGTAAGAGAACGTTTGATTACTAACCAACGTCAAGTGTTCCTTTACAACTCGCTGCACTACGACGTCTCAGATCGCCCTTCTTAAAGGTCACTTGTGCCGTTTACTCTTCTCTCACGGTGAAAGTTACAAACGGGAGTTATTGAGTCATCAATTACTTGAGTGTAGTACCTCAGAGAATTGCCTAACTTAGCGCACATTTAGCGCCTTTAAAGGAAACAATGAAATCGGGTTCTGTATAGAGTAACCGTAGGACGTCAGAAAGTTTTCCAGGTCACCAACCGAACAAGCTTGTTCTGTGAGCTGCCTGCCATTCTGTGTTTCTTGCACTTTCATAATACGTCCAAAGAAAAGGATTATTAGTAGTTTCGTAAACTGTTAAAAAATGTCATTAGATATGAATAAAGTTTTCATTAAACCTTTTGTTTGTTAGCGGAGATAATGGTGGGAAGTTAAATTTCCTCGTTTGTTATCAGTTTGAAAAGTAAGCTGCGTCCGCGACAGAGATGGACAAAGGAATCGCTTTGTAATTGACGTGAGAATGTTCTTGTAGAGCGTGACGGCGGCGTGGGATATTCAGTGCTGTTGGGTTGGCAGCGGGCAGCTGTTTGCGTCGATTCACCTGGCCTGCTGCGAAATCAGCTGTCTTTTATGCGTTCTGTTTCACAGAGCACAGTGCGTTCTGTTTAAGAGGGGGCCGGATAGAAGCCGGCCGCCGCGCTCTGACTCCAGCCCGTTTAACATGGGAGAAATATTTAGTTTCTTAATTACCGCCTAACCGACGGTTATTTGAGAAAAATGAAGAAGTAGCCCGAATCTACGAGTCATTTACTATTATTAGAGGTATATAATTTAAACAATAATAATTTATATTTGTTACAAATTGAGTTTTAAGAGAACGTTTTTCCCATTTAAACCTACGAATAATTGACTAATTTGAAATTACTAGTTAAAACGTTATTTACTGTGATAAAAATATAATTTTTGCATTATTAGAATCCTTATTATTTTTAGTACGGGGAGACTTCGATTTTTAAAAAATAATAATTTGTTAGTAGTTATTTTTGGCAATTCTAAAAAATGTTTGCATGTAGATGTTACTCATCGGGCGGTAGAAGTTCAGAGATATCCTCACAGAGCGCTGCACCTTCGTTTGTAGTCTGCACTCTGCAGTCCTGTCTATTCCACGCCAGGAGCCAGACTGTCATTGATATATTTTAAAACATAATGCTTGATTTCTATCTTATGTGAATACATTTTTACGTGAACATAATAATTAATTGTGTTTAAATCTAGTACTATAACACATATAGTAAAGATTTAGTTCTTTATAGTAAAAATATTTCCTTATGTGCATTTTTTTTTATTCAGTAATATAAATGTAATAGTTATATATATGAAACATATAGTTTTTTAATGTTGAAAGTAGCAAGATCATTATTATTGTATATTATTACAATATTAGTTTTTTTTAAACATTAAAGTAAAAATAAAACAGTGCTAGAAGGTATTTACTTAATTTTCTACCTGTAATGATCGAGGCTGGCGGATTACTATGTAACAATTCTTTGTGTTAATATATGTTACAATTGTATCTGACAAACTTATTCTCAGATTATTAACATTTGAAATTAATAATTAGGACAAAATGTCTGTGGTGCTAGGTAAGTTTAAATTAATAATAATGTTACATGTAAAGGAGTATGAGAATGTTTATCTGGAGGTGTATATGTACCGTTGTATAACATAAACTGTGTGAACCCTGTCATCGCAGCAACATTTGGCGACAGACTTTCACAGATTTACAACCCATACCGGATGTACGAAACAAAGCCAAGAGGGTAGCGCGGCGGCATCCAAAAATTCCAGTCACAAGTGTAACTAGCCTTGACCAACTGATCGTGAGCGAGGTTCGATTATGTATTGAAACAGTTTAGACTACGAAACTTGTAATTACTGTCCCTGCAACCAATAAAGATTTGTTATGAGTCTCTTACTGACCCTTTTCTTATAAAACATGTTTATAATCAAGATATCGTAATTTTAATTATATCAATCGCCAAAGAAGACGGTTTTCTCTAGATTTTTGATTTTTTAATGACTTACTGAGTGATATAGTGATCACAGAAAATAAAATTCAAGCTATGTACAGTGTGCTCAAACACCGTGCTCTGAAAACAGGAAAACGCGTTACAAAATACGGAAATCGTCAGATTGATGAATTATAGCAGACGAGCCATAAAACGTAAATAAGACATTACTTGATAACACATAAAGACCTTACTAGGCAAACACATGAAGACCTTACTAGGCAAAACCACGAAGACCTTACTAGGCAAACACATGAAGACATAACTAGGCAAAACCATGAAGACCTTACTAGGCAAACCCATGAAGACCTTACTAGGCAAAACCATGAAGACCTTACTAGGCAAACACATGAAGACATAACTAGGCAAAACCATGAAGACCTTACTAGGCAAATCTATGAAGACCTTACTAGGCAAACACATGAAGACCTAACTAGGCAAAACCACGAAGACCTTAATAGGCAAACACATGAAGACCTTACTAGGCAAAACCACGAAGACCTTACTAGGCAAACACATGAAGACATAACTAGGCAAAACCATGAAGACCTTACTAGGCAAACCCATGAAGACCTTACTAGGCAAAACCACGAAGACCTTACTAGGCAAACACATGAAGACATAACTAGGCAAAACCATGAAGACCTTACTAGGCAAACTAATGAAGACCTTACTAGGCAAACACATGAAGACATAACTAGGCAAAACCATGAAGACCTTACTAAGCAAATCCATGAAGACCTTACTAGGCAAACACATGAAGACCTTACTAGGCAAAAACATGAAGACCGTACTAGGCAAACACATGAAGACCTTACTAGGCAAAAACATGAAGACCGTACTAGGCAAACACATGAAGACCTTACTAGGCAAACACATGAAGACCTTACTAGGCAAACACATGAAGACATAACTAGGCAAAACCATGAAGACCTTACTAGGCAAACCCATGAAGACCTTACTAGGCAAACACATGAAGACCTAACTAGGCAAAACCACGAAGACCTTAATAGGCAAACACATGAAGACCGTACTAGGCAAACACATGAAGACCTTACTAGGCAAACACATGAAGACCTTACTAGGCAAACACATGAAGACATAACTAGGCAAAACCATGAAGACCTTACTAGGCAAACCCATGAAGACCTTACTAGGCAAACACATGAAGACCTAACTAGGCAAAACCACGAAGACCTTAATAGGCAAACACATGAAGACCTTACTAGGCAAACACATGAAGACCTTACTAGGCAAACACATGAAGACATAACTAGGCAAAACCATGAAGACCTTACTAAGCAAATCCATGAAGACCTTACTAGGCAAACACATGAAGACCTAACTAGGCAAAACCATGAAGACCTTACTAGGCAAACCCATGAAGACCTTACTAGGCTCCTTGTATCTTGTTACATTATAATAGGCTAGCATATACATTTATTTATTTTAAAATTGTATTAGGTTAAGATTTTATCCACATTCTAAATTCATAATCTAAATTTATTGTATAGTATTATTATTTACTTACTTTTTAGGTGTTCAATATTTAGTTTTATTCTCCTTGTATGTACAGTTTACATTTTATGTTGGTTATATAATGATTTTATTTTTATTTTATTTAGTTAGGTGTTCCATGTCTGAAAACAGGAAATCATAACTGTAAAAGTTAGAAAAATAAGTTGTGTCAGTTGTATCTGTACTGTTGTCTACTATAACGGTATAACTATTTTACTGGGTTATTTATATTATTATTTTAAACTTAGTTTTGTAATACGTCATTAAATAAGTTGTATTAAGTTTCTTATAATTGATATTCAATAAGAATTTGTTTAGTCATTAATATTGTAATAGTAAATAATCGTGTAATGCTATACCTTTTGGTGTATTTGTAGTGTAATGATAGCTAAGGAATGGGTGATATTGTTTAATGTAATAAAGAAGTAATTTTAAACTTGTTCCGTTCATTTATAAAGTACATGTTTAGTAGTACAGTCAGGTTTCATAACCAAAGTATGGTGTTATTTGGAGTCATTTTCCTATAGTTTTGTAAGGTTTTATCCGCTGTCAAATTATTTCAATATGAAAACAATTAAGGTCTACAACACCGACAGAACTACAACTAACCGTAGGCTTACCACTCAACAGCTAGGACTCAGGCTTGTGACTCTAGAGTGACCTTGACTCAAAAGATAAACAAACTACCACGTATCAGCTATCAACCCAACAGGACGGTAACCTTTTCATCTTCCAAGCAGAGTTAGTTCGATATTCCAACGGTAGTGGGAGTTCATTCGTTGGATATAGACAACAAATTAATTACAAATACAGTAAGTACATACGATAATATAACTACACATTACTTTATTGTAGAATGATACAAACGAAATATGACACATTGGGTTTTTAATTATTGCGTACAAAGTATAACCTAAACACATGCGCGATGTAGGCTACACTTGCCGCTTGTCTGTAGTTGTGAAACGGTGAAATAACGTTAGAGCTGTGTTGTTTTCTATCTAGTATTCATTTGGAAGTTGGCAATGTAACGCATCTATCGTTTATACTCGTTCAAAAAAGAAAAAATATACTAGCTGAATATAATGTAGGATAAAAGTACTTATAAATTAAAAACAGAATAAAATACCGTTAGGGGCCTATATGAGTTTTTGAAAATCGTCAGGTGCACAAGTAAAATAATAAAAAGTTTCATGAAACACGGTAATCTTGTTTTCTCGTGAAAAGTAAACAAAATAAGCGTTTACTGATAAGACATAGACATGGGAATGGATATAATGATCATTTCGAAGTCAGGGTGCAAATCAGTTTTTTTATGTACGTCATTTACAAAAATACTTATATCATTTTATAGATTTAATAACGTAATAGCGACTATAGTACATATTGATTAAATTATTATATGCTGATGCAACATTTACTCTTATTTTTAAAACAGGTAGTACTAAATGAATGTATGCTATTGCTATTCGCGGGTTAATAATTAATTACAATATCCTTTTTACTTAAGCTTTGTAGAAGTTAGATTGATTACAGTTTGATGTTTGTGTTTTTATGAAGACAATATTGTTAATATTATTTGTGTTATAATATTAAATGATTAAAATATTAAAAACGTGTGCAATATTTTAAAAACCTGAGTCCACTAAAAATATAAAAGGTAAGGCTTGTTAAGATTTAATTGCAGTAATCTGTGTTATTCATACAACGACTAATAAGCAATAAGGACTCTATTATCATTTTTCAGTTGTAATTGAAAAATGGTTTGATGATATTGAGCTGCATAATCAATATTTTTGTCACGCCATTTTTGTCATCATACTATTATATTTAAATTATCAGATACTCTAATTAATTTCGTTCATTTCACATGTGTACTAATGTGTTATTAAATTATTTTTATTTTATTTTCTGTTAGTTTTACATTTAGTCATTCGCTTTTATAAATTGGTTTCATTCGTTTGTGTCAGTTACTTGTAAATATTTTAAATATCACAAACTCTAATTTTGTGAACTACCGAAGGAATGAGGACAAACGGACCGCGGAAGGCCCCAGACAACCCTGTTGACTGGCGGTGTCAGTCACTCGTCCCTTCCCTTCTGTTGTTCTATAAAAGATTAGAAAGAAAGTGAAGTGATGGTGCAAGGGGCGAAAGGCCGAGCAATAAATAAATGCCTTGTCAGCCTAGCCAAGAAGCGCTCCTAGTGCCTAAATCGCCAACTACCAACACAGACAACGTACTGCACTAAACACCGCTCCCTGTGGCCGTTCGCCAAACTAAAATGCGATTTTCAACCTGACTCCGGAGCCCTCTTAATGTCTTCCTATATTTATGTAAACTAGGAGGTATGCCTGCAGGCTTCGCGTGCCAACCCCGTCACTTGGATGTGCTGGTGGAACATCTCGGCCTTCGGTCTCGGTTTGTGTATTTTGAATACAAATTAGTAAAACTGTGTATTCTCTAATAGCTGATGGACGATTAATTTATTAAATAACTCCCGTTAGATTACTGTTGAAAATTTAAATGCCTTTGGAGCAGAACACCTGCATTTGAATATATCAACCTTGTTTATTCACAAAAAAAGCACAGTCCTATTTTTATTATGGTAGATTACGGTCGTTAGGCGATCGTCTGGGGGAAGAGGAGGGGCTTGCTCTGGGGGACACCTTCTATATGTTCACCCGTTCACGGAACGTTAGGAGGAAAATATTAGGTCAGTTTGTGTTTTTTCTGCTGATTCATCACACATATTCTTAATTTATATCCACTCGTGTCTTGAAAATTAAATAAATGTCACAATTAAAACAAATTAAATAAAATTCACCCCTGCCACGGTCGACGTCTTAAAAATTAATAAATGTATTTATATATTATCTAAATATGAAATAAGATAAAAACCAGTTTGAAAAATAATATTTGATTAACAGTATAACAGTTAACATAGTTTGCACCAGCCCATGCTTGTAAACAGGGAACCATGGATGAAAATAAACTTTAAATTATTAATATTAGAACGGGGCAAAACTCATTTCAAGTTATATTATCCCAGAAACCTGCTTCGTCAAGTAGAAAAACAAAATTCTCCCTTCCTGGTTTAATTATGTCCTGTATTTTCAGATTTTACAGTTTCGGCAACCCTACTCACCACGGATGTCATATCTGTGCGGCACTTCACTACTAAACAGTTCTTAACGGACCTCATTCTTTAATATAGGATTTAGTTTCCTCTACAAATAATACTCATCAATGTATGGATTTAGTGTGATTCAATTTGAATATATTCTGTTGAGGTTTTTAACATTCGAATAGCTAATTCAACAGGTGTTGTAAAGTGTATGGGTGGGAAGTGAAAAGCCAAACGCCGTCCTGGCCTATAGGCGTGCAAGAGCTGGGCGATAACGGCGGCACACCAGCGAGTCTGCCGCCTTATCAGCGCTGATAACCAGCTCACACCGTCGGTTAAAAGTGTCACTATATTAGGCCGACTCTGTTCCAGAAATACTTTTGTATTGAGTGTATGTGTAGTAAATTGTTATTGACTATGTTGTTGGATGATTTTTATACATACATTGAATTTTTTTTGTGTTTTTCTGTTTCAGGTATGTGTTAATTTTCCGGCATGAGCTCATATTTATATTGCGGTGAGTTATCGTTTATTAAGTAAATTGTTGGATGGCTAATAAATGTTGTCCTTACTTCCTTACTAAACATCCTCTTAAATTTTATTGAAGCTGACTGTGAAATTATAAAACTGTACTATGTTGATGTGATTGCCACAGCCACATGTGAACAAGTTACCTTGGTTTAGAAATTTTTCTGTGAGGGTGTGAGTGGGGCGATCACCTGTGTCACCAGTCGTTTATGTTATGAGTAGTTGACATAACCATTATTATGTATGGGTGGGTGGGAGTGTTATGACCACAGTACGTGTTTGGGTGGGTGGGAGGTTGTGGTAACTGTACGGTTGTGGCACATTTCAACCAGTAGTCGAGGTTAAATCTGCTCTTCATCGTAGACTCCTTTCGAAAGAAGTCAATCTCTACATAGCTTCATGTATAACTTTAGTGTTAGACGCTACATAATTAGTTAATTATTCATTTTAGTGGTAGACAAAGCCTTCCCTTACTCAACAGTGCTTGTCTGTAATATCCGCCCAGAGTGGGTAATTAGGCCTTTTAACCAAGTATGAGAGGCTGCCTTTTATTGTTGTTTGCCACTTTTCCTTTTCACGCTCCGGAGACACCATTATCCTCTAATGTTCCGGTTTAGGCGCGTTGTTGACTTGGTTAACCCGCACAGTGCTTTGGTGGTTTAAATAACGCGTTTGACTTTGTGACAGTCGATTGTCAATAACTACTTTCAAAGTGAATTTAATGCATTTGAAGAGGTATGGAAAACAATAGGCTTAGTTCATTCATTACTATTGTTAGGTGTGAGCAGTTATCCCTCGAGCGGGCGCTTGCGGAGTTTTCCTCCGCACGTTTAGTTTTTGTTAAAATAAATATGCACAATTGGTGACGGCAGTCGTGTCCGGCTACGTACCTCACGATCCTCATTCCGGGAATCCCCAAAAGCTATTTTTACCCCCCTTTTCCCCCTTGGTTCCTTGTCAGTTACAATTCAGTGACGCAGTGTCTGTTTGCGGAGGTTTTCTCCGCGTGCGCCCTATCGCGTAAGTGGTTAGTGCGCATGCGATGTTATTTATATTCATAACACGTAAAATTGGCCAAACTATGTGTATATTTATACATATACCACAATATATGTATGTTTTATGTATTATTTAATTTATAATTATTATTAAATATATTTTGTTTGCATAGATGTATAATTGCATTATTGCGGAGCAAAACTCCGCATGCGCCCTCTCACATAACACCAACAGTGATACCCTTTTTATACTAGAATATTACTTAATTTGTTTAATTAAAATATTACTTATATTTAGTTGAACAATTAATGTTATTAACAATGACATTTGGTTCCTAATAAAGTTATTCAACATTTAAATAAAATATTGCGTTATAACTAGAAGTAAAATGGGTAAAATTTGTGCAATTTAGTGTTGCGGAATAAAACTCCGCATGCGCCCGCTCCCGTTTTATAAGTGAAGCGCCCGCTCGAGGGTTAACCCTAGATCAACATACATTGTGTGTGTTAAGAATTTATCACTTATCCGGGATCACACATATTTTGTGTGTTAGGATTTAAATCACTGTGAACGTTTTTTTTAACAACTTAGCGCAAAGAATTTAGTACTATTCGACACAGAATTTGATTTTCTTTACATATCAGATGGTTGTATATTGATATCTGCAATAGTAAAATGTGGACAACGTGAATTACCCACGTCGCGGATTGAGCATTTTATTCGGACATTGGCCGAAGCGAAATACCCAGAACGCGTTGTGGGTAAGCGAAAGTACTCAAGTGCCGAAATAAACACGTTCATCGGAGATCGAGCAAAACCACAATACCCATAACCCGACGTGAGTAATCTATTTTACCCACGTCGGGTTGTGGGTATTCGTAATTTGCGCAAACGCTGAAAAGCCTCTAAACACAGCCATACCCTACACTAATTCCATTATAACAAGTAAAATAAAATCAAATTTTGCTTGAAATTCCATTTATTTTAAAGTATCTTATTATTGAAAATAGAAAAAAGTTATTTAATATTTTCATACTAATACGTCTTTTATATGAGTCTTTTTCACACATGTACCACTTTCATTGTTTATTAAAGTTCTTTTCAGAAAGTATTCACTTTACTTGTTAGCACAAGAAGTGCTACCGAGACATTTAGAATTGCATTTTAAATTTGATTTTACACATTTGCAAGATCTGCTCGAACAGTTCTTCTTGCATCCACATCTGATAAAACCTTGTTTGACCCGGATGACATTGCTTCTTTACGGACATTGAGCTGTTCATCAGGTACATCGATGTTATTAATAAATTTATTAGGAGCTACCTGGAACTGGTTTCTAGAAAACTGTTTGTCAAGAACTCCATGCTTTGTACCAAGGGTATAGGAATCATCGTTCATAGCTATTACAACAGCCATTACATTTCTTGGAGCTAGTCGGCCCCGGTCGACATCAGGAATGTTAACCAAAACGTTATCGCCGACTGAAACTGGAGTTAATTTTCTTTCAGTAAGCTTTAACATTTTGGCTGCCTGACTTTTTAATGCAGTTACACAGTTTTCTCGTGTTGTGTCTATGGCAGATTTTCTTGAGTAAAGAGTGCACAAAGGTAAGTCTAAGTCTTCGTTATTTGAAACTTCATAATGTATGTGCTGAACACATTCAAAACAGCTGTTTGCTTTGTCACAATCAATATCACAGAGTGTTAAGTTATCGCTGGACATAGTTTCTTTTTCTACGTGTTTATTGTTTTCTACAGTCCTTGTCAAAATCTCCGAAGCATCTTCATCCACAGCATTTATTTCTTCGTTGTCTTCTTCATTAAAACTTCTTTCAAGTTTAGAGAACTTTCCTTCTAGTTCTTCCTCGTAGTTATTTTTTTTACGACGTCGGCTGTCAAAGGGGAATCTAATAATCCATTTTTCTATGGTGAACCAAACATTGCCTCATAAGGGGTTCTCTTGATCCCACTGTGGTAACTGTTGTTCTTAGTATTCTGAATGATCCTGAGACCATTTGCCTATCCTGAGATGTTGTTATCAGCCATCCAAGCCACAAGACTATCTCGTAAGTGAGCTGAATGAATTGTGTCATACATTTGATCAATGCGACAGAAATATTTTATATCTGTCATTTCTACAGTTGTTTTTTCAATTAACATTTCTTTATCGCCAATGTTTATGACATTAAGGACTGACCATTTTTCCTCTTCTCTTTTGCCTCCTTTACCTCGCTGATAATTTCTTCATAGCGTGGCTCCTCGATAGTAAAATTTCGACTTGTGAGACCATTCTTCTTGGACATCAGGTCTTCCAATTTGGTGTAAAATGATTCCTTAATTTCAAACAAAATCACAAAACACAACAGCACTTTAAAACAAGTCAACACACGCCACTTACGCACAGAACAAAGAAAAACTTAACTGCTTGTGTATAACGACAGTGCACTAATGTCAATGAAAATAGACAGTAGGCCTATTCAATAGGCAGTAGGCCTATTCATTGCTAACAATAACGATAGTGGGGGTGACATGTCTCAACCTGCACGTCTGGACCGTGAGAAACGGATTTCGGCGTTTGCGCAAATTACAAATACCCACAACCCGACGTGGGTAAAGTAGATTACCCCGTCGGGTTATGGGTATTGTGGTTTTGGTCAATCTCCGATGAACGTGTTTATTTCGGCAATTGACTACGGTATTTTCGTTTACCCACAACGCGTTCTGGGTATTTCGCTTCGGCCGATGTCCGAATTAAATGCTCAATCCGCAACGTGGGTAATTCACGTTGTCCACATCGCGAATTCAGTAAAAATTTCGGTTATTGTCCGAATTCAGAGTTTGAGTGTAACATATACAATACACATTTGTTTGCTAATGGTTCGTTCTACTACAGATCGACGGGAAATGTCATTCTCTTTGTAACGGAGTAACTTGCAGCCCTGTTGTGGTTCCATAGATGTAAATTGTATAGCAATTCAGAAACTTTACAAACATCTTTCATGCGATAGCAAAAATAGTTTTCTTTGCGTATAACAAATTATTTAAACTTATTTCAAAGAGAAAACACCTAATTTATTCAATACTTAATATGATTCCCTACAATATGCATACTTTTTCATAATTTGATTGCATTGATTTGTGTATATAATATACATAGAACTTAAGAACTACAAAATTTTCCAACTTTTTCTATAAAATAATTTTTCCCTAAAAGTTATTTATATGTTTTACTGATAAACGTATTAGTTATTTATATGTTTTACTGATAAACGTATTAGTTATTTATATGTTTTACTGATAAACGTATTAGTTATTTATATGGTTTACTGATAAACGTATTAGTTATTTATATATTTTACTGATAAACGTATTAGTTATTTATATGGTTTACTGATAAACGTATTAGTTATTTATATGGTTTACTGATAAACGTATTAGTTATTTATATGTTTTACTGATAAACGTATTAGTTATTTATATGGTTTACTGATAAACGTATTAGTTATTTATATGTTTTACTGATAAACGTATTAGTTATTTATATGTTTTACTGATAAACGTATTAGTTATTTATATGGTTTACTGATAAACGTATTAGTTATTCGTAATCATCAACTAATTACGCACATATTGGTTATCTTAGAATTGTTTACAAACATTTGGTATATAAGCTATGAGGGTTGGAAGCTACAAAAACACGATATGCGCATTGAATTGAAATTTATCACTCCACTCACGATATCAATTGTTCACAATGTTGTTAGCCCAGTTATAATTATATTACGTGAACGCATGGCTCTCAAAAAGAAAATTGATATGCCATTTTATAATGTACTGTTTCATCTTAATTGCAGGTAACTTCTTTTGTTAGAAGTAGTAATAATATTGTTTTAAAATCTATAATTACTATTATACTTATGGTTATTTTTATTGTTTTACAGATTATTGACGCTATTATGCAACTGTTTGTGTTGTTTATTTTAAATAAAGATGATTTGATTGATTTGATTCATCTACTATATTTTATCGAATTTACAAAAAAATGCATTCGGCGCGCTTAGAACAGGCATCCCGGTTGGCGAGTTTCCAACGTCCCGGATCTAAGGTTAAAAAACTATCAACTAGGGCATAAATGGGCCCATAATATACCCATTTGAAAACACACACATATATAAGAGCCACTAACCTCAAAAATAAATAAGCTAATTGAGTCTCTATCATCATGTAGGGTTGAACTACCTTTAGCAATAACATTCTGCATTTTCAGATAACATCAGGGCAAAGCAGACTGTCTGTAGATCATATGCTACTGTATGACTACAAGACTTCACTTGTTTGCTTGTTAAGTTGTTTGCTTCTATTTGATTGAATAGTTCATATATATCAAATAGAAGCAAACAACTTAACAAGCAAACAAGTGAAGTCTTGTTGTCATACAGTAGCATATGATCTACAGACAGTCTGCTTTGCCCTGATGTTATCTGAAAATGCAGAATGTTATTGCTAAACGTAGTTCAACCCTACATGATGATAGACACTCAATTAGCTTATTTATTTTTGAGGTTAGTGGCTCTTGGTGGGTTTGACACGTTGACTGTTTCAGCAGTCATATCATTGCAACCCCTTTATTTACTCCCAGTGCTGTGCATGACTGATGCACCCATCACGAGTGTTGTCATAACTTGACATTCATTATTGTCACTTCTATTTTCACAATGCAACAGTAGTTGTATTCATTTACCTCTCTCATATCTCCGTTTACGGGCCCGTACTAAAACGTTGTGTAAAACAAAAGGTAAACAACCAAAAGGCTTGTGCGCTGAACGTCTCACGTGAGGACGCTCGTGGCCGGGCACGTGTCGCCATGCCTACCTCACTGACGCGATATCATTTTGTCTATGGTAAATTGACTGTTTCCAAACCTTTATTAGGAAGTCACTGTACAACACATTATTTATTATACACACAGACTAGCTCTGACCAAATCATATCCAACTTTACATTAAAATAGTTATCGCTGGTGTTTTGTGCAAAATACAATGCAATCGCTTATAACAGTCCGTAAATTGAATTATGATATAAAGTTACACATACTGGTGAATTGGCGCAAATCCAAAAGCTGGCTTCTAAACGTCGGTAAGGACAGCCGAAAAACACCTTTTGATGGATTGACCCACTCACTCATACACGTACAGTAATATCGATTCAACCACTAATACACGTACAGTAATATTGACTCAACCACTCATATCCGTACAGTAATATTGACTCATCCATTCGTACACGTACAGTAATATCGACCCACCTACTCTTACACGTACAGTAATATTGACTAAACCACTCGTACACGTACAGTAATATTGACCCACCCACTCATACACGTACAGTAATATTGACTCAACCACTCGTACACGTACAGTAATATTGACTCATCCACTCGTACACGATATTTTGGTATTGAGTGGGTTCACATGTACAATAATATGCCACCCGTACACACATGCTCTTATAGAGTGGCATAAACTCACTCACTCACCCACCCATATACATACAATGGTATTGTTTAGTTACCATCTATTCATTCGTAAGTCGTCGACATACTCCGTACCTCTGTCAAAAATAGTGGTGCAGTGCTGTAACCCAGCTAATTGGAGACAAAGTGTTATGGATATTGTAGGCGATTGGTTGAATACTTCCTATATAGTTCAGGCGTTCTATCTTTACCTCTGAGGTTTGCGGGCTAAACTGGAAAATCGACATAGGCAACGTCGCATCCACACCATCACAACCTTCCTCTAAATTTTACATCTAGTGAATTACAATTGGGAATAATGTAGGAAAGGTACAAATTTATTTATTTTTTTAATGGGAATTAAAATCTTTTTAGTGTTTAACTGGGAAGCACTTTTTTACTGATTATAAATGTAAAAACACTAGTTAAGTCGGACAATTTTAACTTATAAAAACTATTAGGCACTAGTTGTGATTCATTTAGACCGGAAACAAATTAGCCGTGGGATACGAAGGAGCCAATCGCTCAAGATATACAATGTTGCCATGTTGTGTTTCCCTCAAAGGTAAAATTAGAACGGCTGTACTATAATACCGACATGGCGTCCGCTTAATCGTTGCCATCGACGCGGAAACCACTAGAGAAGTCTGGGGTGTCCATATTGTGTAGTAGTCAAGGTTCAGATAGTGTGTAGAGACAAACACTGAGTAATGTCAGTTAGCTGAAAATCAGACCAATACTACAAGTAGTTAGGATTCCATCCAAAGATTCAGATCCCTTAGTTGCACTGGTTGTTGGGCTATAAATAAATATTTATTTACGAGGAACAGTCGACCTTGTTAGTAACAAAGACTACACCCGTTCATCCCTCCCGCCTATATTCGCCCCCTATATATATATATATATTATTTTTTATCCCCCTATATATATCCCCTATTTATATCCCCCTATATATTATAAAATATATATAAAAATAATATATATTTTATAATAAATTAGTAGTATTTAATGTCATGCCCAAAGATAAGGTACAGAAGAAACTGTTTCACAAAGGAATCTGTTTTCTTGTCGGTTACGTATGATGTCTTTACTTCATGTGTCCGTATTGTAACGTTGTAAATTAGTCGTTAAGAAACTTGTCACTACAGCACATTGCATAACTCAACTGTACTAATTACGTGACTTAGCAATCGTTTAGTACTGACTTGAGTGTAGATAGAAGTGTTCGTAATTAAGGTGGCCGTCTCCCAAACCACCATCATCGCTGGGAAGTCGACAGCCCTGTAGAAGGTGCAGTATGACAGTTAACTACCACTGGGCCAAAACATGCTGTTGTGTTTCAACTGTACTAAATACGTGACTTAGCAATCGTTCAGTACTGACTTGAGTGTAGATAGAAGTGTTCGTAACTAAGGTGACCGTCTCCCAAACCGCCTTCACCGCTGGGAAGTCGACAGCCCTGTAGAAGGTGCAGTATGACAGTTAACTACCACTTGGCCAAAACATGCTGTTGTGTTTCAACTGTACTAAATACGTGACTTAGCAATCGTTTAGTACTGACTTGAGTGTAGATAGAAGTGTTCGTAACTAAGGTGGCCGTCTCCCAAACCGCCTTCACCGCTGGGAAGTCGACAGCCCTGTAGAAGGTGCAGTATGACAGTTAACTACCACTTGGCCAAAACATGCTGTTGTGTTTCAACTGTACTAAATACGTGACTTAGCAATCGTTTAGTACTGACTTGAGTGTAGATAGAAGTGTTCGTAACTAAGGTGACCGTCTCCCAAACCACCATCATCGCTGGGAAGTCGACAGCCCTGTAGAAGGTGCAGTATGACAGTTAACTACCACTGGGCCAAAACATGCTGTTGTGTTTCAACTGTACTAAATACGTGACTTAGCAATCGTTTAGTACTGACTTGAGTGTAGATAGAAGTGTTCGTAACTAAGGTGACCGTCTCCCAAACCACCATCATCGCTGGGAAGTCGACAGCCCTGTAGAAGGTGCAGTATGACAGTTAACTACCACTTAGCCAAAACATGCTGTTGTGTTTCAACTGTACTAAATACGTGACTTAGCAATCGTTTAGTACTGACTTGAGTGTAGATAGAAGTGTTCGTAACTAAGGTGACCGTCTCCCAAACCGCCTTCACCGCTGGGAAGTCGACAGCTCTGTAGAAGGTGCAGTATGACAGTTAACTACCACTGGGCCAAAACATGCTGTTGTGTTTCAACTGTACTAAATACGTGACTTAGCAATCGTTTAGTATTGACTTGTGTGTAGTTAGAAGTGTTCGTAACTAAGGTGACCGTCTCCCAAACCGCCATCATCGCTGGGAAGTCAACAGCCCTGTAGAAGGTGCAGTATGACAGTTAACTACCACTGGGCCAAAACATGCTGTTTTATTTCAACTGTACGAGATTCGTTGTTTTCTAGGTGGAATGTGCATCAGGGTTACAGGTAGAAAGGTGGGTGACGCGAGTGTATTGCGTACCATTGTGTGTGGCCACAACAGTGTGCGTGATACCACAATGGCCGCAATTTCACAATTGACTTGATCAGAGTATAAAGGGCTCCTCCCTCCTCCGGCCGCCGCTCCACCCGGACAATGACAACGGTTGTAACTAAGGGATACACGTTGAAAAAGCATATAAATAAATAATAAACGCAACATTTTTAGTCAGTAAGAAATAAAAACACCAAATGAGGATTCAAAAGTTACAATGTAAATTGACCGTCCGGCAGGGAACTCACAAGCAGTGATGGGCCACACCTGTGCTTATACGCTTTATTATATTACGAGCAACTACTACAGGCAAATGGTACAATGTAATCGACCGCCCGGCAGAGAACTCACAACCAGTGATGGACCACATTTGTGCTTATACGCTTTATTATATTACGAGCAACTACTACAGGCAAATGGTACAATGTAATCGACCGCCCGGCAGAGAACTCACAACCAGTGATGGGCCACATTTGTGCTTATACGCTTTATTATATTACGAGCAACTACTACAGGCAAAACATAGAGTCGTGTAGAGACGCCTTCAGGGAGTTGGGAATACTAACTTTGCCCTGCCTGTACATGCTGGAGGCGCTCCTGTAGTGTCAGTTTAAAACTGAATTGGTCCAGGGCAGGGACGTCCATCAGTATGAAACTCGTGGCAGGGAGAATTTCCGTACAGTCCGGTTAGAACAATGGCGTCTGACCGCCTTCCTGCGCAGGTTGGGGTTGGATTGCTTAATCAGCTCCCTGAAGATATCAAAACAAGCCAGAGTTTCAATATGGCAAATGGTACAATGTAATCGACCGCCCAGCAGAGAACTCACAACCAGTAATGGGCCACACTTGTGCTTATACGCTTTATTATATTACGAGCAACTACTACAGGCAAATGGTACAAAAAAATGGCTAGTCGTAACGGTTAGGCTATACATTGTTACGTCATTTTAAAGGTTCCCGATGCTCACATGTAGTGCTATGTCTCAGTACAACAATAACCTCTCACAAATCTCTATATTAATTTTAATGATCTCTCTGAGCGTTGTACTTCCATTGATGTAAACTTGTATTAACATTGAAACCACGACTTTCCTAATTCGAAGAGCCTTTATTAGTACAATGATGGATACAATCAACAACATAAACAATCAACAAAGGAAGTAGTCAGAAACCATAAGACACAGCAATTACATTGCCAGCGCAATCAATTATGGCAGTCTAGAATGTGATTCAAGGCACGCATTTAAATTGACACGTTTTAATTTAGATTTAATCTAAATACACGCTTTAAATTGCTTATCTAGTAGTGTTGGGGGTGTTCGATAAAAAAAGGTTGACTTAACCCTCGTACCGCGTTTCGACAAATAATTGTCGACTTGTGTTGATTCTGTACCGCGTTTCGACAAAAAATTGTCGACTTGACATCACTCGATATTATCACTTGTTATAGTATACCTATTAGCGCTATGGACAAGATTCATATACCACTGGAAACGGGAAGAGTTACCGATTGTAGTGGTATGCCTGACTTGGTTCTAAGACGACGGGAACAATTGAAAATAATATGATGAATATTCGTTGTCCAATGGAAAGCGATTTTCAAACTGACGCTAGCCTTGGAAGTTTTGTTTACTTGTCTTTCAATTGTATTTGTAAGTCTTAATATACGTAATTATGGTGTTATTATGATATAATTGTGTTTACATTACTTTTGGTATATACATACAACACACACAAAATTATATTGAAGCCTTTTTATAAAAGAAAAAAAATTGTGAACATGAAGAATGTCACATTTGTGTGCGTACGCCGGATAAATTTCATCATCATCTGTGGACAACTAAGCTCACAGCCAGAGGATACCAAAGAAACCATTTTACAAGTATATTTTATTTATAGAACAAGTAATTCTATAAGTTTTAGTACTAGTTAGAAGTCTGTACTGATTATAAAGAATTTTTAGCAAATTTTTGAAAATTATGTTACCACAGTAACAAATGTTTGTATATATTGTACTACACAGGGTTTTGTAAGTATAATTACTTTTATACTACAAATAACATATAAAACCTTTATATATCCTGAAACTAGATGAAATTTTTAATATTTAGGCTATCTTGGAATTTTGAATTTAGCTATAATATATTATTTTTAAGGTGACCCCCCCCCCCCTTTTATGTTTACAAAAGTCATTGTCCGAGATATCATGAGTCATAAAAAAATTTTTTTAACCCCAAAGATGTAATATTTTATTATTATTAGATAGCCTGCTTTATTAGGAGTGCAATAATACCACATACAAGTAGGATTATATAATCTTACTATTTTTTATGATTTTTTGAAAAAATGTCTGCAAATGCGTTAAAAATGATGTGGCGGTACAGGAAAAAGTATGACCCGGTTCGAGGGTTAAAGGTTCGTCTGCGCATAACTATTAAATGTCTATTAGGAACATTGGCAAACACTTGACTAAGGTTCGTACGGTCTTAGATGCTAACGAGTTTGTACTACCATTAGTTTATTTCTGATATGAACTCCACAATACAGTGAACAAACTGTACAAAACACGGTTTTATCTATTAGTACTCCCTTTTGGCATATATGACAGTATAACTTAGTTACCTGTGGTGGATATCTGCAATAGAGCTCTCCGACGAGAGACGCTTCTTAGGGTAAAGACACAACGGAGCCGGGCTGGTAGTCGAGATGGTAGCAGTGAGCTAAGCCAATGACTACAAATACACTAAGACGAAAAGTTCTTATGGGAATTTTTCAGACAAGCGGGAGGGAAGCTTACGCAAACAGCCGCTACGAGCGCTGCTCCGAAAGACAGGGAGCAGGCGGGCGAGCGCTCGTGCCTCCTAGTGGCCGTTTGCGTAAAGTCGAGTTTCTACCTGGACGACTGGTCTGAAATTTTAATATGGCTACTTTTCGTCTTAGTGTATTTGTAGTCATTGGCTAAGCTCTAAGCGAGAAGTATTGCCAGGTTGATTGTTACATAGCAGTAAGCGGAGATGGGTCATCGGCGCGCGCATTCGCATTTCGTTTGTTTATTACGGTCACTCAGTGGATCCTTCTCAAATCGTGTTCGTTGGGACTGTCAATGAGTCCGAAGACCGCGGTCTCCCTATCAAATAAAAATGAAGGATTCCATGGTGACGAGGATTACGCACATTACAAAGTGAATATTATAATGAGTAAAATTACAATAGAAGTTGCATTTACGTTATATGTTGTAACAGGTCCACCAAATTGACGAATAAATTAACTAAATTAAATAAATGATAAATTATTTTGTTGAAGAAATAAATATATTTAATTAAAATAAACAACAAACATTCAGATAATATTCTGAAATCGTTGTAAGTAAATAACCAGCCAGTTAGGAAAGTGGATAGAGACATCGTGACAGATGTTTTCTGAGAATTGAGTAAACAACATTCTTTCCATTATTGTCTGGAAGGGTGGGGCATCTCTGTTTTTGACTAATTTCTCAGAAGAAGAGTCCACATGGCAAACCAAAAGGGGAGTCACTGAATAACAACGCACGAGTCCAAAGGATGTGTCTAGTAAAAAGGATGACCGGTAGGTGCAGCACCTACCGGGGACGAACTGTATGGAAGAGACGAAAATTGAAAATCCAACGGACAAGACCGTAGGAGGGGGAACTGACGCCTGTGTTCGAACTTCGAATCATTCAACCCACTCTCTAGAATGCCCGATTAGAAGCACGACGTATTTGAACTGCCCGTGTGCACTGTGCAGTAGTAAAATTTTGCTAAGACATGTAGTGTTTCAATTTTTAAAGTATTAAATAAAACAAAATAATAGTGTCAATTTTGAATAATATTAAATAAGTTGTGTTCTCATATTTAATATAAACGTATTAATATGCACTAAAAAATCGGTATGGTCATAAGGACCACGTGGTTTTTCATCAAGAAAATACAAGGACAATAAGATAAGTTCTAGCTATAAATTAGGTTTAAATCATGTTTTAGAAAACAGTTTTGTTTAGACAATTAATTCAATTTCAATTTTGTTGTAATGAAAAATTTATTAAAAAAAGTAAAGTAAAAAACTAAAGAAATGTATCAATAAACTAGATTTGTCAAACCAGTCTTAATTTATTGTATTTTACAGCTTCACCAAATTACCCACATTTTACCCTGAGATAAGAGAATTAAAATTAATTTACATAATTTTTAACAAATTTTTAAGAAATTTAACTTAAAGTAACATAGAGCAGAAAGCCGATGGTTACAATGCTCAGAGGCTGATGTGCTTAGCGTTAAGATTTTTTCGAAAATTAAGCATACATAGTTCATTGCAAAAGCAGACATTACATAAAAATATCTGAAGTTACCCATACTTTGCCGTATATATTCTGTTATTATATATATATATATATATATATATATATATATATATATATATATATATATATATATTTTATGTTTTACATAACACAAAAAACAGAATACATTTTTAATGTATGTCAAATACACAGTAACTTTAGAACACATACTGATTCACACATAGTGATGTACTAAATTTGGAATACAAAATGCCGAATGCACATTCAATCGACTTTCTCGCTCTTGAGTGACGTTTATTATATATTTCTTCATCACGGACGATATTGAGAGAGATCATTGATATATTTAGAAATGTTTTCAAAGTTCTTTTCAGTAGGAACTGGCATGTGGAGTGGTTGTAAAACATCCAATACTTTACAACCACTCATTTGTAAGCATATTGGCAAGGC
Organism: Stictocephala bisonia; assembly: GCA_035578905.1. Taxonomy (NCBI): domain Eukaryota; kingdom Metazoa; phylum Arthropoda; class Insecta; order Hemiptera; family Membracidae; genus Stictocephala; species Stictocephala bisonia. The sequence continues at coordinate 849,954 of JAQJVL010000086.1, read as the reverse complement.
CTTAATACAAAAACTTTGACTGTTTCATTAATAATTTTACCTACCGTCGACGCTTTCGTTCTGAAAGCAAAGGACAAGTGAAGCACCAGTTGCTAACTATCGGAGCCTATAAGCACTAGCCTCTCTTCTTGTGTTATCGGATCTTTGTGCCAATTTACCCAGTTCTTTTGCCCAGTCTAAGATAAACTAGTTCTTTAATGTATTTTCATTCAATCTGACATACTGAAAACCCCTGACAGTAGAGTTTTCTAAAAGAAAAGACTCTTCATCACTGAACACGCGACTGGATGAGCGTTGTTGTGTGTATGTCCAACTTGCCGCCCAGCGGGTATTTTATTAAGCGACCATCCAGACTGCGTTGTTTTTTACCCTTACTCTATGTCTTCAACATGGACACTGCGGTCTCTGCATCAGGTTTCAAATAATGAATACATCTAGTCTGGAGATGTACAGTTTGATTATGATTATTAATATCTCCACCTAAGCCTTCTTTTGTGCAAATTTTTTATAACGAAGGCCTCAGCCCACCAATTTATGATGAAACAATGAAAGATTTTACTTCATTTCGGGAGTCTCAGAGTGGATTTAGTTACACTCAGTCGCAGATATCCGTAAGGTCAAGAGAAAGTTAAGATATGTACATTTTAATGTTACAGAGACCCAATCGTTTTGTCCCAGCCAGGCTCGGCTTGTTTAACACACATTTAATCCTTCTTTTACGATGACTTTTCGTGGTAGACATTACCTGTAGCTGCAAGTATACTAGAACAACTCTTTTACGCATTTTTTTACATATAATATTGTACATTTCACTATAACGATTGCGTTTTCTTGCATTTTAGTTTTAGGATATCCATTGAAGTATTTACAAATACAGTAAGTCTAAATACAACCAATGCCATAAGTTACATATTTAGTTTTATTTTATTTTTTTTAATATAACATAAACATTGTTCATAACTAAGACGGTGATCGTATAGATATGGGTGAACATGAGGAACGAACGAGTGTTATGGGTGTAGATGAATTCATTGTTGCCAAGGTCGTTTGTCCATCAGAAAGAGCCATATACTAATAACCCAATAGACAGGGCAACTATATACCTATAGTTTTATGTGGAATCCGAACCAAGTAGTATTGGTCTGTTTATTAGCCAATTGACAAACTTGATACTAATTTCCCTCCCTTACACTACATCCGGACCCTGATTACCACCCAATATGGATACTCCAGTTTTTTCTAGTAGCATCCACGTAAATGGCAACCATTGAGCGGAAGTTAGTCGATATTAGTAGGACCAAGTATAATATCCTACCATCTCCACGACACTTGTCTCTAAGTAGTTGGATACAGCATTGCGCCACTAGTGCCAACAACTATGGATGGTCTTTAGTGTGTCTCTCCTGAAGTTTTATACAGTATTTGCAGTTTGCTTAAGTGATGCGTGTGAGGTGAGTCAGAGGGCGTGGGGGTGTGAGTGGGACCCAAGGCGAGCAGCTTGGGGTTCCGGCAGTTGGCTGCGCCAGGTCCAAGGTGGGAGAAAGTGGCTTGCTGTGTCTGGGACCATTGGTCTTGTTGTTGGACGAGGTCGGAGTAGTGGTTCGACCAGTCATTGAGGGGGATGACGATAACGCATTAGTCCACCACACCGTAGCAATATGATACTTTGACCCAAGAAGTTTTGGCGGCGTTGTAAGCCTTTTTTTAATAGCACAAAAAATAGTTAATACAAATTATAAAACAGGTGAAGTTTATCTTAGGTAACGCACTTTCACATACTGTTATTGTCAGTGGGGTTAGTGAACTGTAAATAATTTTGAGAAGAATGATAAAAATTACTGACGTTGCATATAGTTTAATACGGTCAACTAAAGACAACGAAGAACCTGAAACTGTAGACCAGACCATCAGCTGAGTTTTAAAAACTTGAATAATATTTCGGTTTGGTTTGTGTGTCTGAGCAACATTGAATAGAAAACATAAAAAATATTTGTATTGTTGTATTTATTATCAATTTATTACTCTGTTAATGTATTTTGTTGTTGTTGTATTTGTGAACTCTAGGATATGTAGTTTCTTTTAGTTATTGCTAGTCCTAAATATTTATTGAGTTGTTTTTGTCTTGTCTGTATATCAATATTCATATTTATCCAGTTGTTGATTTCTTGGATATTTATATTAATTGTAGTTATTATAGTTGTTTATTATCTTATATTTGTTTAAGTATAGTTATGTGTTTGTTATTTAATAAAGTTTATGATTAACGAAAAATAAATAAAGAAAACAAAACAAAAAATAACTTTACTTAATGTTAAATAGTTCATTATGATATTTACTTCTAAATTATATTTTAAATAATATTTGTTCGAAGAACTATAAATATATTCGTATAGCTTTTCCCTCTAATAGCATACGCTAGAGGGATAATAAAAAAAAACTGTTGAGAACATTTTTATTCGCAAATAATAAATATATTTAAATTGAATTTGAACCCGTACAGCTAGTAGGGAAAATGTAAACCTCTAAATAATTCCAGGATAGCAAAAATGTGTTAATTAATTACTAATTATTTATATTTTTGGCATACCAGTAAAATCAATAAAATTAGCAAAACGTCTGTTCCTGTTGTCTTCTAATTACGTAAAGTCAGACGTGCAAAGCAGTTTGGTGAAAACTGTCTATTGTACGTGTAACTGTGTATTCTCGTAAATTTTACTACGGCTTTCCGTTAAAGTAACTTTAATTATTACTATAATCATTATGTAATGACAGTTTTTCTTTCTATTTGTACAAATATATATTTTATTGCTATTATTTTATTGTATTTTTATATTTTTCTTATTCACGTATACAATTTGTTCTAACCATACCTTTACGAAACTATGAAATCGATAAGCTTATAGGACTAAGTCACCTCATAAGATCTTTGCAATTACTGTACCTTACTATATCAAAATTATTCGAATCAAATTTGCACTTTTCTTTATATGTTAAAAGTTTAATTATGAGTTTATATAACTTAGAAATAATATTTGCAATTTTGTGAAAATGTCATTTTCATTCTTTAATGTACCGGTATATTAAAAACCATACTTCCAAGTACCAAAATTATGTAGATTATAATAAAAAATTTACTAATATGTACAATAAAGCACATATATTTCGAATAAAACGTTGTTTGTATCTTTAAACAAAAAATCGTAAATTTTACTACGGCTTTCTAAAATGTAACGAAGACTTTTCGTTCCAGGATTAAAACATGTAATATTACCTCAAATGTGTAAATACACGACACGTTCTTACACGGTGCACGGATAAATCTCTTAATACACTAATACAGTAGTGCGTTGCTCCTGGTCTATATATAGTTAAAGTACTAAGTAACCCAAAACCGTTTGTAACTTTACATTGGATTTACGATGACGTTACTATCGATAGTACGATCTCAGTTTGCTGAGGGGTTTGCATGTACGTTTTATACGGTAGTACGAGTGTCTCAGTTTGGTGAGGGGTTTACATGTATCTTTATACTGACGTTGAGTCCATACGTTTGGTTTGTGAGGACTAAATTACCACACACTTACTGAAAACGCGTTGTTCATGTTTATATGTAAATTATACGTTAATTATTATATCGAGTAACATCAAGTACAAAATGTTGGGAATACTGAAGGCTACATTATTTAGCTTTTAAATGGACGCCACTTTATTAAGGGGTTTTCATCTGCTTAGCCAATTCCGCGCTGCAAAGAATTTAGCCGCTAGGGTATCAACGTGCCTGCCTCATTAACAAAACCTGTTTCACTCCCTCTTTTGGTGGCATTTCTTGAAGTTACTTTTGATGCATTTCCTGAACACATAAAGTCTGAAAGTCCCTCATACATAATAATCCCCATCAATGTTTATTATTTATATATTTTAAATCTACTATTCGGCCATAGATAATTGCATAGTTTACAATAATTCGTAATCAGGTCTACAATAAAATAATTGGTCACTTAAAAATAATGTTGCTGTCACTGACACTAGGCTAGTTTTAGTAACTTATGTCTGAATGTTTCTCAGTGAGTTATAACCCCACAAAGACCCAATTAGCCACTTGGTATAGCTATCTCCTTAATTTTTACAAAATTTCTGCTTCTAATCATTTATTTTTTATAAGATGATTAACGCTATTCAAATTTATTTAAAAAATAATATTGGATGGAACACCCTTAACACAAGATAAGCAACTTTAACGTGTAATTACATAAAATAAATGTTTACATGTGTGTCAGGTTCTGTGCTTTGAGTCATATTGTAGTGTCATGTCTTAGTTGGCGAGGACAATTAAGGTGCCAAGTTACTGTTGTGTCTGGCGGTTTCTAACTACGTATTTGCTTTGTCAGTTGTTCATAAATAAGCTGACATTATTGTACTGTTACAGGCTCTGTGAATGAAGAATTACGTTGTTTCAACATAATTACAGCTATACGTTAATTGAAGTTCAATGCTCATAGAGATCAATACAAGTAAAATACAAATTTGTGAGTGGTTATTGTTGTAGTCTGAAACAGTGATATGTGTGGACAATCGACGATTTCAGTATTTGTTACAAACAAATATTTTATTTATTCATTTGTTTTGACTTTTTGTTACTTGTTAATGTTACTTGTAATGTTTGTTGTTTAAATTATGAGTTGACAGCTTTTAATGTAGTTTGGTTGCTTTAATTTTTTTTAATTTTGAATCTTTTAAGTTATTATTTTGGTTATTTTACCTATCCTGAAATATTCGTGTAATGAATTAATTGTTGACGATTATTTAATTATGTTTCCCGTTCTAACTGTACTTACATAGTGTTATTAGTATTATATTTAATGTTGCGGATGTGAGGTAAAGGTGTTTCTCAATTGGATAATTATTTATATATGTATGACGTGCTTTTTTGTATTTAGTTACACAAATTTATAGAATCGTTCGAATAAAGTAAATATATGTCCCAAAATAAAGAATTGTAAAGTTTTTATTTGTAAAATTGTGAAAGGAATGTTACTACTTTTCTAATAATATTTGTATTGCCCAGTTAATACGTAGATTTGATAGACATTTCTAATTAGTACAGGAAGCCGTAAGAACGTGGATAATTTAAATAGGTTTCCTCATAAATATTTTGTCATTTATGTACACTATTTATCTACCCCTCCCCCTCGAATGCCAATTTCTTTGACGAAAATTTTCAGTGAGTTGTCCTAGTTGTGTTGCCTAGCAACGTGTCCTTCCGTCGCTAGGGACCGGTAGCCGGGGTTCCCGCCTGTAGCCGGAACACACCTCCCCCAACCATGGCCGGTACATGCAACATGCAGTCGGAATACAGTGTCCAACACTGCCTTTGCTGAAGATAACAGGAAGTGTAGACTCGGGTTACAGCCAATATTTGGTCTTCGTTTCGATCATGTTAGATACACTTTAAACTAGGTATCTGATAAATATTGGAAAGTTGTATTTAATTTCCATGTTATGCCTTTATAGATCAGGTTCAAACTCTATGAAAACTATTTTACTGTTTTTCGAAGCCATACAGAGGTATAAATTTCAACGACTATTGAGCCGTATCTCCGTGCCTCTATCTCTAGTGGCGAATGTTCAGAATGACCCAGCTCCTACTTGGACCCTGAACAGGTAAGCTGTGGAGTCTAGTACAAAATTATTATTTTCTGATCCCAAACTATAAATAAATAATAATGTAATAGAATAAAAAGGGGAAACAGGCGCAAAATGAACGAAAAAGTTTAAAGACAAAATTACTAAAGAGCAGGAAAAATTCTAAGAATGTAATACATATTAATAAGCAGAACATGCCTTTGAATGAAGCCATTAATACAACATGCTATAAAAAGTATTCACTGAATCACGTTAACAATTAACTATGCCCCGCTAGACAATGAGCAACAAGTACTTCAAAGACAGAAAATGAATATGTTTGGATTTGTTTTTAAATTATGAGAAGTTTTTTATCCAGTACTTATCTGTTTCTATATTAATAATAAAAATAGTGTAATCTATTACTGAACATTCTGCTAAAAAGTCTCGCAACAAGTGTTAAAATAGTACCTGAAATAGGCTAAAAATAACAAATACAGTAACGTTTTAAAAATATGGGAGTTAGAAAATCTTGTAAAACTTAACTATTGAACTGGATTAAAATTTATTTATCAGAATAAACAATAAAATTAAGTTTTAATCAGGTTCCAAAGTGACTTACTATGGGCTATTGGCGTATATACTGAACATTTACCCTCATACATATAATACGATCCACAGTTCAATTGAAGAGAAAGTCAAGTTTCGTTAAAATAAGACATTTGGATAAACAAACGAACGGTATTTAATGACAGTAATGAACGTAAAATAGTCAAGCAACATACCCTGATGTCGGATCAAAAGTAGACTATACATACTGTACTCCAGTTCGAACATCAACTGTGTGGAAAGTAAAAGGCGGAAAAAATAAACTATCATCATTTTCCTTATTTATATCTCCGATTATGAGTAATTTTTATGTTTTCACCTTTTTATATTTAAAAAAAATCGTATTTAGAGTGGGGAAAATACACGATTTTTTTACAATTTCAGATGATTTGTGATGTTTGAAAATTCACTATAGTAAAAATAACGACCAAATCATTTTGCAACTTTAATATCGTGTAGTTACTTTAATATCGTGTAGTTACTTTAATATCGTGTAGTTACTTTAATATCGTGTAGTTACTTTAATATCGTGTATTTACGTTAATATCGTGTAGTTACTTTAATTGAGACCACATATACGAAGTTTCATTATCTTTCAGTGACATAAAAAAATACGAACTTCAGACAAACGATGGTTTCAAGCGCCTGATGTCGAAGTCGAATATATATTCTTTTTTTTTATGAATACTGATTGATTTTATAAAGCTTTAATAATCTTTAAGTTGTCATGTGCACCGGACCGTGTAATGGCCACCTTCCCTGGCCGCTCGGCAAGTGAAACTGACCGCAACGTTGCCGAGTTTCCAACCAGGTGGTGTGGGAGTTTCTAAATAACTTTGTGTGTGGAATGCTTGACTATATGAATTTCTCAAAACAATTAAATTTTGGAGGTATAAATATTTTATCACATATGTTAGTATTACCTCTTTTATGATATTTAACAATAAAAGCTTGAGGTCTGACGCTCATTACGAACAAATGGTGATGGAAAATGTTTTTTTGTTTAATAACGAATTAGTTTTTTAGTACTAACACACCTGGTAATATAGATTTATAGGTCTAAATATAAGTGTTTTTAGAAATTTATATAGTCAAGCATTCCCTACACAAAGTTATTTAGAAACTCCCACACCACCTGGTTGGAAGGGGCGCGCCAACTCGGCATCGTTGCGTTCAGTTTCACTTGCCGAGGTGGCGATTACACGGTCCGGTGCACATGACAACTCAAAGATTAATAAAGCTTTATAAAATCAATCAGTATTCATACAACAAAAATAAATATATATTCGATATCAGACGCTTGAAACCATGGTTTGTCTGAAGTTCGTGTGTTTTTTTTATGTTATTGAAGAATTCTGAAACTTCTTATATATCATATATATTCTCAATCATAGTACCTACACGATATTAAAGTTGCAAAATGTATGTACCCACCCGCTTACCCATATACGTACAGTGGTATTGACCCACCCGCCCACCCATGCACGTACAGTGGTACTGACCCACCCGCCCACCTCTACACGTACAGTGGTATTGAATTTGAATTGGCCACCCGCCCGTTTATCATAGTTATTCACTATAATTTCTTAGTTGTTAAAAATGTACAACTAAGAAAATCGCACAACCACGTATACATGACTCTTAATCAGTTATCTCCTAACCTTACACACACCCAAACGCGCACACACGCACATACACACACTACTACTACTGTGGTACGTTATTTTGGTCGTTATTTTTACTATAGTGAATTTTCAAACATTAGAAATCATCTGAAACTGTAAAAAATCTTATATTTTCCCTACTCAAAATACCATTTAAAAAATTGTGAAAAGGTAATAATATAAAATTTACACTCATAGTCGCATATAACAATCTAATTTCCACGTCAATGATAAAAAAATTATGGACCAATATTTCTTGGTTTTAACGCGATAGATAAAGTTATTAATATACTTGTACCCTCATATAAACCATAGATACTATTTGAAGCAAGTCAGAGAAGGCCTCTGTAGGTGTTGATGACTGGTTCATTGACACCCGGAAGACACAGCATGTTGGGTGGTTGGGGTGAGGGAGGTATCGACCCCAAAGTGGTCCAAGTGGGTGGAGACGGGCAAGGAACGGGCGATGAGCGAGGTCAGCAACACGACGCTCTGGTTACTGTTGTACTTACCCACTCTTTACCTCTACTTATCTAACAGTGTTGCCTGTTGTTGTAAACATTATTCATTATTCATCTCTAAGACGCTGATTTATTTTTTTATTTATTCATAAGACGCCGATCGTAGATATATGGGCGAATATGAGGCATGAATGAGTGTGATGAGTGTAGATGAACGAGCGTAGTCATTGTTACTATCTGAGTTCGACTTAGCTCAGAAAGGACTATTTATTAATAGCCCAATAGCCGGGGCAATTATTGGACCTACAGCTTTACGTGAAATCCGAACCACGTAGTGTTGGTCTGATTTTCAGCTAACTGACAAGTTTGACACTTAGTTCTCTTCTCTACACAACACCCGAACCTTGACTACCATTCAACACGGACACTCCAGACTTCTCTAGTAGTGTCTATATTGATGACAACCATTGAGCGGACGCCGTGTCGGTATTAAGAGAACCGAGCATAGAACCTATCGCCTACAATCTCCCTTTGTCCCCAAGTAGCTGAGTTAGAGCACTGCGCCACCAGAAACACAAGTGTCATTTTTGGGGCGGAACTAAATAATAATGTACTGTCAAAAATTGTTTTATATGTGGCAATTACATTTAGTGTGTATTTAAATTAAAATACTTATTAAAAAATTACTAAAAGAGGTTTACAAAATCTTGGTAGAAAATCAGGCTGTACACCTCACCTCATGGTAACTATCGACAAGTGCAAGTGAACGACCCCATGTTGTTGAATCCTGATACATCAAATCAGTTTTTTTATGTATGCGTTGATATTTTTTTAAGCTTGATTACGTAAGTGCTGCTCAATGTTGTATACTAGTGTATACATTACATTTTTAATCGTTTTTCATAATTTAGGGTATGCCCATCCAGGGTGCGGTTGGAATATTTCAATAGAAGCGTAGGTTGAGTTTTATATAAAATTAAAAGCATATTAAAGAGACTGAATACCGCAAACCGAAACGCAAAAGGTTCATTCTGTAAAGAGTTTGGCCTTTTGAATTCCATAAGTGAGAACAGGGACAGAACAGGAAATTATGTCTTGCCTTATTATAACAAATGTTGAAAGTGAGTTTCTGAATACCTGTTGGCAGTAGGCTAACGTGTGATGAAAACCTGCATTTAATTGGGACATTTTGTTGCCGATACTTTGAACTCTCAACCTATACCCCTATCGGAGAATACCAACCAACCCTGGATAAAACATACCCTGATTGATAAAAATCAATGAAAAGTGTAATGAAATCATGGTAACACTAGTGTACAACTTTTTACAAAATTTCATGAGTCTGCGTCATCTCGCATAAAAAAATATCAGAGCGTTTCAATATTTTGTGTTTACCCCCGTATAGCTGAACATCAAATTGAAAATTCATTCAAACATTCAGACCCATTATACCACGACATTTATCTCTACCAACGCGATGTCAGTCTTCCAAGTAAGTATTATTCCATAAACTCCACATTTGACTTTTATGTGACACTGAAAAGTTTTTTGAGTGACTTTTAGCTCGAGTGATAAAAGTATTTTCATTCAGTTTCGCATGGCGAAGTAGAGTAATAGCTACTCGACACACATTTAGCGCACTATTGGATGCGACGTCTGATTCCTTCATCTGTGTTGATTGGTTGAGCTGAAGCCTGAGTAGGTAACCACAACTACCAATGTACTTATCAGTTACTACGAGCCAGTCTACGCTCACGAGTCATGAGTAGCCTATGTGCCAGTCTACGCTCACGAGTCATGAGTAGCCTATGTGGCAGGCCACGATCGTGAGTCATGAGTGGCCTATGTGCCAGTCTACGCTCACGAGTAGCCTATGTGCCAGTCCACGCTCGTGAGTCATGACTGGCCCATGTGCCAGTCTACGCTCACGAGTCATGAGTAGCCTATGTGGCAGCCCACGATCGTGAGTCATGAGTGGCCTATGCGCCAGTCTACGCTCACGAGTAGTCTATGTGTCAGTCTACGCTGACGAGTAGCCTATGTGCCAGTCCACGCTCGTGAGTTATGAGTGGCCTATGTACCAGTCTACGCTCACGAGTAGTCTATGTGCCAGTCCACGCTCGTGAGTCATGAGTGGCCTATGTGCCAGTCCACGCTCGTGAGTCATGAGTGGCCTATGTACCAGTCTACGCTCGTGAGTCTTGAGTGGCCGCAGATAACGCTTGTTACATACTGCTAAATAATATTGATGAAAAAGTTTCTCTCCTAAATTACTCACATTTGTGGGATGACAAAAACTGATCGCCTTATATTGGCAACTGTGCCAAAGTCGTTCGTTACTTTTTATTATACTACCTCAAACCACACTAATAATTGCTTTTAGTTCTGCAAGTTTTGTAGTGAAAGGTCTGATATTAGTATTTCTAAACTTATTATTTTATTTAAAGAGATTTTGTGTGACCATAGGCTAATTGAAGTGGCCACCAGTCGTACCGGTGAACATGGTGCCTAGAACGTGTTGATGTATAGTACATCAACAGTTGGATCCACAAGCGAAATTAGGACGCCTTTGCGCATGGCCTATGTTGGCAGCTGGCTTTGTGAGCAGGCAACGTTTATTTCTCGGGAACTTGAAAGTGCAGGTAGTCTCCTGATGTTATAGATTCATTACTCGAAAATACCAGAACCCGGCAATCTCCACTAGATGGAAGGCACCAGTCCTCAGTTCGGCTGAGGAACAAGTATAGTTTGCAACAAGTTCAATCTCTTCTCTTACTATAGTCTTTTGTCAACTGAGGCTAGAAAAATACCAAAACACGGCAATCTCCACTAGATGGAAGGCACCAGTCCTCAGTTCGGCTGAGGAACAAGTATAGTTTGCAACAAGTTAAATCTCTTCTCTTACTATAGTCTCTTGTCAGCTGAGGCTAGAAAAATACCAAAACACGGCAATCTCCACTAGATGGAAGGCACCAGTCCTCAGTTCGGCTGAGGAACAAGTATAGTTTACAACAAGTTCAATCTCTTCTCTTACTATAGTCTCTTGTCAACTGAGACTAGAAAAATACCAAAACACGGCAATCTCCACTAGATGGAAGGCACCAGTCCTCAGTTCGGCTGAGGAACAAGTATAGTTTGCAACAAGTTAAATCTCTTCTCTTACTATAGTCTCTTGTCAGCTGAGGCTAGAAAAATACCAAAACACGGCAATCTCCACTAGATGGAAGGCACCAGTCCTCAGTTCGGCTGAGGAACAAGTATAGTTTACAACAAGTTCAATCTCTTCTCTTACTATAGTCTCTTGTCAACTGAGGCTAGAAAAATACCAAAACACGGCAATCTCCACTAGATGGAAGGCACCAGTCCTCAGTTCGGCTGAGGAACAAGTATAGTTTGCAACAAGTTAAATCTCTTCTCTTACTATAGTCTCTTGTCAGCTGAGGCTAGAAAAATACCAAAACACGGCAATCTCCACTAGATGGAAGGCACCAGTCCTCAGTTCGGCTGAGGAACAAGTATAGTTTACAACAAGTTCAATCTCTTCTCTTACTATAGTCTCTTGTCAACTGAGGCTAGAAAAATACCAAAACACGGCAATCTCCACTAGATGGAAGGCACCAGTCCTCAGTTCGGCTGAGGAACAAGTATAGTTTGCAACAAGTTAAATCTCTTCTCTTACTATAGTCTCTTGTCAGCTGAGGCTAGAAAAATACCAAAACACGGCAATCTCCACTAGATGGAAGGCACCAGTCCTCAGTTCGGCTGAGGAACAAGTATAGTTTACAACAAGTTCAATCTCTTCTCTTACTATAGTCTCTTGTCAACTGAGGCTAGAAAAATACCAAAACACGGCAATCTCCACTAGATGGAAGACACCAGTCCTCAGTTCGGCTGAGGAACAAGTATAGTTTACAACAAGTTCAATCTCTTCTCTTACTATAGTCTTTTGTCAACTGAGGCTAGAAAAATACCAAAACACGGCAATCTCCACTAGATGGAAGGCACCAGTCCTCAGTTCGGCTGAGGAACAAGTATAGTTTACAACAAGTTCAATCTCTTCTCTTACTATAGTCTCTTGTCAACTGAGGCTAGAAAAATACCAAAACACGGCAATCTCCACTAGATGGAAGGCACCAGTCCTCAGTTCGGCTGAGGAAAAACACGGCAATCTCCACTAGATGGAAGGCACCAGTCCTCAGTTCGGCTGAGGAACAAGTATAGTTTACAACAAGTTCAATCTCTTCTCTTACTATAGTCTCTTGTCAACTGAGGCTAGAAAAATCGAATGACCCAAATTTCCTATACAACATCATTGGTGCTGATGACGGTAAGAAGCAGAAAAGCTATCGTCAACTACCACAGCAAATAGTTAACGGTAAAAGAAAACAAATAAAATAAAAAATAAATAAACTTCCCAATTTGAATAGTGTAACGGAATGATGTTACTTGTACTACACTAGTTTCATTACTAAAATATGATCTTACAAAATTTCAATATGTTATTTCAAACCTTTCAGATTACATTTTAGACATGTTTTACTAAACGACAAAATATAACATACAACTTAGTCCAATATACGGGTTTGCACTTATGTTTACAGGGACTGTTTTATATTGATTTAAAGAATTAATTGTGTCTACCTACCCCTTGAAGTTAAGGAGTGTATTTATGAATCGCCTTGTATTTTTATTATGGAAAGAAAAATTGAAAATATTTCTTTAATATGCAATGGAATGGTCTATTCGTGGTTAAATTAATTAATTTAAAGCCCGTGTGCTTTTTACCTGTTGACGAGTATGCTAAATCCTATATCGTAAGCTTAAGCGGCTGGAGTCATTATTAACAACTAGTTCTTCCGTTGTCAACCGCGTCAACGGACTATTTACAATATATTGTATATATTGTAAATAGTCCGTTGACGCGGTTGACACCGGAAGAACTAGTTGTTAATTGAGTATGCTAAAGTTATAGTAAATGAGTGAGCACGGCATATGCCGTTTGGTCCCATATGAGTAACCACGGCATTTGCCGTTTTTTACCATTACCGTGAACTAACTTTATTTATGGCATTGTATACTATCTAGTGGTGTCTTTTTGTACTATTTTGGTTGTTCTAATATTGATTTTGTACAAAGCCGATTAGTGGCACGTCATTTACCTTAACTTCGTTTTACCGCGCTTTTCTCTTTACCGCGCTTTCCACTCGTAGGTTGTAGGTTATGTGCAGTCACTTCACATTAGTTTGCGCTCTTGTATCTTATAACGATTATTTATGTAAATATTGTTTTTAGTGAGTATTAGTGTTGTATGTATAAGTGTTGTATATAAAAAAGAAAAGAGACAAGTTATGAGTGTTCAACTTGTGAAGTTGCCCTTTGCATCCACCCCTGCTTTGAACACTATCATACTTTAAAAAAGTTTTAAAATGTAATTAAAAATTTTTGACAGTCTGTAACATTTTTTTTATTATTTCTAATGTAATAAATAAGTATAACATTATTTGAACAATTTTTTTTCCTACTCCCTAAGGGTCAATTACCGGCCAAACGTATACTCCTAAACAGTTGGCATTAGGGCACGGCAAATGCCGTGCGCACTCGTCAACAGGTTAAGAATATGTCGTGAACAAATATTTAAAGTATTTTGTTAAATTAATAGATTGTTTTTATTTTTTGCCACCTAACAAAGATTTATTTTGATTAGCTGATAAGGAGATATAATAAATGAGGAGATGTAATCATTTAGATGTGAATTTATTTATTAAAATTAAGATAAATTCGGTGGTAAAAGTGTTAGTGCTTGATGCTATATTATTCAGCTCTTATAAAATATTTACCATTCATTGTGGAATTCGTATATTTGTAGAGGGAGAAAAAACAACTAGTTTGTAACGAACACAGTTCTTTCCTTTGGATTGCATTCACAAAACTATTTGGAAGAAGTTATTTTATATTGTTTACAATAGTTGATATACTGTATTTAAAGCGGGTGAATTGGTCCTTGGGTTAGGCTATACCTAAAGGGCCTCCTCCCATGACTGAGTAGTATAATGAGCGATTGCTGATAAAAAAAACACACTATAATAGGGCGCACGAAAAGTAGTCCCTGGAAAAGTACCTCCCCAGTGGAGGCCGTCATCACTTTGACGTCACAGCTGGGGGAGGAGTACTTTTCCACCCGTGAACACTCCTTACAGTGAGATTCCAGCTGTTTGTTCATTTTGAAACTATTAAATGGTATAATAATATCTTTGAATGATGTTACGTAATGCATTAAGATGATAATGCAAGAATTAGGACTGCACAGGATGGATTTGTGCTGACTGGAAAAGTATCCCCTCCCCTGCCCGTGGTGTACGGCCTGGAAAAGTAACCCCCCAAGGCTTGTTGAGTGGACTGTATCAGGATTATTGAAGGCAGTTTGCGTTTTGCATTTGATGCTTCGGCACAGGGAATAGACATAATATCAGTTCTATTCTGTGTGCGTTGGTGTATTATGAATTGTAAATTACCTGAACATTCGTTACTATTCAGGAAACAACATATATATTTTTTTATCATTAACATATTTCAGATCAATTAAGTAATCAGTTATCCAATAACGATAATACAGTAGTCTTCTACTTTATAAAAATTAGTGACGCGTTCTTAGTTTTGTTATAATTTAGCAAATTATCCTGAGATGTTTAAATAATTTAAATATTCAAATAACAATTGATTTATGACAATACAGTTGGCTAATATATTAATTGAAAATAAATTTGAAATATATGAAAGTAATACTATCTTGGAATTATATGTAAAGTGTTTAGGATGCCTCGTATGATATTAAGTGATAGTAAACTATACGTAACGTCAAAATTATACTGGTAAGAAATAATTCAATGTCCTTATAAATTCTCTATTAAATTCCAGTTCTATAATTGAATTGATACATTTAAATAATTTAATTTTGTATTGCTATATCATTGTATCACACTTATTGTTATATTCAGTTGTGTATAATAAATATACGACATAGGTTTTTATTGTGTCTGAAGACTTATTTTTATAAATTGTTCTTATTTGAGTTAATCATTCAAAATTAATAATCACGGAAAATGCATTATCAAACATTTTGGGACCATAAAAAAGAATGAAAAATTATTAGAAATACTCAAGCAAGTATTTAGTTCAGAAGGTAATAAAACATTCATAGGTGCAAATTTGCTTCACTCATTTGTCTGTCTCTGCCTTCGGCCTCGACTTGTTATTTTTGCATGTGTAGGGTTAACTGGTTAACTCCCTTTATTCATTTGCTCACTTCGGCCTGAGCATGTAACTAAAATGGCCTAAAATGGGGTGGTAATAATATAATTTAGAAGTGAAAATTGTAAGCAGTTAAATAAAATAATGTTGAAATATTGCCAGTTTGGTTAAAAAAAACACGTTTTTATTTTCTTTCGTTGTAACTAAAAAATTATTTAAGGTAGAGACATGCAATTCTCACAATGTTATTTGCCGTTGTATTGTACAGTACTATTTTACTATCTTTTGGAAAAATTGTTTTATGTGATATTTGGATATGTCTCATGAAAAAATTGAAAATAATTCTGGAGATTTGGCCATGAAAACTTACATGCCGAATGTTAGTAAAATCTGTCAAAAATAGTGTGGTAATAATATAATATAGAAGTGAAAATAGTAATCAGTTTATAAAACAATTATGTTGAAAAATTACCAGTTTGGTTCCCAAAACACGTTTTTTTTATTTCATTGTAACTAAAAAATTATTTAAGATAGAGACATGCAATTCTCACCTTATTATTTGCCGATTTATTGCATAGTACTATTTTATTATCTTTAGGAAAAATTGTTTTATGTAATATTTGGATGTATCTCATGAATAAAATTTAAAAAAAGAAAAAAAATGTCTGGAGATTTGGCCATAAAACCAAAACAACAGTCTATACATACATACACACATTACAGACGTCAACATTGTCTGTCGCTAAAACCAGTTTTTTCATTGAGGGGGATCTAAAATAGATTTTTAGACCAGACTGTAAAGTGATGTACACTATCATAATACATCCTCTATGCACTTGGGAGTGAAGGTTTTGTGCCATTCCAATATATAAAGTGATTTTAAAAATTACGAAAATGTTATTACGGCTCGATATAAATTGTCATTAACTTTTCACATAGGACTTAAATTTCGTATGTGAGTTAACTAGCTTTATTGTAAAAATAATTGTAATTTGCCCAATATAATTATTCAAAATGGGCTGATATTCCGAAATCCAAGGAGAAAAACTTGACATATTACACCACAATTTGCATAGGTTCGTTGATTATATTACATTTTATTATGCCTACAAAATTTATGCCATTTTCACACATTGTTCAAGTTGTACCGAATGTGCTACTTAAAAATTACAATAAAATAGAGTAGTTTATTATTATCGAGTTTGATACTGTAATATTATGTAAGTACATACAGCTGAATTATTTGTGTTAAATTGTTTCATGTACATGTTGTCTCAAGATTGTTTTTTTACGTTTTTGTGACGTAGGCAGTTGCTGGGGAAGTAATTTTCGGCTACCCCACTACAATCATTATAATTTTTTTTATTTTGACAATTTTAGCCATCGTATTCATTGTAGTAAGTATAAAATGTGAATACTGTATCGACTGGTCTTAAGATTCATGTACGTGTGTATCTGTAGTCATTGGTACGGTGGAACTAGAAGTGCGTAGAATGATAGTGGTGTGCGTGTGTCTGGTCTCGCTCAGCTGGGGGCCAAGATGCACCACATGGCGGCCGTTTATAAACAGCTGCCACTGTTGCCAACCGAGACGCACGACGCCCACACATGCAGTCGCGCAGGCAGGCTTCAGCCACTGCCCCTGGTTGGTCTATGCTGAAGTGAGTAGTGACCAACTTCTTATTACTCGTTTTTGAGTTCTATCATGTTTGAAAACGAGAGGGAAAATAGGCCCGGGAAGTTATCACAAATTGGACCAGCTTTTTTAAAAATGTCAACGAACAATTTTATTAGTCTCTTCGTATTTTGTTTGTGTTCTACCTGTTATCAGGTCATTTAATGGCAAAAATGTAAATTTACAGAAAATTCATCGACTTTCGCTTGCCCGTCGATTTGTAGAGTGTATTGTTGTTTTTCTTGTTAGTAATAAGTGGAAAATGGTTTATTGTTTATGTTATATTTTGTTGGCCCGAACTTTGCTCATCAGAATGTTCTAGCTGCTTGCGTATTGCTCAAAATTGTATTGCTAGTGTATTGTATATTTCACAGAATTCTTACTTGCTTGTGAAACGTAATTTTGTGATGTATGAGATTATAATTAATATGAAGGTACTCTGTCCATCCATTCTAATAATGTACCCACCTTAGGTACAGGGTTTCTTTTAAATGCAAAATGAAGGGTAAACTTACTCTTACCTTCCCTCCGCAACAGGAAGTTGTATGTGGCTTTACAATTAATTACTATATAATGCCTGTAAATAGAAAAAAACCTGTGTGTTATTACACTTTAACGTATCTCTGATTTGTACTTCGTACGTTACTAGTTCTTAGTGTTACTACGAGATACATAGAAACAGTTAGTTATGTTTTGATTTCATTAAATTAATTTAATGTTAATAATTTTCAGTAGCCTAAGCATTACTTAGTAAATTTTGAAATTTTTAGATGTATTTTTATTTAACATCTGATGATTGATTAAAAAATAATTTGATTACTTATAAAAATTGTAATGCTATTTAAGTGAAGCGAAGTAGTACAGGCGAATGTGAATATGCTTAAAGCTTCTCTGGAAAAAAGAAGCATAACTTGCCAATGTTGTATGATGGTAAACGGTGTCTCAACCTAAGTTGAGGCAAGCTACCTGACCGGAGGGGTAGACCAGGATAATGGCCGGGCCGGCCCGGCGAATTAGTCACGCGTGACGCGTCGCCGAATGCACCACCTAAACACGGAAATGTAAGGGATAAATTTGAAAATGTAATAAATGCGTTATCTTATAAAAAGCGTTATACTGTATTTTTAGTCATCAAAAAACAAACAATTGTGTGTTTGTCCCATGTTAATCGGCCGACTTTCAGTGTTTAAGCTAATGATATATTTTTTCAATATATCATCGTTAAAAATTACATGTTTTATTTTAGTGTAGTAAACGACAGATGCATACTTCATGTCCGTTTGTGTACATCATATATTGCATTGTAAATGAATGTCAAATAACGTTTTTAAACTTTGGTTGACTGGAAACATTTGTTGTACAGCGATGGGACCAGGACACTTCCTCAGGTAGCCAGTTCTAAGTTTTTCAATTGTTATTCTTGCCCTTCAGTACAGCGAAACATAGTTGATTCTGCTGAATGCGTTGTTGAGTGCATTTGTCAGGCAATCTCTGGTTATGGAGTAAAGGTTCATCATGTCTCCTTCGTACAGTCCTCATGCCCTTGATGTGTGGTAAGATCAATATTTGATCAGAATACAGCCGGGTTGTTTATTGAACACTAGTAGCCTGGATATCACTGTTCAAGGTAAAATTATAATATATATTTATTCTGTATAAGAAATATATTTCATAACAACGTCAACTAAATAGAAGGGTAATTAAATTTTCTGAAATGCCAATGAAATATGGATGGTTGAAATAGCAACATGGTTACCTTTCCTGGAATGTAAAGTATTTCATAGAAGTCCGTCAACAAGCAGGCAAAAGGCCCGGGATCAAAGGGGAAGTTGTATATGTATATCCGGCTAGGTCAATATTTACTCTCCCCACCCGTTATATAATCTGTTCTTACCTTCCACTCCATGGCTGAAAGTCCGCGCCTCTTACATCAGCGTCCTATGTATCTGTTGAAAATAAGCAGATATCAAAGAAAGTTATCTTTTTTTGAAAGCCATTAATTTATACTTAAAATCCAATAATATCTTACTAATCCTGTTTTTATAGACTGTGGTAGGGTCTATTCTATAAAAGTGGAGTCAATTTATAAAAGTGAGTCTATTCTACTCAGACATGCATAAAAAAATTTAAAAAAACAAAGATAAGCTTCTTATTGACGCAGCAAACGTCTAGTAGGCAGTTATAAACATATTGAAACTAATGAAAGTCTTTTTTACATCTGAAGTTATAATAGCTACGTTTATCCATGATGATGATTTGGGAGGAATAGAGGAAGGACTGACAAGGTGTTGGCCCTTCCATCCGCATGACAATGTGAAGAAATAACTACTCAACACACATTAAGCCTATATTGGATATGACCTCTGTTTATTTCTTATCTGTAGTACATGCTAATACTTGTCAAGAAATGTGTTCGCAAGTTAAGTCCACAGAGTCGTCCAGAGAGGGCTGACATGTCCTTAATGTAGATAGTGAGGGTTTTAAGGTGATGGATGGTATTGAAGTATCTTGAGAGATAGAGAACAATAAGTTGATTTACGGTTATGTCAGTAGAATGGTGAGTCGTAAATAAATAAGTGACGACGGTCGTAGATAGATGTAGATTCTGTTTGTTGGAGTGACCTCAAACGTGGAGATGTTGAGATGATGTCCGGAAGTATTACGACTGATGTATATCACCCACCGGAAATGGCTCAATGCGTTATTTGTGTCTCAGATCTGATGATAAGTTAAGGAGCATAATTAAGTAGGTATGTCTTATCGTCAATTGCACGTATTAAGGCTTTGTAGAGATGAAGTATAAGGGGAAAAACGGAGGAGTTAAAGTATTCATAAACAGTGTTGGCGGATATCTCGAGTCATTCAATCACACCGCTCTAACTGAATCCAAGTTTACGATTGTTAAGTTGTAAGGAACTAGTTTGCGCGTTGGCAGTTTTATAGAAAAAAATATTAAAAGTAGTTAGTTTAAAGTTTTTATTTTCACCTATTTTTCAAAACTAAGCGTATGTATGTATTCAAAATATCAAAAGCAAACTCAATGCGCAATATGATAATGTTTAAAATGACACCTCATGTACAACTTTTGGTCAATAAATAAGGAAAAGATTAGGATTCGCAAATAACATTGTTCTTATGGAATTTAAACCAACATGGCTGACAGCTTCTGCAGACTCTTAAGCAGTTCGATCAAAAATTGTTTTTAATTTTGTTTGATTAAAAGTCTTCTTATAAGTATGTGAGGGAAACATAAAACCTTTGCCGGCGTGGTGGCTCAGTGGCTAAGGCTTCGGACTGCGGAGGGCAAGGTCCAAGGTTCGAATCCCCACAAAGCCAACGGTCGGTACTTCACTCGTTCAATAAAGTTGACGCACAGGCCTGTAGGCCCATGTCAACTGGCGAGTGAAGTTTATATATATATAAAAAAAAAAAAAAAAATGGAGGTATGACTACCTGAAGTGGCTAATTTGGCCTATCTAGGTATTGTAAACTCATCATGAAATCGTGCCACATTTAATTCAGCTTTTTTTTAGAATATAATGGACCTAAGGTACTAACCAACCTAGTTTACATTAAAATTTTGAAACAAATAATATAAGTACATCAAATTGTTTTTTTTTTTATAAATGACATCTTTCTGTATATTAATATTACAAATTTTCATTGCTAGAGTTTACTATAAATGAGGGAGTTACGTTCTTTTGTAGAATTTGCATGGTGGGGACATGCCGGGACAGTGAAGGAGAGAGAAAGGGGTAAATAAGTTGTATTATTTATGAAGGCTCTTTGCTACTCGTAGCAGTAGTTACGTGAAATGTAGAACTAACTTTGCCGCTCGACTGGGTGCCGGAATGATTACCGGGTATAAGACAATAGGCTTAACCTCCTTAGAGCGCTCTAAATAATAACCAATTAATGTTGTTCTTTTGTTTATTCGTTGCACAGTAATTTGTTGGGCTGTTTTGTGATCTTTTAAGTAAAATAATACGAAGTACGCTATCACGTGTTTTACATGTTTTGAGGGTAATGTACATTTCATCACGCTTTGGAGTTTTAAACCATTCTGACGGATTTAATTTTTTGCATTTAAACCTTTTGATTGTAGTTATTTACAAACTTGTTTTAGTATTATTGTTTCTGTATCTTAGATGAATTTCGATAACTAGTAAGTAAGGTCAAACGCTGTTGCTGCTAAAACGTAGGTTCCAAGGTACCTTGGTACGTTGTGTCATAGTCAGTGGCTAGTATCAGAGCCTTTGTTACTGAAGAGATCCCACATTCTGTTGTGGCTTGACAGCAGTGAGGTGGCTTCATTAAACTGACGTGTCGTTCATAGCGAGCCCCCGCGCTGTGCGTCACACCGGTTGTGTAACATCCATTACTTAACGGACCAGCGATTTTCTCCGTCTGTCTCGCTGTCTGACACCGCCTCACAGTGAAGATGTGGACGGATCCATTATAACTTGTGTTCTCTAGTAGTGTTTATTACTTTATATAAAGGGCAGCCGACTTAGTTGTTGAGTTTAGGAAGATATAACGAACTTAATAGAAATTTTTGTGTTAGAAAATAAAGAACAGGGTGTCCAGCAACAGGGAAAGTAGGGAAAACCTGGAAAAGTCAGGGAAAAATCGGGGAATTTGAAACAAAACCTGGAAAATCCTAACCAGAACACCAGTCTGTTGTGATTTGTAATAGTCACTTTATACTTCGGTGCGCTACCAAAAAATCCTTTATTTTGTTCAGTACTAAATATCAATTCTAAATGCCATTTAATATTCTAAATTATGAAAAAGCTACTTAATTGCTTTGCCTATGCTTGTTCGGCCTCATATACCTAGTTTTATATCGCTTAAAGTTTAAAACTTACTGAAATAATTGTCTGATTAGTAAGTTACTTGTTAAATAAGTCATAGACCTACAATTTATGCTGGTTTTGGGGAAATTATAATATAGTGCCGTTTTTCAAGGAATTGAAAATTGTCATAATCTAACAATAGAATAAGAGGTATGTTTGTTTTTTACTCAAGGCTAATAATAAATATTTTTAAATTCTACCTCCTATTTTATAAAATAGTTTAAAAAGAATAATTATTGTAGGTAATAGTTTTGAATTTAATTATTACGGTTATAAATAAAAATATATTTGTGAAATATTGATAATCTGTAATTAATAATTGTAATTGACTGTAAATAACATAATGTATGTACATGGTGGTACATAATATTACTAATAAGTTAAATATACGTATATGTAACTAGTCGATTTGGGGTTAGGGACATTTTGTGTGAAATCATGGAACAGTAGGGAAAAGTCAGGGAATTTGTTTAAGTAGGTTTACTGGACACCCTGAAATAAACACAACTTCTATGTTAGATGGAAAAAAAAGAAGAAAAAAAAATAATAATAAAAAAAAACAAAACGTCATACGTGACAGTATTTAAGTGAGAGTGGTTATTTTACTAACAAGTAAGTACTAACAAGTTCTTACTTTCTACCTACATTACACCCCTTCATAACCGCCCCACCTCTATACTGTATGTTTGGTATTGAACGGTTACGAAAGGGCTACGTGGTGTAGGCTGCTGGTACAACATATCATGTAAGCTCATCACTGATAACAAAATCTACCAAACTTTCTGGCTGAAATTTGGTATGATGATTAGTCTTGTGTTTTAGTTGTGCAACAAGAGGAATATTGGAGACATCGTTGTAGTTGTAAATTAGCAGCCGTTTTAGTGCAGAACATTTGAATTGTGAAAAAGAGTTGTCCTCCTTTGGCTAAACGAATAGGCCAACTTGTGTAAGTTTAGTACCAGATCTAAGGCGATCGACAATTTAGTTTTTTTGACTTTTTGCTTTTTTTCCATTTCCTTTAATCATAAGTATGGCTAGCTTTTAAATTTGTATGCCCCATGTCTGACTCAAAACGACTTTACTAACTTTAGAAATAGATTTATGGCTTTTCTCGACGAACTAAATGGCTACTTTCCGGTTCTTAAAGCAAGACTTATCTATTTGAATGGAGAAGAAAGGCGTGTCTACATAAAAATTACAAAATTAATTTGAATGAAGCTATTTCCTGCTCATACCTCAAAGGCTGAATTAATGACTTACTTGTTCATTGTCTGATTTCTTTATTCAGAGATTGAAATAGAAGCCTCTTTATGGCATAGATGTGTAATGAGATCATGATTATAAAAATTATCCATTCAACTGATTTTACTGTGTAAAGGTTAATGTAGTTTTACTAACTCTTGATAACGCTACTTTGTACGCCTCCAAGCAAGCGTAAAGAACCCGCCCCGGATGGATGCATGGGCAATCGGTGTTCGTATATAGCTGCAACAACTAAACAAGTCAACTTTTTACTGCTTACCTACATGACACCCCTTACATAACCGCTTCACAATTATACTGTAGTGTAGGTTTAGTATAGGACGACTAGGAAAGAGCTACGTGGCCTGGGCAGTCTGCCTTGCTCCTGCCCGGAAGATGGTAGCCTCGAACGGGTGCAAAACCGCTATACTGCTCACTTACTTTCTACCTACATTACACCCCTTACATAACCGCCTCACCTATACTGTATGTAGGGTATTGGACGATAAGGAAAGGGCTACGTGGCCTGGGCAGTCTGCCCTCGCTCCTGCCCGGAAGATGGTAGCCTCGAACGGGTGCAAGACCGCTATACTGCTCACTTACTTTCTACCTACATTACACCCCTTACATAACCGCCTCACCTATACTGTATGTTGGGTATTGGACGCAAGGTCGTATTTACAGGGGGCTTTACGGGCTATAGCCCGAAGCGGCATATTTAAAAAAACGGCAATTTGTAACTCGAACTTTTCGGCGGTGATATAAAAAAATTACGAATTTTAAAGATTTACTAATATTCATCTCCTTACATTAATGGGTACATCGTCCATTCATGGAGAAATGCTGTCCATTAACGTAGCAAAAATTAAATTAGTTAAAATGGAAAAAACTGGCCTCAAAATTAAAGTTCATAATATGAATGTCTATGCAATGAGTAAGTGTTGCCACTAGCACTTCAGGCGTTGGAGCGGAGTGACAAGTCAGGTAACCTACCACTGTCAGGCAAATCAACTAAACCGTTACCACTGTCAGGCAAATCAACTAAACCGTTAACACCTACAGAATCACTGGAAGGTGTGTTTTTACTGTTGTTGTTTACCCTTATGTTTAATGTCGAGGGCCGGCTTCTGTGCGCTTGAAATTGCCGCGCAGCTACTGAAGTTATTCTGTACCCTTGTGCAAATTAATGGTTTAGAATATATTTATTTATTACATTGATTGGAACGTTCTAAAGGCGGCAACATCGTTTATCCGGCCTGATTGGACGGTAAGGTAAGGGCTACGTTGGAGGGACTGCCCGGAAGGTGGCAGCCTCGGACGGCTGCAAGGCCGCTTTACTGATCACTTTCTACTAATAGTACACCTATTATATAACACCTCACCTATAATGTATGTTTGCAATTCTTAATGGAATTGTACTACTTTTTTAGGAAAAAAAACATGATTTGTTTCGTTTTCAGATCGCGCCCTCGGCCAAAAAACTCTGGGGTGTAGAAGAGCCTAAAGACGAGCCCAAAGGTATCCTGAGTCTCAACGACCATCAGATGTGGCGGGATTCTACCTGGAGTACTTCAGGTAGGCCTAGATTATTGTATGTTTTATGATTCATTGAGTGGAATCATAGCATAAAGATATTGTAATGTAGCAATAAAATGCCTTGTGAATAGTGAGCTCGAGCAGCCTCATAGGTTTGTCAGTGTGTGTCAGTTATATTCTATACAAAATGTATGACACTTTGTCACCTTGTTAGTAATGGCACAAACATATTGTATGATTACAGTGCTTTGATGGATCGTCGATTAGTTTTACTTCTATAATTAATTTGCCCGTTCAATGCCATAATTTGTAGGAGACTGTCGTCAGTTAATGACCTCTTAATTGTCAATATTTCACATATATCAGTGAAGTAGCTTAAAATAAAAACAAACAAACAACAGTTATTCTGTTTTAGTATCGTTCACAAGCGATAATACACTCAAGAAAGAAAGTTTCAGTAAATTATTATTTTTCCTACTAATTACATTAATGTTGGTTACGAATCCCAACTGACAGTCCCATCATATCCAAGCTATTTTATTGTGTAATTTATTAGCAAAATGAAGTTGTATGCCAGTTATTATCTTTACATAGAACTTTATTATCCATCAAATGTCATTGAAAAATCACGACAATTCTTTAACATGTTCCGGCTTTAATTCTTTCTACACTACGCCCAACAAGTTTTTTAGTGTAAGAGCACTTTTAAATAGTTTTTTTTTTGTATTTTTGAAATCGCAACCACGCCACTTATGATTAACTATTTTATACTTATTAATTAGTTTAACATTTGTTGTTATAACAAGCTACTGTAATGGTGAACTTTGCGATTGGAATTGTTGAGATTTTTGTAAGGACCTCCTGATCTTAATTTACTAATTCAACCGCCTGCATTATTGACTTTTGAAATCCGTATATCATGAATCCATTAAAACCTTGTTTGACATTTTCTGTGTTGTCGATAATTGGTTCTCAAATTGTGTTGACGTCAGCGTTAATTGAGTTTTTACTTTATTCACAGTTTGAATGTGCAAGGTTTCATTTCATTTAGGTCGTTTGTCGGAATTCCTCTCCAATTAGATTTCTTTCGTGTGATCTGTTCAGAAATACAGAAAAATTACAATTATTGTCATTGTCTGATGTATAAATTCAAACTGATTATCAATTTGATCATTTCTATCGAATTATTTTATTATTTAATGTAATGTATACGATTTAGGCATGCATCAGGGACGTATTGGAGATTTCTTTAGAAGCTAGAAATTAATTTGATGGTAGTATTTTTGTGGCCATTGACATTATGTATAAAGTTTGCTGTCGTGGGCCAAGTTAATTAATAAGAATAGTATTTCGTCACCTTCACTCTCTGTAGATTGAGCGGTAGTTTGGTGATAACCTCGCCATAAGATGTCGATTGAGCGGTAGTTTGGTGATAACCTCGCCATAAGATGTCGATTGAGCGGTAGATTGGTGATAACCTCGCCATAAGATGTCGATTGAACGGTAGTTTGGTGATAACCTCGCCGTAAGATGTCGATTGAGCGGTAGTTTGGTGATAACCTCGCCGTAAGATGTCGATTGAGCGGTAGTTTGGTGATAACCTCGCCGTAAGATGTCGATTGAGCGGTAGTTTGGTGATAAACTCGCCGTAAGATGTCGATTGAGCGGTAGTTTGGTGATAACCTCGCCGTAAGATGTCGATTGAGCGGTAGTTTGGTGATAACCTCGCCGTAAGATGTCGATTGAGCGGTAGTTTGGTGATAACCTCGCCGTAAGATGTCGATTGAGCGGTAGTTTGGTGATAAACTCGCCGTAAGATGTCGATTGAGCGGTAGTTTGGTGATAACCTCGCCGTAAGATGTAGATTGAGCGGTAGTTTGGTGATAACCTCGCCGTAAGTTGTCGATTGAGCGGTAGTTTGGTGATAACCTCGCCGTAAGATGTCGATTGAGCGGTAGTTTGGTGATAACCTCGCCGTAAGATGTCGATTGAGTGGTTGGTGATAACCTCGCCGTAAGATGTCGATTGAGCGGTAGTTTGGTGATAACCTCGCCTTAAGATGTAGATTGAGTGGTTGGTGATAACCTCGCCGTAAGATGTCGATTGAGCGGTAGTTTGGTGATAACCTCGCCGTAAGATGTCGATTGAGCGGTAGTTTGGTGATAACCTCGCCGTAAGATGTCGATTGAGTGGTAGTTTGGTGATAACCTCGCCTTAAGATGTAGATTGAGCGGTAGTTTGGTGATAACCTCGCCTTAAGATGTAGATTGAGCGGTAGTTTGGTGATAACCTCGCCTTAAGATGTAGATTGAGTGGTAGTTTGGTGATAAACTCGCTGTAATAAGTGCTTTGGATTATTTAATTAGGAATCATGAATAATGTCGTTTTATTGTTACTCGCTTCGCTCCCAAACCCCCATGTTAGTTTCCGCTATCTAATTTTTTAAACAGTTTAAAAATTTTTTTTTAATTTTATTACCGTACGATAAACTGCAAAATAAACAGATGTATTGGACTTTTTACGTGCAGAATTGCAATGCTTCTTCGCCCCGCCCCATCACGGTTCTCTACTTACTTAGACATTCTGGACTTTCCTTAATCCTTAATTTAGCATTGTTTTAATGAAGTATTTTTGTTTAGTTAGTTATAATAATAGGTAACTGGTCCGTTCATTCTCGGTTTTCTCGTTGGAACCAACCTTGATTTAACCTTTTTGTATAATGATTTTCATCTTTCGTTTCTAAGAGATAAACGAATATCCTGTAGAAATAATTATCTGCAAATGGATTTACGATTACAATATTTGAAAATTGCACTCTGAGAATCTGCTTCAGTAATTATATTTTACGTTCAAATTTTATTTATTTAATAGGACAGAGATTTACTAAAACAATTATTATGTTTGGTAGGCAGACATAAAGCATTTAATATTTATATTTAGAAAACATAATAATAATTAGTTTGCGTTTAAGTATAGCGTGCCTTTACTTACAAATGTTGTTTGTACACAAATGTCGATATCCACACCAACAAAACAAACGAAATAATGAATTTAAAAGTATGGAGTAAGCAATTAAGAAACTAAAGTTAATAGTTGATTGCCTGTTAGTTAACCATTCCATCGTATTGCTGATTATATGATGTAACCTCTCTTAATATTGACGATTGTATGCAATTGTAATAATTGTTCACAAAATAAAAAGATTATTATCAATTGAAGCAAGGTCTATCCAGTCTCGCCACGGGGAGGCCGGCAAACGTAGACTGTAGTTAGTTGCATATTTTTACAATATTTAACTCATCAGAAAGTATTGGATTTGATTATCTAAGTAGGAAGTATGAAAAATGACTTTTTATATATGTTATTAGTATGAATCGAATATGTCTTGTTATGAACTGAGGCGTAACTAGCGTCTTATGTCGTCACTCCAGTCTTGGCAATACAATTAAGCGTTTTCTCCGTATAATAGCCACAACCTTGCCCTGCTTTGTGTAATCACGGTCTTAACTTGCTTGGCTGTCGGCTCACAAACAACAACAACGTTTTATGTGCATTGATTTAACCGTTATTGCTCAACTGAACGCGCTATTCGTTAAAATAGAAATACTAAACTAATGAAGGAAACGAGAGTTTAACAACCAGTTTTTGGCTAGGAACCTGTGAAATAGTGTTGATTTGTGCAACTATAGAACTAATGAAGGAAACGAGAGTTTAACAACCAGTTTTTGGCTAGGAACCTGTGAAATAGTGTTGATTTGTGCAACTATAGAACTAATGAAGTAAACGAGAGTTTAACAACCAGTTTTTGGCTAGGAACCTGTGAAATAGTCTTGATTTGTGCAACTATAGAACTAATGAAGGAAACGAGAGTTTAACAACCAGTTTTTGGCTAGGAACCTGTGAAATAGTGTTGATTTGTGCAACTATAGAACTAATGAAGGAAACGAGAGTTTAACAACCAGTTTTTGGCTAGGAACCTGTGAAATAGTGTTGATTTGTGCAACTATAGAACTAATGAAGGAAACGAGAGTTTAACAACCAGTTTTTGGCTAGGAACCTGTGAAATAGTGTTGATTTGTGCAATTATAGAACTAATGAAGGAAACGAGAGTTTAACAACCAGTTTTTGGCTAGGAACCTGTGAAATAGTGTTGATTTGTGCAATTATAGAACTAATGAAGGAAACGAGAGTTTAACAACCAGTTTTTGGCTAGGAACCTGTGAAATAGTGTTGATTTGTGCAACTATAGAACTAATGAAGGAAACGAGAGTTTAACAACCAGTTTTTGGCTAGGAACCTGTGAAATAGTCTTGATTTGTGCAACTATAGAACTAATGAAGTAAACGAGAGTTTAACAACCAGTTTTTGGCTAGGAACCTGTGAAATAGTCTTGATTTGTGCAACTATAGAACTAATGAAGGAAACGAGAGTTTAACAACCAGTTTTTGGCTAGGAACCTGTGAAATAGTGTTGATTTGTGCAACTATAGAACTAATGAAGGAAACGAGAGTTTAACAACCAGTTTTTGGCTAGGAACCTGTGAAATAGTGTTGATTTGTGCAACTATAGAACTAATGAAGTAAACGAGAGTTTAACAACCAGTTTTTGGCTAGGAACCTGTGAAATAGTGTTGATTTGTGCAACTATAGAACTAATGAAGGAAACGAGAGTTTAACAACCAGTTTTTGGCTAGGAACCTGTGAAATAGTGTTGATTTGTGCAACTATAGAACTAATGAAGTAAACGAGAGTTTAACAACCAGTTTTTGGCTAGGAACCTGTGAAATAGTGTTGATTTGTGCAACTATAGAACTAATGAAGGAAACGAGAGTTTAACAACCAGTTTTTGGCTAGGAACCTGTGAAATAGTGTTGATTTGTGCAACTATAGAACTAATGAAGTAAACGAGAGTTTAACAACCAGTTTTTGGCTAGGAACCTGTGAAATAGTCTTGATTTGTGCAACTATAGAACTAATGAAGGAAACGAGAGTTTAACAACCAGTTTTTGGCTAGGAACCTGTGAAATAGTGTTGATTTGTGCAACTATAGAACTAATGAAGGAAACGAGAGTTTAACAACCAGTTTTTGGCTAGGAACCTGTGAAATAGTGTTGATTTGTGCAACTATAGAACTAATGAAGGAAACGAGAGTTTAACAACCAGTTTTTGGCTAGGAACCTGTGAAATAGTGTTGATTTGTGCAATTATAGAACTAATGAAGGAAACGAGAGTTTAACAACCAGTTTTTGGCTAGGAACCTGTGAAATAGTGTTGATTTGTGCAATTATAGAACTAATGAAGGAAACGAGAGTTTAACAACCAGTTTTTGGCTAGGAACCTGTGAAATAGTGTTGATTTGTGCAACTATAGAACTAATGAAGGAAACGAGAGTTTAACAACCAGTTTTTGGCTAGGAACCTGTGAAATAGTGTTGATTTGTGCAACTATAGAACTAATGAAGGAAACGAGAGTTTAACAACCAGTTTTTGGCTAGGAACCTGTGAAATAGTGTTGATTTGTGCAACTATAGAACTAATGAAGGAAACGAGAGTTTAACAACCAGTTTTTGGCTAGGAACCTGTGAAATAGTGTTGATTTGTGCAATTATAGAACTAATGAAGGAAACGAGAGTTTAACAACCAGTTTTTGGCTAGGAACCTGTGAAATAGTGTTGATTTGTGCAACTGTAGAACTAATTCCTCAAATTAAACACTAAATTACTGTTCACTGTTAATTGATCCTGTAGCCAACAAACATGGATATTTAGTTAACATTATAATTTGCAAGATTGTTCTGATTTATGATAAGCAAAATAAATTTAGAGACAGATTGAATTTTACAATCACTATTCATTGATATGTTTTTTTATTAAAACATGTAAATAGTATTAAGTGTCCCAAGTTGGGACGGCGTTGACTCATTAACGTTTATTTTCTCTGTTTATTTTTGCTCGGTTTTTTTAAAATCTTTGTTCATTAGTATTTTTCGGATAGTTTTTATCAAATCTCCGCTTGTACTTTGGCCGGTTATTACTTGTACAGTCCCTAAAAATTAAACATTCGAAATTGTATAAACAGAGTGTCCCATAATTTGGACAACAGTAAATGAGCAATTCCTGAACTATTTTAATTTCTCTTAAGAAATTATGTATGGAGCTTCCCAATGTTTTATAATTTTTTCCGGAAAATGAATATTCATAAATGGTTTTGGTGAGGGTACTGGGCATGCTTCGAATAAATAACACATAACAGTTAAAATGAAAGTGCTCTTTTCAAAATTAATGTCAGATTAGTATTTACCAGGTTAAAACGGATTTACCTTCTCGAAATTTGATTCACTGCAATGTTTTATAGTTATAACTTCAGAATGTCTCATTGAGTATTCATTTAAAAGATATTTTACGTTGGCCATCGTTAATTCTGTTACGGAGCTAGTAGACTTCTACTGTTTTGACAAGTGTTAAAATATTTCCGAGATATTAAGAAACATCCGTAAAACCGTAAGGACCTCTGATATTCTATTCTGCAAGGATGGCGCCATAGGCTCATAGTCAAATGGATATAGTTCTACGAACTACGTCCGTTATATCAGGAGGATGTTTACCGCATGCATGTGATGTGCTACTAGCTCTCGAGTTGTCTGGGAATGCGTCATTCGACTTGTATATGCTGGAATGATATGCTTTTACATTGTTTCATAAGATTATTTAGATGTTTTATGAATCAAGGTTAACAAAATTAAATGTTTACAACGACGTGTCTCAGAACGGTTGAGGTGTGAAGTTTCTAAAGCCTTGACGCGTCCGTCCTGTTGCCTTGGCTGGGCCTCATCACTTTATGAATTTCAATTCTCTCTTATGTAATTTTGTTGCCATAGAATAAGGCATCGGCATATTCATGTAAGTTACAACATTTGACGTATTCAACATTGACGTATTCGACAGTTATTTTACTTTGAAACAGAGGTCGTTTTCTTATGGCCACAGTAGCAATTATAAATAAATTGCAACTCATGTACATCTTCAGTGATAATTAATACGGTTATCCTTGAGGATATGGGGCAAACAAAATACCGTGAAGGTGCTGGCCCTGTCATCGCAAGGCAAAGTGGAGAAATGACTATTCCACACACCAACTCGACACACATTCAGCGCACTAACGGACGTGACATCTGTTTATTTCTTCTGTGTTTTATTGTTTCACATTGATATGGACAGTGAATTTGTAACTATGAAGCTCTCTCTAACAATTGCCTTATGGGTAATGTGGCATAGTTTTAAATGTAGACATTGTGATGTCCCTTTCTTTAGTGTCACGTTATAATTACCTTGTCGGAATTATCGTAGATTTATTTGTTCAGTGTGCTGTAAATTACGTGAACACTGACTTGTATGTACAGTACTGTATTTGATATGACTGGTGTAGTTGTACCGGCAGTTACTGTAATGTGTAACGTAACGCTGCGGTAATTATCTGGTCAACATGTTTTCAGTTTGTTGGTGCGGGTCCCTGGTATACAGTATAAGTGCGAGTTCACATCTAATGTGCAGCGTGCGTGAACACTGACATGTATATCTGTATTTGATATGCCTGGTGTAGTTGTACCGGCAGTTACTGTAATGTAACGTAAAGCTGCGGTAATTATCTGGTCAACATGTTTTCAGTTTGTTGGTGCGGGTCCCTGGTATACAGTATCAGTGCGAGTTCACATCTAATGTGCAGCGTGCGTGAACATTGAAATGTATATCTGTATTTGATATGCCTGGTGTAGTTGTACCGGCAGTTACTGTAATGTAACGTAAAGCTGCGGTAATTATCTGGTCAACATGTTTTCAGTTTGTTGGTGCGGGTCCCTGGTATACAGTATCAGTGCGAGTTCACATTAAATGTGCAGCGTGCGTGAAAGCGTCAATGACTCCCACACTCTCTTGAAAGGCCATCTTCTCTGACCCCGATCTCCTCGACTTGCCTACATAATACAGTATCCAGTGCTTGTCTGTTGTGATGTTGATAGTAACACAAGTCGGATCTACATAAACGGTGAGAGAGTCTGTCCCCACTACGTGTGTCTCAGGTCTTATCGCAGTGATTGAGCTTATCATGCCACATGGATATTGATTGTAATTTTGTCTTCCCATAGTCTTGGTTTCATAAATGTGTAGTTGGCTATTTGATATACATATACATATACATTAATAACATAAAAACAAGTAAAAAGTTCTGGGAAGTGCAAAAAGTTAAAATATGAAGTATTTACGCACTCTCCCCAGAATAAACAATGTTTTGATTTAACGTTAATTTTTTTATAATTAACTATAGTATAAATGCCGAGAAGAAAATATCAGCCAGCAAACAAAACAATAACGATACATAGGTTTTTAATGGTACTTACTGTCAGTGACTAGCGGGTAATGGCGCAATACCTTTCTTTAGGCCAATCGGCCAATACAGTTACTCTTAGCTGCCCCAGAATTATCTTTACCACCGTTCCAGAACCATCTCGATTAATACATCTGGAAACAGTTAGACTTGCAAAACCTTGTGTAAAGGCAACTCTTAGCCGACGAGTCAGTCTCAGGGAAATTGTCTTCGGTCTTCATTCCGGAGTGAAGGTAACAGTCAAACGTGACAGTGACAGTGTAAGATATTGTTTAAACACATTTTCGAGAATGTTAATTAACTTTATTGAGTTAGTGGTTTAATTTTAAGTGTTAAAATAGTATCTTTTTAGTGATATGTATCAGTAAATATCTCGTGTGTAATTTAATTGATTATTTTGGACCATGTATACCGTAACAATGAAAAATAAAAAACGAAAATAAAATTTAATAATTATTATGAATTTGGCTACGGATTGTAAACTGTTAACGAATATTATCATTATATACATTATGCATGATTAACGTAATAAACAACTAAAACGATATACCTGCATCTGAGCTTGATAGGCGGCTAAGGAAGGGTGCTCACAATAAGGACATTTGGCTACGGATTGTAAACTGTTAACGAATATTATCATTATATACAGTATGTATAGTTAACGTAATAAACAACTAAAACTATATACCTGCATCTGAGCTGGATAGGCGGCTAAGGAAGGGTGCTCACAATAAGGACATTTGGCTACGGATTGTAAACTGTTAACGAATATTATCATTATGTACAGTATGTATAGTTAACGTAATAAACAACTAGAACGATATACCTGCATCTAAGCTGGATAGGCGGCTAAGGAAGGGTGCTCACAATAAGGACATTTGGCTACGGATTGTAAACTGTTAACGAATATTATCATTATGTACAGTATGTATGGTTAACGTAATAAACAACTAAAACGATATACCTGCATCTGAGCTGGATAGGCGGCTAAGGAAGGGTGCTCACAATAAGGACATTTGGCTACGGATTGTAAACTGTTAACGAATATTATCATTATGTACAGTATGTATAGTTAACGTAATAAACAACTAAAACGATATACCTGCATCTGAGCTGGATAGGCGGCTAAGGAAGGGTGCTCACAATAAGGACATTTGGCTACGGATTGTAAACTGTTAACGAATATTATCATTATGTACAGTATGTATGGTTAACGTAATAAACAACTAAAACAATATACCTGCATCTGAGCTTGATAGGCGGCTAAGGAAGGGTGCTCACAATAAGGACATTTGGCTACGGATTGTAAACTGTTAACGAATATTATCATTATGTACAGTATGTATAGTTAACGTAATAAACAACTAAAACTATATACCTGCATCTGAGCTGGATAGGAGGCTAAGGAAGGGTGCTCACAATAAGGACATTTGGCTACGGATTGTAAACTGTTAACGAATATTATCATTATATACAGTATGTATGGTTAACGTAATAAACAACTAAAACGATATACCTGCATCTAAGCTTGATAGGCGGCTAAGGAAGGGTGCTTACAATAAGGACATTTGGCTACGGATTGTAAACTGTTAACGAATATTATCATTATATACAGTATGTATGGTTAACGTAATAAACAACTAAAACTATATACCTGCATCTGAGCTTGATAGGCGGCTAAGGAAGGGTGCTTACAATAAGGACATTTGGCTACGGATTGTAAACTGTTAACGAATATTATCATTATATACAGTATGTATGGTTAACGTAATAAACAACTAAAACTATATACCTGCATCTGAGCTTGATAGGCGGCTAAGGAAGGGTGCTTACAATAAGGACATTTGGCTACGGATTGTAAACTGTTAACGAATATTATCATTATGTACAGTATGTATGGTTAACGTAATAAACAACTAAAACGATATACCTGCATCTGAGCTGGATAGGCGGCTAAGGAAGGGTGCTCACAATAAGGACATTTGGCTACGGATTGTAAACTGTTAACGAATATTATCATTATATACAGTATGTATGGTTAACGTATTAAACAACTAAAACTATATACCTGCATCTGAGCTGGATAGGCGGCTAAGGAAGGGTGCTCACAATAAGGACATTTGGTGTAACACGTGTGCTGATTACATAATTCTGTCTTTCTTGAACATCAATAAATGTCTTAAAGTAAAAGTGTGCGTATCTTTTTATTTTCTGTGATAAATGTTGGGAAAGAATTGGCGTCACCGAAACGCATAATGAGAGAAGTAGAAATTGGAATGTTGTATACACCAGTGAAGGCCGGTTTTCACATAAGGTACCGTGCTCCTACTGCACTCCTACCGTGTCGTGTCATGTGAAATCGAAAAAATGGTCTAATGCATTTATTTTGTATGGGAAAGCAGTTTGCAATTTTCACATGACCCGTCGTGCTCCTACCGTGCTCATGTCGTGCTGTTCGATCGCGGGTGGAGCGATCGACGACAATAACCGGTATGCAGTCTGAGCACGACAGGCGCACGGTAGATCAGGTGAAAATGCCTTACATGTCTAAGATTGAATGTTTTCTTTTTATTTAAACTGTCTCTACACTGTAGAAGGAGATTTTCGGACATTGGATAGCTCATCCTGAAATATTAACGGGACTTTTCATGGCCTTCTCTAACCAGCTTAAAGTGTGTGAAACTCCCTTTCATCTTCTCTAGCTCGATACACAGGGTAAACCCAAACTCGTTTCGGCAGTTTCTTCTTATTATTTTTTCAACTATTGAATAAACCGCACAAGCAATAACAACATCTGTACTGTCCTGATCTATGTCGATGACTGAGTGTGTAGTGAGTCCTATATTCTAAGTGAGGGAAGACTGAAGAACGACATGGACACGGTAGGAGCACATTACCCTATGTGAAAACCGGCCTTAATACTGTCATCTTCAATTGGCAGATTGTAAGAAACTGAGTGGTGCCGCGGTGGCCGTCCCATCGTCATGACAACCGACACCGGCGCCGGGCGGACATTGATTACTTACTCGGCATTACATCATTGCCTGGCAGACAGGCGGTTGCAATCACTACTATACTCCTTCCGCAGGATCGTATACTTAATCTTGTACACAAAGTCATCATTGTAAAGAACTAACTGATGCCGGGGTGCTCATACCATCGTCATGTCAACCGACACCGGTGCCGAGTGGCCATTGATTACTCATTGCCTGGCAGACCGGCGGTCGCGATCAGTACTGCACCTTTTCCGCAGGATCGTCTACTTACTGTGGTATACGTAGGTAATACCAAACTTATCATTGTAAGGAACTGAGTGGTTCCTCGGTAGGCGTCTCTTCGTCATGTCAACCGACATCGACTCCTCGTCATTACATCATTCCCAGTCAGACCGGCGGTGGCCATTGCACTCTTTCCGCAGGATCGTCTACTTAATGTGATACACGTAGGTAATACCACAGGTATCATTGTACGGAACTGACTAGTTCCGGGGTGGCCGTACCATCATCATGTCAACAGACGCGTCGAGTGGCCATTGATTACTCGGCATTACATCATTGCCTGGCAGACCGGCCGTGGCCATCAGTACTGCACTCTTTCCGCAGGATCGTCTACTTAATGTGATACGTAGGTAATACCACATTTATCGTAAGAAATTGACTGGTGCCGGGGTGTCCGTACCATCGTCATGTCAACCGACACTGGTGCCGAGTGGCCATTTATTACTTGGTATTGCCTCAGTGGCACACCGACGTTGACTATCTTCCGCCTTCAAGCAGCGATCGTTGTTCAACTCCCGCAAATGTGTTTAGTGGTATAAGATAACTGTGATGAACTCTACATGTTTGTTGTATTGTTATTTATTGGTTACGCCATTTTTTTTAACACTTAAGAAAGATTTAATTTTATTGTTCTTAGCTTGATTCTTTACTTTTTATTAAACCAACTAATACTGCTGCTGATGACGTGGTGGGTGGGTCTTGCTACTGCACTACCATCACGCGGCCAAACGTCTACCTAGCTCCCATGATATCATTTAAATGAAATGACAAAGGGTGTGTAGAGCAGTTCTTTCTCTCTCTCTCTCACTTCCACCACTCAATCCATCTCTCTAGCGACCTATCTTCAATAATTAATTCCAAGTTTTGTCGGTTATTTTATTGTTGCGTCGTATCAAACCGCGGCAATAGAATCTTTCAGTAGAGTCTGATGCGGGTCACATAATTATGTAGGCCTTTACAACACAGCCAACCCAAGATAACGTTATTGATTACCGTGTGTCGGTCGACAGCATGAATGGAATAACTGGGACATATTTCCTAACACTGAATCTAATGAAGTTTCTATTCAGTTAAGAAATATATACTTTGTTTATGTATTTCATATTACTAAGATTTAGTGATCATCTTAACATTTTGTGGACAACTTTTCATTACTATTGTGGGTGGTTACTGGAAGGAGATTGTTGGTTGAACGTAAAAGCGCCGTTTACATATTGCTTATATCATGTCGGGAGTTACGACCGATGTGCTGGGTTTACTGTTTTGTTCATCAAAGGTAAAAGTCATGAGAGGGAGTGTTTGGAGGACGTAAACACTTCGACTGACTGCATTAGTAGAATGAAGGCCGGCCAACGTGTTAGGATTAGAACTTTCAAAAAGTGAGATAAGAAGCTGCTACTTTTATTTATTACTCAGCGTAGGTCACAAATCCCGTTTCTCGCAGCAACATTTATTTTATTTTACAGTCAATATGCAGAATGATAACGTTCATTTACGACTTAAAACAATTAAGCAAAATTTATTTTAAACAGTTCAATCGTTATCGAAGTTTGTATTATTTTTATAAGGGTTATGAAATTTAAGCAGTTATTCAATATAGCCTATCTGTGGTATTGGAAAATACTATTCGGTAGAAATTACTTTCCAGTACTGCCAACAGTCGGCCTTGTGGACAGGTTTAAGTTGGCTGGCCTGCCGTACTGACCTGACCCCACACTGTCCGGCTGGTCCAGCTGTCAGTTTGCCAGCCACTCCGCGAGGGGCACCATACGTCAAACCCTCGAGAGAAAACACTGCAGACTCGACTATTAGTTTCTGCAAAACTAAATTGTGCTAATTAAGTAGTTGAATGGTACATGTTTATCCTAACGATACATTTTTGCCTGAGTATAAATTGTTTTATAGAAATAAACAATTTTAAACCGCGCAATTTTCTAAATAACTCTAGTTTCAGTAAACTAATTGATTGGATTTTGTTTAGTCGGGGAAGTAAGATATTAAGAAAATAAAGACAGCTTTTATTTGATTTACTTTTAAAGCAACGTTTATAAAAGTATTATTACGTAAAACGCTGTTTTCGAAGTTGTAATACAATATATTGTAGTACAAGTGACCAAGAAGTATTCGGATCTGTATGTCTACAGCCCAAGTGGTTAAGCAACACGATAGTTGACCAAGAAAGATTCATACGTGAATTTTTACAGCCAAGTGGTAAAGTGATACGATAAACATTGTGAGTTCTGCTGTTTAAGTGAAATGGACCAAAAAATATGCGAACTTAAATGTTACCAGTTCAAGCGGCCAAGCAACACGATAATCAACGTAATGTTTGATGGCAAAGTGACCAAAGAGACATTTGAGCGTGAATGTATTCAGCCCAAGTGGCAAAGCAACACGATGAACACTCTGAAGTCTGCTTTTCAAATAGCTAAAAGAGATGCGAGCCTGAATGTCTACAGCCTTATGGGGCAAAGCATCGTGATAAAACGATATTCAGTGTGTAGCTTAACTGGCCAAAGAACATTTGGGCGTCAATGTCTACAAGGGACAAATCAACGTAATACGCTCTCTGAATCTGCTGTCCAAGTAGCAAAGTTACATTTGGAATGAATACAAGTGGCTACACCAGTGTTTAAATCTTCTTGTCTGCAAACGATATTGCAAGACTTTATTCTTGCTAGGTTGGGCGCATTGCCTTCAATGCTACATAGGTCCTACTTTCTATTCCTTGATGTAGTAGTTATTGTTCCACTCCTACTTAGTTTCACATGACTGATACTGTAGTCATACCGCTTGTTAATGTATGTACAATGAATTCACGCTGTTGGAGCAATACAAATTATTTATGACAGGTTTTTATTTAGTCGTCTTTTAGCGAAATATTTATAGTGGGGTTTCGTTTGAACCACTATAAATGAACCAGTTGGTAATAACAATTTAAGATCCAGATTATTTTTAATAATGGGGTTATTAAATTGACATTACTAAAATAACACAAATACGTTTAGTTCCACTTCCATCCTCTTCACACCGATACGGCGGAGATGTGGCCTCTAAGTCTACCTTCCTGACAGGTACACAACTGTCTCGACAGCGATGAAGTGAACTACTTTTTTTATACTAAATGCTGTTAACTTAAATCTATTCTTGAACTTCTGATTTTTGGTTGTAATTAGAAATACTGTCTTAAATTTGTACAAATGAACTATCTTATTTCTTGTATGTTACCTTGTACTGAAGCTATTGAGCAACTGTTGTGTTGTTTTTTAATAAAGATTTCCTTATATCTGAACGGTTTTCTGCAAGCAATCCGTACAGTATGGACGATTTATAAGTAGGCACAATTACAAAATATGCATACCTGCTTTATTTCGTTGAACAGTGGAAGTCATCTAGGCAAGTTGAGGACGTAGTACGTAATTTATTCATGCACTATACTTTACCCATGAGACACTTGACAGCTTTTTACACGCGATCCCTACATTATGCTGACGATAACGGTAAAACGCTTACGATTACTATCCGTAACAAAACTTTGGAGACTCGAGTTTGGATGACTATAACAACGAAACTAATAAAGCTATGGTGATGGGACTTGTACCAAAATTTTCACAATTTCATTGTGCGTTTATTGATGTAAACCAAACATTTTTCATGCAACATTTGCATATTTTTAATGCGTGCCGAACAAAAAAATACACGATTTTACACGCCTTTCAACCAAATCTCGACTTTAAAAAATCGCTGAATAAAGACCCGTGCATGAATCGTTTTGAAACTTTAATACGTGATTGGTTATAGTGTTG
Organism: Stictocephala bisonia; assembly: GCA_035578905.1. Taxonomy (NCBI): domain Eukaryota; kingdom Metazoa; phylum Arthropoda; class Insecta; order Hemiptera; family Membracidae; genus Stictocephala; species Stictocephala bisonia. The sequence goes on along the minus strand of JAQJVL010000086.1, from coordinate 809,580 downwards.
ATAACGTAATACTAAAATATAAAAAGTGTTCGTCCATTAGAAAAAAAGTTGTTGTAGATTTTGTACAACAACTTTTTCTCAGCAATGACTGATCGGAATAAGTTCAACTTTACACTGTTATACAAAGCTAATTTTACATATTCAACTACAAATCGTGATAATCGTTTATAGTCCATCATGTATTTTGTAGCGATTTTTATTTGATAGCGTAGCGATGTGCACTCAGCCGTGAGTAACAAGCTCGGCGGGATTGCGACGTTGCCGAGTCGCTGCCAGTCCTGCCGTCATCCTGGCTCGTAGAAGAGAAGCTTTCAAGCTTGCGTTAATTTTCCAAATCGCCAGTGGAGAAACAATACCGCCTATCAGAAAAATCGAAAATTTTACAGGAGAGACGAAAAACTGTTTAGTTTTTACAGAAGATAACCATACACATCAAATAAATGCTCTGTGTTTTAACAGTAATATTTTTGATATTTTTAATCGCCTAAGATATATATTCATATATATGTTTTGGTCAAACATTAAAGTCAAATTAATTGTTAAAATAGTTAATGTAGGCGGTATTGTTTCTTCTCTGACTGTACGTATTTTGTTAATTTTTATACCATTTCCCATCACTTTTTGTCATGAGGGCTTTGGACCTCCAATGGCAAGTTTAAAAATGGTTTTCTTCCTATAATAAAAGGAATTGTCATTTTCTTTAAATATACATTATTTACAATATTTACAATTAATCCTACGCCCGAGTAAGGCCACGTCATAATATGATGGTACTCTGCTACTCAATCCACAGAGTAAATTCACTCGTCCTCTCCAGAATAATCACTCTCCTCAGATGATTCAGAGTCATTTGTAATTGATACTACAATTGGCTCTACTTCAGGGAGGTCTAGGTTGAGTTGGTCACTTTCCCAGTAGTTTTTCTCAATTGTTTCGGTGTGCTTGATGCATTTTTTCCAGGTTGAGGACGTAGTACGTAATTTATTCATGCACTATATTTTACCCATGAGACACTTGACAGCTTTTTACACGCGATCCCTACATTATGCTGACGATAACGGTAAAACGCTTACGATTAGGTACAGCCATCTATATAGTTATATAGGCAGCCTGAGGATGGAGTACGTAATTTATTCATGCACTATATTTTACCCATGAGACACTTGACAGCTTTTTACACGCGATCCCTACATTATGCTGACGATAACGGTAAAACGCTTACGATTAGGTACAGCCATCTATATAGTTATATAGGCAGCCTGAGGATGGAGTACGTAATTTATTCGTGTGGAATATCTCACCCATGAGATTAGTGAACGGTTTTTTACACACAATATAACGACGTCAGCTGAAAGAAACACGGCCATACTGTACGTAAAACAGCGACGCGCAGAGTACTTTAATCAGGCTAAAAGCAGATTACACTGACAGCCTTGAGACATTGAACGGGTCTGATGCACGCGACTTGATATTAACAGCTAGTACATCCTTAGAAAAACACCTCAATTTTCAAATTATTTTCAGGAACAGTTTTCAATGCAATGACATTGAAATTTAAAAATGAGGACTTTAACATCAAGTTGTAAATTGAAGACTGTACAGTATGAATATTGTTTTAAAGCTTTCATGTTGTTTTGTTTAACGGAGATATATCATCAGAATAGAACTAATTTTGTAAGATTCATGTATACGCATCGTCACGTACATTTCCCAGAAACTTAAGATGTGTGTATATTTTGAAAACTTCATGTAAACATGAGAGCCTACAGGAAGTCATAGAATTACGCGGGGTCAGAGGTTCACGGTTGTGCATGAGGTGATCCGAAACGTCATTTCCCATGTAGGCCGCTCGGTGGTCTTCTTTGTGCGACCGACCGGGCGCTGTCCTTGGGCCGTGTCAATGTGCTCCCCCCTCCATCGGTACCGGCCTAGCAGGCTTGCCAACCCGGCCATCCCGTCGACATCACTTCCCTCTCCCTCCCTCTCAGCACACACTGGAATGTAAACAAACAGACGACTCTACGTCTTGGCGGATATATCAAGGCTACTTACTTTCTGTTGTCATTTACACGTAATGTTGTCATGCTTTCTATAACTAGGCGCACTGTGTGAATTATTAATCACGAATGTGTCCGTGATTAGGAAATTTGAGAAATATTTGTTTATTCTAAGTTAATGAAAGAATATACTAATTGTTTTTAATTTGAATTGGGGAAATGTTCAAACATAATTTAGCACATCAAAGTAACAATTTTTACAATTAATTACAAATTTTTCCTCGTATTTTTCTCCATATAATTACGTGTAATTATTAGACTGTAAATATAGAGCAAATTAAGTGCAGTGAGTGAACTACCGCAAATAAATTTGCATAATATTATTTTAAATAATACAAGTTAACCAGTATTTCTACTTAAAAATTACTTGCCGATACTGAAGGTCAAGTTATCAGAGCGCAGCGAGTGCCGGGGTTGGCACACAATGCGTGCAGGCGTGTCCCCTGGTCTTTTACTTTTTATCATAAAGACAAAATTAAAAGTACTGTACCATGATTGCAAACAGTACATGAAGATAACAATTCGTGCCCATGGAAACAATGACTTTCACAAATTTTCCATAAACATTATAACAAAGTTCATATGTGTATAGCCTATGTAGTAAAATTTTCTTGAAAACATGGTCCATCAAGTAAATATATCAACATTTTAAACACACTAAGTCATATAAATCAGTAATACTAACAAATAATATACTATAAAACATTCACCACAATACGTGGATTATTAAGAAAAGATGTTGAAGGATGAAATCTTCGTGAGTTGGGAAAGTTACTTAATCAAACTCACTATTTTGAATTGAACGATTGATAATTTATGCAAATAACTAACCAGCAACTAATGTTGAATCCATAGATACCTGAACTTTATTGTGGTTATTAGATGTGTACTGTAAATACAGTTGTCTGAGTGGTTGTATCTGAAGTGTAGATATACGCATCGTGCCAGTATGATAGTTAAACTATTATCAACTGGGAGTGCGGCTGGACGCCAGGTAGGTCCACGCACACTCACGCAGAGAGGATTAGTACCGACCCCCCGGCCGGCCGCACTTCCACTCGATTAGTCACATAGTCGACCTTTCCAATTAATCAGTATTTTTTTTTTAATTTTGCCATTTTATATCAAATGGTTTAATGAAATCTACTCGAAATTACAAGGAAAATGATACCAAACAGTCTGTGGTTTGCTTTAGTGAACCTTAAGTTAATTAGTTACAGCATTGAAAAATATTGCATGATTTATAAATTACTGCAAACAATTTTCGTAAGATAAACTAAAGTAAATAATATTGTATTGTTTGGTATCAATTTCTTGTAATTGTGAGTAGATTTCATATTTATTAACCATTTCGAAATAAAATGGCAAAATAAAAAAAAATGATTGATTGGAAAAGTTGACTAAGTGACTAATCGAGTGGAATTGTGGCCGGTCCCTGGTTGGTCTGGTCCCTGGTTGGTCTGGTCGGTCCCTGGTTGGTCTGGTCGGTCCTAATCCGCTGTGTGTGTGTGTGCATGGACCTATCTGGCGTCCACCACTCCCAGTTTGATAATAGTATAAATACATTTACTTGACCATTTAATGCAATAACAGTTCACATTCAGTGATTTTATCTAAGTACAAGTATTATAGTTCAGTATAACTTAGTAAATCATTTGATAAAGTATTTTAACTTTTTTCAGTTATGGACGTGGTTTGTTTGGCTGTCATCGTAAATCAATAGACTTACTTCTATTACATTTGCATCGCACCCTCGCAAAACAAAACATTTACTTGGCCCATCAAAGACTCAGAACAAAAACACAAGTTACACCCAAAATACATTTTATTAAACTAAAGAATTAAATTTTAAAGCAAACAACAGAAAAACTGATAAATTAGGCGGTAGCGTGTTTTAGGGTTTAGAAGAATTAAAAGCCTAAAAGTGATTAAATACTAAAAAAATAAGTATTTTGGCAGCCGGGGGCCCTGGAACGTAATAAGTAATTTCAAAGTTAGGACCATTTTGTAAAATTAACAAAAATTGGATTTCATAATTTCACTGAATCCTGTGGGCGAAGCAGGGTGGCTCATAATTGTTTCTAATTATTAACAAGCCCCCAGAACACCGTAAACAAGAAAACCCTATCCCAGCAAATGAACTTTTTAACTTTATTAAAAAATATAAAAGGTAATGGTTTTCTCCTTTAAAGCCTTGAAAAACCTACTCTTAAACACGATTCGCCATTTCACAAACGTCCCACCTAAATAAAATACATATAGTACTACAATAAACTGCACTTGTAAAAGTTTATGGCCCAGATGGAGGCTTAAAGAACCAAGATATAAAAAGGGAGGAGGTAACTTGCGTGTCGATGACTTGTGCAAATAAACTTTTTAACTTAAAAGGTAACAATATTCTCCTATAAAGCCTAGAAAAACCTACCCTTAAACACGAATCGCCACTTCACAAAAGTCCAACCTTAGAATTAAAAAATAAAATACATGAAGTACTACAATAAACTGCAATTGTAAAAGTTTATGTCCCAGAAGGAGGCTTAAAGAGCCAAGATGTAAAAAGGGAGGATATGACGTCCTGTTGGAAGCCGACTAACAGTGGGGAAGGGGGAAGTATGTGGCAGCCCCCACTAGGATGCACATCGCCCAGCTCGCAAGTCGCTTAACTGTGCCTCAAAGCACCAACAGACAGAAAAGTGCAAGCAGGTGACCATCCAGAACCCTTAGCAGGTGACCATTCAGACTTAGCAGGTAACCATTGAAAAGGCAGAGGAAGAAGTCAAATGACGATTAATAAGTCAGAACAAGAACAAAGAGAACAGGAAACACGGAACAAACCAAGACAATGACACACAAACACGAGAACAAACATTGAGGGCAGTGAGGTTATCCCAGAGACGATCGCAAATCTGTGCCAAGACACACACTGTACCATGTAATCACAGTAAAAAATAAATAGCATGCTAATAAAAGCATTGGACAATCGTAACAACAGTAAATGATGTCAAGTAAACCCAATAATACTTTATCCAAAAGAACGTGAGACTTGCAATTGTGAATGAAGATGAGGCTGGGACAGTGGTTTCCTTACTGAGGTACAAGGTCAATGATCACACTTGACTTGTGGCAACTGGGATTAAGAGTTTTAGTTGTCAAAATGTGATGATCTAAACCAGTGGTTCTTAACCTGGGGGGCGCGCCCCCTTGGGGGGGCGTGAGAGAATTTCAGGGGAGGCGTGAGGGTACAAAGAAAAAAATTAAAAAATATATGTTTTGTTAAAAAACAAAAACTTTCAAAACCATCAAATAAACTTTCATATTTAAATATATCTGGATTTTTATTTTGCATCCCAGCTTTTGCTAACGTAGAGTTAGCATTGTCAGTTTCATAATTTCACTGTTCTAACTTGAACCAACCAATTATTGACTGGAGGGGAGGCGTGAGCTATCTTCAGTGTTCAAAGGGGGGGGCGCCAGTGCTAAAAGGTTGAGAACCGCTGATCTAAACTGTGTGTGATTTGGGCTCAGATGGTTTAATTTTGTATCAGAGGATCATAAGAAAACTGAAAAATGTCTTCATATGTATAAAAGTATTAGTAATTTAAGGCCTTTGCTAATTCTGATCAATTAAAACAAAAACAAAGTTCAGTGTAGTTCTTAAAACCAGTGGTACTCCCACACTTTATAAAAATATTGGCAACCACAAGATAGTTTAAGTAAAATAAATAATTTAATAAAATAAAAACTTAATGTTTAACCATTAGATTGATATTTTTATAAATTGGAAATATAAAACAGTATACAGTAAAAAATGTGTTATATAACTGGGCTATAAATGGATAAAACAATGGGGACAAAATATAAGCCTACATTATAATGCTTAGTCTATCAGGGATTGTATTTGTTTTGCACTTCACTAGCAAGTATGATTTCAGTATTTGCCTTCAAAGGACAAAATAGAAGCCTACATTATAGTGCTTTGTCTCTCAGGGATTGTATTTGTCTTGCATTTCACTAGCAAGTATTATTTTAGTATTTGGCTTCAAAGCACAAAATAGAAACCTACATTATAGTGCTTTGTCTCTCAGGGATTGTATTTGTCTTGCATTTCACTAGCAAGTATTATTTCAGTATTTGGCTTCAAAGGACAAAATAGAAGCCTACATTATAATAGTGCTTTGTCTCTCAGGGATTGTATTTTTCTTGCATTTCACTAGCAAATGTTTGACTTAGGAGTCATTGCGGCAAACAAATTGCCCTATATCTGATATTGATTACAGTACATTTCTGAGTAATTGCCTAGTAATAATTTGAATGTATTTAATGTATACATTCGCAAAGCTTACTCTTGAGAAAAATGCTAACTGCTTGACGCTAGCGCTCGTGGTAATAGTGATGAAGCACATATATGGCATCTCTTCACTAGATAGCACAGCAGTTCACTTTCTTTGGAGTTACAATTGAGTGTCAAGCATTGAAAATGTTAAAATTATAATAAGTTCTATAACACTAATATTGACATAAACAACAATCACGTGTGCTACAACAGCTGACTGCTTACCACCGCTTGGAGTGCTAGCGTCTGCTGAGCTTCGCTACTGTACATACAATATAATACTGTGGGTATATTATACTAGCTGTACCCGCCCGCTTCGCCAGTCATAATGTTGAGTTTGATTATATAGTCGAAATTTGTAGTAAGCTTTCAGTTTACACTGTATTTTTTCACCATTATTCAAATTATTGAATCCAATATCCAATTTAGAACAGCTGATGTTATGCATAGTTTACTATAGTGCCCTAGCCTACCTAGGATAAAAATACAGTTTTTTTATATTTCAACTATGTATATTTTTCTGTAGTATATCTGTAGTTATAAGAACTATGTATATCCTTGAGGGTTTGAGTGTAAAAAAGAAGGGACTGACACTGTTATGGTCCTGCCAGCTGCATGGATAACAGGTGATAAAGTGCAAAGTATGGCACTATTGGGTGCAACCTGGCTATTGGGCTATTGCTCTTTTTGAGGACCAGTCGACCTTGGTTGGTAATAATGACTACATTCATTCATCTACACTCATTCGCCCCTCATATTCGCCCATATCTTGATGATTGGCGTCTTAATAATGAATAATGAAAAATTAAATATAATGAACCGTAGTAGAGAAGTTGAGATTGAGTTGATATTGGTTACTTAAATATATTCAAATTATTAAATTTTCAATAAAAATCACTACATTTTAATTTCAACTAGGCCTTTTGCCAGCAAAGCTGGCATCATCAGGCTTAACACAACTTTATTTATTTGTAAACAAACAAGACAATAATTAGTTGGAAAAACAGATGTAAATAATTCAAAGAATATTAGTATAAATATATTGTAAATAATGTATAGTATATATATTAGAGAAATTTTGAATAGGCCTATTTTCATTGTTTATAAGAGATGAATTACTTTTGTTTAAAAAATATGGTTCCAAGGCATTTAAGTATTTGTAAGATGAAACCGACTTTATTATTTTAGAATTTTCTTTGCTGATATTATGATTTGTTGTTAAACAATGTCTAGCAACAGCTGACTTTTCTTCTCTGTTACAGTTAATGTTCGAAAAAAGTTCTTTGAATCTCATTTTTAAAATTTCTCTTGGTCTGTCCTATGTATTTTTCTTCACAGTTATCACAGTTAATTTCGTATATTCCTGATAGATTTTCATTTTTAATTTTGTCTGTAGGGTTATTCAGTTTGTTTTTAAATTTGTTTGTAGTTTTGAATGAAGATTTGATATTTAAAATTTTCTTGAATAGTTCTTGAAAATTTTTTGTTAAATGTAAAAGTTGCCCAATTATCTTCTCTTTCTTCGAACTAGGCGAAAATTTAATAATTTGAATAATGAACTTGATCTTTTTAAAAATGAAATTTGTTAAAGAATCAACATTCTCCATTGAAATAGTTAAAAACATTAAACATTATACTGTGACAATTTTTTCAAAAAATCCACATCCATTTATTGAGAATTGGTCAACTTGTCTCGCCTCCAAATTTCCAGTTTGAACATCAATAAAGGAAGATATGATTTGTAGGTTATATACACAGTAAAATTAAAGAACGGTTTGATTATATATAGTCTTGTGCATCAAGTGATATACTATGAGTGACTGTTGGGTTACAGATCATGCAGTATCACAGCCAATCACGATGGTTGCTCGGCGATCAGGCAGTTTCCCTGGCAGCGAGGCAGGTAACATCCTCTCACCGAGATCCTCAGAGACCAGTGGGCTTGGAGTTAAGATGGTGGAGTACGTACTGGGAACTTCTCCTACCAACAAGGACTTGGAGCCGCAGATGAGACGTCTGGTCATGGTTCGCAACCAAGTAAGTATAGTACAGCACTAGCTTTTTTTGGTCAAGTAGCTTTGAGTTTAAACAATTTAAAGATGTGTGTAATGGATAAGCAAAACATGATGTCATCAATAAACATTCAATATTATTTTTAATACTTTAAACCCTCTCAAATGCTTCTGATAACCGAATCATCTGATATGTGAAAGTTATGAAATATCGTAAGGTCAGATAGTACAACAGAGTTTTTTTTAGTCGATTAAAGGTGCCTTATATACCTACCTTCCGAGTAAATGCGAAATATTCTGTTCCGACTCACTAATTTTGTAACTGACATTTTTCCAGAAATTTGTAGTGATGGAACGGCCCTTGGCAGAAGAAATGTCTGGTTTTAAACTACCAAAAATTAAATGATACCTTGGTACATTCACTCATATTGTATTTTACTTATATGTTACATTCAATAATGCATTAATTGTTATTAAGTTTATTGTATTGATCATTGTTGTTGGGTTCATAGTAAAAGGAATGTAACATATCGTTAATTCAATTATTTCACTTAAAATAAATACATAAATTTAATAAATACGTAAAGTAAACCCAATAGTAAATCATCAAATAAAATACAACAGTAGTGCCTTCAATTTCTGTGATGCATGAAAAATACAGCTGTGTACAGTGTTGCTATATAGCTTACTCTTTGTTGTACACATTTATTTACGAACTTATAAAACAGCAACATAAACAAATGTCAGGCTTGCTTATTACTGCTTAATGCTAATTATAGTGATTAGGTTGTTGTTAGGTTAGTAAGTAATGTTAGTATCTGATATCCAGAGTGCCTGGCGCCACATTAATTAGGTTTTAGTTAGTAAGTAATGTTAGTATCTGATATCCAGATTGCCTGGCGCCACATTAATTAGGTTGTAGATAGTAAGTAATGTTAGTATCTGATATCCAGAGTGCCTGGCGCCACATTAATTAGGTTTTAGTTAGTAGGTAATGTTAGTATCTGATATCCAGAGTGCCTGGCGCCACATTAATTAGGTTTTAGTTAGTAGGTAATGTTAGTATCTGATATCCAGATTGCCTGGCGCCACATTAATTAGGTTTTAGTTAGTAAGTAATGTTAGTATCTGATATCCAGATTGCCTGGTGCCACATTAATTAGGTTGTAGATAGTAAGTAATGTTAGTATCTGATATCCAGATTGCCTGGCGCCACATTAATTAGGTTTTAGTTAGTAAGTAATGTTAGTATCTGATATCCAGATTGCCTGGCGCCACATTAATTAGGTTTTAGTTAGTAAGTAATGTTAGTATCTGATATCCAGATTGCCTGGCGCCACATTAATTAGGTTGTAGTTAGTAAGTAATGTTAGTATCTGATATCCAGATTGCCTGGTGCCACATTAATTAGGTTGTAGATAGTAAGTAATGTTAGTATCTGATATCCAGATTGCCTGGTGCCACATTAATTAGGTTGTAGTTAGTAAGTAATGTTAGTATCTGATATCCAGATTGCCTGGTGCCACATTAATTAGGTTGTAGATAGTAAGTAATGTTAGTATCTGATATCCAGAGTGCCTGGTGCCACATTAATTAGGTTTTAGTTAGTAAGTAATGTTAGTATCTGATATCCAGATTGCCTGGCGCCACATTAATTAGGTTGTAGTTAGTAGGTAATGTTAGTATCTGATATCCAGATTGCCTGGCGCCACATTAATTAGGTTGTAGTTAGTAAGTAATGTTAGTATCTGATATCCAGATTGCCTGGCGCCACATTAATTAGGTTGTAGTTAGTAAGTAATGTTAGTATCTGATATCCAGATTGCCTGGCGCCACATTAATTAGGTTGTAGTTAGTAAGTAATGTTAGTATCTGATATCCAGATTGCCTGGCGCCACATTAATTAGGTTGTAGTTAGTAAGTAATGTTAGTATCTGATATCCAGATTGCCTGGCGCCACATTAATTAGGTTGTAGTTAGTAAGTAATGTTAGTATCTGATATCCAGATTGCCTGGCGCCACATTAATTAGGTTGTAGTTAGTAAGTAATGTTAGTATCTGATATCCAGATTGCCTGGCGCCACATTAATTAGGTTGTAGTTAGTAAGTAATGTTAGTATCTGATATCCAGATTGCCTGGCGCCACATTAATTAGGTTGTAGTTAGTAGGTAATGTTAGTATCTGATATCCAGATTGCCTGGCGCCACATTAATTAGGTTGTAGTTAGTAAGTAATGTTAGTATCTGATATCCAGATTGCCTGGCGCCACATTAATTAGGTTGTAGTTAGTAAGTAATGTTAGTATCTGATATCCAGATTGCCTGGTGCCACATTAATTTGGATATTTGAGTTTTTACTCTATTTACTTTCACATAACTAGCTTTGTAATTTTGAGTCTGCTGTAACAGATGCTAAATCATGTATTGAGGTTATTGAAGTCAGCCTATTGTTTGATTCAAAGACCTTGTGAGAAGACAAAGGCAAGACTTTGCTTCTGCCCTTTCAGTTACCACAATCTACAAAATAGCAACTTCATAAAGCCTTTTTAATTCTATTATCATATCAATAGAAATATTAAATTGTGTTTTAACTGTGATAAAGTTATATAATCAGCGAGAAAGTTTCAATAATTTCTGGCACTAGATAATCTTTTATACCTTCTTTAGCGTTTTGCTATCACTTGACCCTTAAGAAGTAATATATTTGCTCTAAATTTACTTTTCAGGATGTAAAATTAATATCAGTTTAAACACGTCAATTTACGGACCAAAACTAGCTAATAGTGACATAATATAGTTTTATTAGATATATGAAATGAAATGAGTAGTTGTCATATACTGTTGATATTGATTAAAACTTTGTATTATTATTATAGTTATTTTCTTGCCAGGAGAGGATCTGATTTTAATTATATTTTTACCTTATTGGTGATGTCTCTTGATCCTGCAGGTTTTTTTGGTTCAGATGGGCATTTACCTTCTAGTATGGCATTATCAGTGACACTAAAAAGTTGGAATTAAAAGTTTTATTTATATATATATATATATATATATATATATATATATATATATATATATATATATATATATATATATTTATAATAAAATAAATAAACCACCTGCCCCACACAGTGATAATGACCCACCTGCCCCATACAGTGGTAATGACCCACCTGCCCCACACAGTGATAATGACCCACCTGCCCCATACAGTGGTAATGACCCACCTGCCCCACACAGTGATAATGACCCACCTGCCCCATACAGTGATAATGACCCACCTGCCCCATACAGTGATAATGACCCACCTGCCCCATACAGTGATAATGACCCACCTGCCCCATACAGTGATAATGACCCACCTGCCCCATACAGTGATAATGACCCACCTGCCCCATACAGTGGTAATGACCCACCTGCCCCACACAGTGATAATGACCCACCTGCCCCATACAGTGGTAATGACCCACCTGCCCCACACAGTGGTAATGACCCACCTGCCCCATACAGTGATAATGACCCACCTGCCCCACACAGTGATAATGAACCACCTGCCCCACACAGTGATAATGACCCACCTGCCCCACACAGTGATAATGACCCACCTGCCCCACACAGTGATAATGACCCACCTGCCCCATGCAGTGGTAATGACCCACCTGCCCCACACAGTGATAATGACCCACCTGCCTCATACAGTGGTAATGACCCACCCACTCTTCCTTAGACGCACAGTGGTAATGATCTAACCACCCTTCCATAGACGCACAGTGATAATGACCCACCCGCCTCCATACAGTGGTAATAACTCTCCTGCCCACCCATACACACACAGGGGTAATGATCCACTCACCCCTCCATAGAAGCACAGTAATAATGACCCACCCACACGCATACGTTGAGGTTATTTTTAATAAAAAATTTATAGATAGTATAACTTCATACTCCTACTTAGTTTTTAGTGTGACTGATGATGCCACACTAGTGCGAAATGCATATTTGAACCAGAAAACTGTGCAGGATCAAGAGGTTTCACCAATAAGGTAACAGTATAGTTCGTTATTTTTTTATTGATATTGCAAATGTGTGAATTGTTTGATTAGTTCTATTATAAATATTTGAAACTTAACTATTTAAGTATAATTACTGTCTAAATACATACATATATATATATATATATATATATATATATATATATATATATATATATATATATATATATTGTTTGTTTGAAAACTTAGAAACCTTTTTTGTATAGACTTGAGTTGTTGTATAACTATGTAAAATACAATAGACTCCTAACAATAGTTAGCATAAATCAGAGACCATTAGTGTTCTGATGATGTAAGTTAATGGACCTGAGGAGGTCAGTATTGACCAGACTGTGTGGCGTGAGCTGCCTGCATTAGTAGTTGGCGTGACAACAGACTCTCAGTGTCGTATCACAACTGTCCCATCAACAACCATCCAGTCATATATAATAAGCTCTACCTCTACTGTATCTCTACATCTTCTTTTTAAACTGACAATAAGAAGTTTTGCTCATTCATTAAAACTGTATGAAAATGACTTTTCTTCTAAAATATTATGAATACATAATACTACCTACTTGTAGCTATTATTGTATACTAGGGGACACCTATCATTCACTATGCTTGTGACTTATCAATCAGCTGTCGACTTGAGCATGTGACTAGTGACTACAAATATTAGTGACTAACCTGTTTAAAATCATAAGTAAATTTATTTACAGTATTTCCTCACTTGACTGACAGGCCATTTTTATAGTTTGTACAGATTGTTTAAAAATTACTATAAAATCAGGATTTGATCAGAATATAATGTATTATATATATATCATTGTATTCAAAAATTTATTTTCTATCGCATAAAAGCTAAAATAAGTTCAATATTAATTAGAAAATTTTTTGTTGTAGTTTGATTAGAATTTTTATTTTCCAATAAACAATTTTCTAATCAGTGATCATGTAACAAACACTAAAAATTATCAATATCAAAATCCAAGACATTCAAAATGTGCAAAATGTTTGTCTTAAAAACGAAAATAATAACTGAAAAGAACTTATTTCTGTACATTTTTTAAGTATTTTGAAAATCTAGATTTACTTTTATTAATTTCTTTTTTAATTGATAAGACGACTCTTCAAGAATATAAAACATTGTTCATATGGAAATCAATATTATTTTTTATCTTGACATAATTTTATAAAAAAGTTTCATTATAATTGAGGAAAATAATTTTTGATAAAGCCAGTATAATAAGTTTCTAGGAAACTATAGATCGTATGATAAACTAAAAAACATGCCAAGCAATAAAAGTGGGTTTACACGCCATATAAATTTTCAAGTACAAATAAAAAGGTAGTGTGGGGGACGGGGTGGATAGGTCGGAAAATTGGTTTCAATTGAGCTGAGGCCGTGGTAAATAATACGGTTGTTTGACCCCTGTTCCCTACGCAATTTAGAAGCGTGTGGGTTCGTCAAAACGTCGGCCGCGTGAGTGCTATTCGTCGGATTCCCTACTAATCACAACCAGCTTTGATCAGCTCTAAATCTATTAATTGAAAAAAAGATAATTTAATTATGAAGAGTTCAAATTAATTGGTTGGCTGCGATCCCCTCGTGCCCTCTAATTATGTACTTCCTACATTCAAGATTTAGGTAATTGAGAACTACATTATGGTTCTACTCCCCCCCTCTTCCTGATTGTTTAGCCTAAACGAAACATATTGGAAGACTTGGCCCAAAACTTAAACTACTACTAAGGTACTCATCCGATCCGGTTCCTGGGATGCAGCGCGGCGTGACACCCTTCCTTGCGGCTCCAGCATGACGACGACGACTGACTTCGCGTCAACCCCCCTCCCCGAGTTCTGCGCATGCGCGAGCGATAGTTCCACTTGCTGCCGTGTGGCTGCCAACACAGTTGCAGTGTCTGACTGTGCAGTAATTTACGGTTAAATTCACCAAGGTCATATTGTAAATTATCTTTATCCATGTTCAAAATAAATAAAACAAAAAGACTGTACCTCGATTGCAATCCTGATTTCCCAGCTAAATTTTAGTTGAGTGATTTTCGGCTGACGTGAATATTTATGATGTTTCATTTGTGTATAAATGAAAGATTATTATGTCATCAATACCACATACAATAACTTGAATAAGTTTTAGTACGGTTCCATTTTATGAAACATTTTTTTTCGTTACTATGTGAGTAATTGATAGTCTGCAACTTAGACTTCAGTATATTAAGGCCCCCCCTTTATGCGTTATGTCAAGCAACGTGACTTCCAAAATGTGCGTAATGAATAACTATATCAAATGGAGTATGTGTGTTAGTAATCCAAAAGACGATTCACTTACAAATGTCAAGTGCGTCTAGCAATCGCCTCCATTTGTAATTGAAATACAGTACTGTAGTATTACCAAAATTATGGTGGGATAATAAACACAGATGAAACAAACACAAACATCCATATGAGGCATTTAATAATTAGGTACTAACTGTAAAACATATGTATTGGAATACAATGATCAATACTTTGTATATCTCTGATGTATGAATGAAGAATATATAATATTTATTACTTTTTTTATAACATTACGATGTTTACCAAACTACTGTACATAATCTCGGATACAAATTTACACTCATAGGTACCGTCTAATTCAAGTTCGGTATTGTACCAGTAGTCGCGCCAAAGGGAAGTGAGGCTTTCTGTTTTGACATGAATAAAAAGGAAATATTCCTTTGTCTTGCTGAGGTTTTGACTGTGGGAATTCGTCCTATAGAGGTCGAATTCGTATTATAGAGGTTTTTGGCTATTTATATTCGTGCTATCGAGGTTTTGATTTTGTGCTCTCGTTGTCTTGAATATTGAATAAAATTCGTGTTATTGAGGTAGTTGGTCCATAACATTTGTGTTATAAAGGTTATTTTAACATTGAGTGTTATGGGAGGTTCAAGGGGAACTGAAAAAATTTGTGCAATCGAGGATTTGTGCTATTTAGGTTCCACTGTATAAATCTGCCCATTAACTGCATAACACTGTTTGACTCATATAAATATTTTTTTTTAAATAGACAACAACTCCTTTACTGAAGACTTTTTTACTTTGTTACAGACTTCTAATGATCCAAATGAAAAGAAAGATAAAGAAAAAGCTCCATCATCTCCCTATGACACATCCAATAAGAAGGAACATGAGAACGGAGTGGTACCACAGAATGGGGTACAGAATGGTCTGGATGACGACAAAGGATTTAAGTAAGCCCTAATGTGCTTTAAGTAATTACTATTATATGTTATACTTTGTTGTGATCAATTTTATTTTTTGAAGCATCTACAGTTAACACATTTGCTGCGTGTGTTGTGGCACTGCGTCACGGAGCGCTTATTAAACATTTTTAGAGGGTATCAATTTTAGGTTTAGCAGTGTTCATATCTTTTTTATTCATTTTGGAAGACATGTACAGTATACTCTTTGTTATCCGAGAGGTGATTGAGACCGAGACCTCCAGGGATGTATAAAAACTTAATACTATGGAGGAAATTAGCATGCAATGGTAAAAACAATGAAAAAGCCATGAAAAGCAATGAAAACTGGCATATTGTAAGAAAAAAATGCAAATCGCAAATAGTAACGGTCTTGTAAGAAAGTAGAAACGTCAGGCCATGTCTTTTAACCCTTATCACGCCTTAAGCGCATATATGCACATATATTAACTTTGCTCTAAACGCCATAAGCGCATATACACGTAATAATTACCAAAATAATATTTTCGTAATAATGTTTCTAATTTAATTTGATGGTGCGTTTGGGTTATGGCCGGTGACTCATGAGAGACACATTGTGCGACTCTACCTTTTGTTGGCCTGTCAATCACTACAAGACTGGTTTTTGTCTGGCAGTGTACATTTCTGCTGCGCCGCCCAACGTCACAAGCGTTTATTACGTGCAGCTACTGTCGAGCCGAGCGGTTGTCATTGTCTGCCGCCTCACCTCTTAGAAAATGTGTATTTAGTTGTTTTATCATTACTTTAGTTTAATATATGTTAGTAATTTATTAGTTTTAAGAGTCAATATGAATAATCCGGCTGATTTTGATTTTGTGGAAGGTACTAAATACATCATATTCTTACATTCTTACATATAAGACGCCGACACAACGTTGTGCGTATTTTAAGGTGAATATGAATGGTTTTATGAGTGTAGAGTGTGGATGAGTGTAGTCTGGTTACTAACTGAGTTCAACTGTTCCTCAGAAAGGGCAATTTATTAATAGCCCAACAGCCATTATTATTTATTCATTCATATAATATACCATATTCAAGTGCTTTATATATTTACTTATTTTTAATGCGGTATGTGTTATGTGCAGACCTTATCTGTATCAGTTTATGTACAAGTAAATGTACTCATTAATATATATTTTATTAATAGTAGTAATAATTTGTATTGATTCATACTCTAAAAGTGATCTATGCCTGAGTCTTACTTGCAAGTAAAAATTTGCTTATTTTCATGTTTATTTAAGAATAAAAGGTAAAGTAAGTTAATAAAAGTTTTAAAATGTTATCATATCTTATTTTCCTGTACAGAACAATAAAAAAAATGAGCAACTAAAAAATTTAATTTTGATTTTTTTTACAATAAATTAGCGCATAATGGAAAGTATAAATGGCGCTCTAAGGTTTATAAGTTTTATTCGTGCAGTATGTAAAGAAGTCAAAAATAAGTTTTACATTTAAAAGTCTGAACCAGCTGAGAAAAATAATGCACAAATAGAATTTAATGGTAAAAATCTACAAATAATGTCCATAGTCATCACTATAGGTGGGAAATGTCCTCTAAAGTGGCCTACACACGAACCAAAACGACTGCCCTATCTGACAAGTCGGCCCTAGCTGTCATGTCAGGGTGTTACCTACACACGAACCAACATGACTGCCCTACCTGACAAGTCGGCCCTAGCTGTCATGTCAGGGTGTTCCCTACACACGAACCAACACGACTGCCCTACCTAACAAGTCGGCCCTAGCTGTCATGTCAGGGTGTTCCCTACACACGAACCAACACGACTGTCCTACCTGACAAGTCGGCCCTAGCTGTCGTGTCAGGGTGTTCCCTACACACGAACCAACACGACTGCCCTACCTGACAAGTCAGCCCTAGCTGTCGTGTCAGGGTGTTCCCTACACACGAACCAACATGACTGCCTTACCTGACAAGTCGGCCCTAGCTGTTGTGTCAGGGTGTTCCCTACACACGAACCAACACGACTGCCCTACCTGACAAGTCGGCCCTAGCTGTCGTGTCAGGGTGTTCCCTACACATGAACCAACAAGACTGCCCTACCTGACAAGTCGGCCCTAGCTGTCATGTCAGGGTGTTCCCTACACACGAACCAACACGACTGCCCTCCCTGACAAGTCGGCCCTAGCTGTCGTGTCAGGGTGTTCCCTACACACGAACCAACATGACTGTCCTACCTGACAAGTCGGCCCTGGCTGTCGTGTCAGGGTGTTCCCTACACACGAACCAACACGACTGTCCTACCTGACAAGTCGGCCCTAGCTGTCGTGTCAGGGTGTTCCCTACACACGAACCAACACGACTGCCCTACCTGACAAGTCAGCCCTAGCTGTCGTGTCAGGGTGTTCCCTACACACGAACCAACATGACTGTCTTACCTGACAAGTCGGCCCTAGCTGTTGTGTCAGGGTGTTCCCTACACACGAACCAACACGACTGCCCTACCTGACAAGTCGGCCCTAGCTGTCATGTCAGGTTGTTCCCTACACACGAACCAACACGACTGTCCTACCTGACAAGTCGGCCCTAGCTGTCGTGACAGGGTGTTCCCTACACACGCTCTGACTACAAGGGCCGATCAGACCAGTCTAGAACAAGTGTTTTCCACAAGGGCCGACAAATCGGGACGGGTGTAGGGCCCTTAATCAACTTGGGTGGACGCTGGTCAATTTGAATAGTCTCATTGTCAACCTTGGTGAGTTTGTAGACTGAGTCCTCTCTCACGAGGTCTTCAAGTAGGAGGGCATATACCGTTACCTAGCAAGGCTCCATACACAATGCCATATGCAGAGGTTTCTTGTGAGGTCAAAGGCCAAGCTCCTCACCATTGCAACACACATTAACATCCAATGTAAATAACCTATTGAAAGCGAAGCTATCTAATATTTTTCAAACAACTTAAGTGTGCAGTGCAATACATATTTTATTTATTATTACCAGGAAATATAACAAACTATTTCCTGAGCATAGTAAAATTATTAAAGACATTCAGAATAGAATTGGAAAGAACATATCATTTTTTTTTTTTTTTTACTACGCTAGATATTGAAAGAAATGAGAGGAGTTGTAGGAAACATTGGGAGAACTAAACATTAATGTTATTAGATTAAAAGGATGTTGTCAGTTTCTGAAAACATGGAGGTCTATTTTAATAAGAAAATAATAGTCATTTAATACGTTTGAATAAGCAGTAAATTCATTACATAAAGTTTGTGCTTTAATTTATTACACCTGAAAGGCTCTAATCTCTACTATCCTCAAAATCCCTACATAAAAAAGCAGAAAGATTATCTTGTATGTGTTATCTTCTAAATATTAATTATTTTTATTGATCGTAGAAATTAAATAGATGAATGATTCTGTTGCAGTCGTACCCCAGGCAGCCGGCAGCCATCACCATCGGACGAGGAGCTTAACAAGAACAACGTAGTTGTTATGGAGAACCCTCATGTAGGCCACCACTATCCCCACCCTTTCCCTCCCCCACCACCACACACACTTGCACACCTCGATGCGCACTTCGAACATGTCATGACTCTGGAACCGGGCTTCGAGGGCGGTCAACAACCCAGCTATAATCAACCTACACCTCAGCAGCCATCACAGCAACAACCACCCATGGACTCTCCGACCGTTCTCAACACCTCCTTTGATGTACAGGTATGTCCTGTTTGATAATTAGAAATCATAAAAGTTTTAACTGTCCTCTGAAGTAAACTTGCTGCCTCTTTACTCTCTTTCAATAGCTGAAGACCTCTATGTATTTTAAAGTGTAAGAATCGTAATAGCAGTAAATTATGTAATGTTACTTAGGGTGTCAGAATAGTTGAATGTCGCTTTATGGATTTGATTGTTATTCGTCAGAGAAATTCAAAAAAGCCGGATAGGTTTTGGCTCTACGTTTTAATGATTTCTCTTTTTTGGATTATCAGGTTGAAAAGTGGCTTATTACAACAATTTAGTTTTTATATAAATATTACAGTAGAGCCCGATTATAGGAACCGATATATCTGAACCAGTTTCTGATAACTCACATTTCTGGTTATCAGATGTTGTCTTTTCAGATTAATAGTGAACAGTAAATGAATACTCTGATTCTATAAGTATTTATGTAATTTTACTATTAAAAGTATATTGAGTTGTAAATAACAGTTGATAAAAAAGTTTTAATTTTTGTTCAATGGTCACAATTTACTTTTTTTGTTTGGCTGACATAAATAAATAAATAGGTGTACACTACTGTGCCTATGTCCAGTATTATTTAAAAACATGCCAATAAAAGCACTACAGTGTAATAATGTAATTAATAAGAAAAGTAACAACACAATAGATAATCACAACAATAGTGAATACATGACAAGCACGCTCAACAATACTAGATCCAAAACCCTTTCACTCGTTAATGGAAAATGCTCCTATCAAAGCCTATCAGGCTGGGTCTCTTGACATTTCAAGGCTGCCTCATTCTCTACAGGATGTTTATAAAGTCCGGCACCATCTTAATAATTTCGGAACAATTACATAAAAGCAATAAAACTTGATAAATTATTTGTGAATCTACAAATATACTTTTTAAAGTAACTGCAATTTTTCTGTCCTATCAGGAGATGACTCTCAAGGAGTCAGAAGAAAATTATAGGTTACAGTAAAAAATGTGGGTTGAGTGCTACATCAAATTAAAAGGTCTTTAGTATTAGAACATAAACCAACAAATTCAACTTCAAAGGTTCTTTTTTTAAAAAATGATGATGGTTTAAAGTTATACAAAATTACCATAAAGGTCCTGTTCTAGACAGTTCAATAATCTTTTCTTGGGTCAAGTTGGGAAAATAAACTTTGTGAATATATACTGGATTTAACGAATAGCTTTTTATAGTACAGTACAGTCCCGCTAATTCGAACATCCGGTTAATCCAAACGGCTCCGCGGCAAAAATTTTAAAATTTTAAGGACGAAAATTGGCGAATATTTCGATATAAAACAGTGTAAACCTTAGTTCAAAACAGTTCTTTATTTAATATTCAGGCACTGTACATCAAGTTATGGTACAAATTTTAAAATGGAATAAACTACAGAACAGAACACTAGTGTTTAGTATGAAAAATTGTACAACATAAGATTAAATATAAAATATGTACAGTACAGTACAGTACTGATAATGTAGTGAACAAGTACCTTATTACATGAATTCAGTTATTGTTTTCTGACGCAACGAAGACAGTCTTTTCGATGATGCGTTGTTTCGCCAGCACCTCATAAATAACACATCAGCTGGTGTAGTGTCGGGCTGTTGCTCCAAGTAGCGCAGGGTGAGGTCAAGGGCATGTGGCACCACATCCTTATCGCATTGCGTCTCGTCACTCCCCTCCTCCTCCATTGGCTCTTGAGTCACTGCCGCATTGGTGACATAGTCCATCCATTGACTACATAGTCACTGCCGCAGCTATGTCGTCATCAGTCAGAAATTCTGCTGTTTCCTCATCTTCTTCCATCCATTTATTGATGTCTCTTTCCCCAGCTTCCTCGTAACCAGGAATTGTCTGCACTAGCTGAAGCAGACTGGTACATAATTTTCTGGTTGGTTTTCTACATACTCAGGGGTTGGCCATAGTTTCTTCCAAGACTTTATTAAAGTTTGGTCAGTTACGTTTTTCCAGGACTCAGCAGACCAATAAACAACATCTTTCATGTTCGTTTGTTTTATTTTTGCAACCAAAGAGACTGTGTCATCTTCAATCAAGGTTCGCAAAAACTGCTTATGGTAAATTTGTTTTAAGTTTTTGCAAACACCCTGATCCATAGGCTGTAGTAAGGGTGTAACATTTGGCGGTAAATATATGGCTTAAATTTCACCGCTACAAAGTTCTTCAGTGTCTGGGTGCGATGGCGCATTGTCAATCAAAAGAATCGCACGTTGCGGTAAATCATTTTCTCTATTGAATTTCTTTACAGCGGGAACAAACTGGTCATGGAACCACTCTTTAAACAACATTGCATTCATCCATACTTTTTTTGGCTCCTGTAATATCTTAGCAGTGATTTCATATCCACGTTTTTAAAAGCTCTAGGCTTAGCAGATTTGCCTATCACCATTAATGGAAGCTTGTGATAACCAAAAGCATTGCTGTATGCCATTAATGTAACTCGGTCTTTGCTTATTTTATAGCCTGGAACACTTTTTTCATCCTGTGAAGCTAAACTCTTTAGGCAGTGCCCTAAAGTTCAGGCCCGTCTATCAGCATTGTTGATATGTTGTGGAGAATAATTTCTCTCAGCTATTAAATTTGCAAATGTGGTCACGTATTCCTTTGCTGTGTCAAAATCAGATGAAAGCTTTTCGCCGGTAATTGTCAACTGACGTACCCCATGTCGCTTCTTCCACCAATCTAGCCACCCGATACTAGCACTGAAAGAGGCATCACCGTTCATTAATTTATTTAATTGAATAGCCTTTTCTTGAATGATAGGAGCACTGGTAGGGTTCCCCTTTGTCTTTCCTGGGTAAACCAAATAAGCGCATTATCAACTTTATCATACAGCGATTGCTTTGCTGTCTGTCTGTTTTCAAGAGTCTCGCCAGAAGAATCAGCACAGTATTGTTCAAGCTTTTTAAGATTTTTTCTCCAATCACAAATTGTTGCTTTGCCAACATTAAACTCTGTAGCCAATTTTGTCACACCTTCACCTTTATTTAAACGCTTTAGAACCTCTAGTTTGTCTTTAAGAGTAAGTGTTGAGTGTGTACGCTTACTCGCCATAACAATCTGTTTACGTACACTGTATAACAGATAAATGTCCAAAACATACAACAAACAGTTTTCACTGTAGAATATCGCACTGTAACATTGTTATTAACACAGAGACAAAAGCGGACAAGTGCAGAGTGAGCGCGGAACGACTGACGGCCAACAGTACAGGCACACGCAGTCACACTGACACACTAAGTTAGTCAGGACAGTCAATGACCGAGCTTGTCTATTTTTAGCGTGTCGAGGAGTGGGAGTACAGTCCATGCGGCAAAAAAGCGGGTGCGTAAGCTTACATTACGACTCAATAGACCCGTACCCATGGTTCAAATAGTAATTTCGCTGTTACTCAGACTTATCCGAACAATCGCATAATCCGAACAGGGGTCGGTCTGATATTGTTCAGATTATCGGGACTGTACTGTAGTTAGTCACTCTTTACGTCCAATGAAGAATAGTCCACAGGGAGTTTAAAAGATTAAACGTAAGCATATGTCAAGATATACATAATTTAATGGAGTTGTTTAGCACAGATAAATACTGCAAACAGCACTTACAATGGTTAATCCAGTACAAATTAAAATGGCAGATGTTCAAAGATTTTAATAGAAAAATGTATGTTTACTTGCAAATATGTTTAAAGTAAATGTTCAAATTGTTAACCTTTGTTCTCATAATAGGGGTGTGCTAGTTGTGATTTTTTAGATTGAGCCGAATTGTTGGCATTTTTTTTCGAGTATCGAGTATTTTAGAGCTAGTATTTACAGAAGGATTTCTGTTCACCCAAGACAATTGTAAAAGGCAGACACCATCCTAAACCTATGTTAAGTTTTGCCAGATTCGTAAATATATACATTTAAACTGAACACAATAATTTTGATTTATTGTTTGTAACTGTAACATTGATAAATAAATCATTTTACTTCCTGCCTTTCGACATTTTTATGTGGTATCAGTTTGTTTAACCTTTTTTCATAAGTAATATGATGTAAGAAAGTATATTATTAATTGAGACAGTGTGGATTATAAAGGTTTATTCTGTTCACACATATCACAGATCAGATTTTCTATGCAAGCCAATTATACTGTTTCACAACCACTGATATGTTTATCTGGTGGTTCAGTTCAAAGTGTACTGTGAAAACGTAGCAAAGCTTGTTGACAAAAGCTGCATCCAACCAAACTGATGCTAAAATTCAGCGTCATCTCCAAATGCAGTCATTTGCTTTCAGAATTGCCTCCTCTCAACAAAAAATTGATTGTGTACACGCTAAGAAGAGTGGATCTGTATTCTGTCGGTATTTAATTCAGTAATAACAAGGTTACAACTAACCGGAAATAAGCTGTGGAATTAATTATAATAATTAAATTTGAAAATCTGGATTACAAAGTAGTTCAATCGATTGATAATAATAACTAAGCAGGTTTACTAAAAATAAATTTTAAAGTCGCTTAGGATGAATTCGTTTTTAAATTATGATCGGTAAAGAATTGTGTGCAACTTGAAACTACTTTTGATACATGAGGCTATACTGAAAAGCAGATAAATAATTATTTCATAACGAAAAATTCATGAAAACCTAGCAGAATCGAATGAAAACCATAGACGTAGTAGGCTAATATTATAGGTCTAGCCGATATTGGCAATAAGATGAAGTCTGAAATATCAGCTAAGTGCCAACTAGTCATAAAAAGAAGATTATAGGCGGCTAAATTATAAACTTATGAATTAAAAACGAGACGTTTGATAAGGCTTTAGTTCAATACAAATTATTTTCCAAATCTCTAAATCCATCGTATTTTGATCAGAAAAGGTCTTCCAACAACATGTTTCTTCCTCACTTGGATTGATTGTTTTGCAGTTTATATCGACGTAGTAACAATATGAACAGGGAACCGTTCAGTGAGTTTACGAATCAAAATTATTGTATTTACCCAGCTTTTACCTTGCAACTGTGCTATTATCTAACCTAGTCAGGAAACTGTTCAACAATTTGACTGAAAAAAATATCGTATGCGCAAATGTTACACACAGGTTTGGCGATCCAAGGTGTTTATGGAATAAATAATTAATAGACGTTCCCACAAATATGTATCTATATTTTATTCAACAGAAAATAAATTAATAGTGTTATCACACGCTGCTAGAACGCCATTGCCATATTTTATATGATTGATATTTTCTTCCGTCAAATCATTGGACGATTCTCTGCTCAGATTATAAAACAGAATAGACGTCAATCGACTCATGAGAAATATACAATAATTTCAGTTCGGAAAAGGAGCTGAATAGTTCCTTGCACTTGCATCACAACCGAAATGGATTTTCGCCTAGAAAAGATGGGAAGTTGAGTTCTTGGGATGTAAAGTGACCCATTCTCATTCTCGGAACCCTTTTTATTGAGCGATACTGTATTATTGATTTGAACGAAAATAGGTATATTTTCCACGGCATACAGACCATTAGATTTGTGTCGGTAACAGGTCTTTTTGAGCATCTTGATCCGGATCTCTCGCCCCTTTTCTTGGGTCATAAAGACACTAACCAGCACTTCTGATTTAAGCACGCTATTTTAGGTTAGGTTACAAATGACTAGTAGCCTTGGTTAACCTACATCATGTGATCGCTACCTTCCCAGCTCTGTTGTTCACTTTAAATTGAACTAGTTCATTGACTGTCGTTGTGTACTATCTATTCTTAGGCGTATTGTTTAGTTCATAATTACGCACACCAAACTGATAACGTATGATTAAGGGTAAAATAAAACACAGGGAAGTGTACAGTTTTCATCAATAACTTATAAAACTGTTTACTCTTAACACTTTAAGGAGTAATGACGACTTGGAACGTCATCGAATAACTAGCGTAGAGGAATTATATTTTGGGCACAAAAATGACTTTATGGAGTAAAAATTAAAACAGTAAGTTTTGTTTGCATTTTAACCAGTTTTATTGTAAGGTACTAAAAATGGCACAGTTTTGAAAATAACTTTAAAAAAAAGCAATTAACGAACAATTTAATATTTTTTGTTTGTATGAAATATTTGAAAACAGGGATGTATGCATAATGATGCTGCATTTCTTGTATGATGTGTATTTTCGCTATTTAGCATTTATTGAAGAGTTGTAGCACCTCTTTTGAGGTTTCCTCTGGTGATATTGGAAGATTCCGTAAACTGTGGGTGTATGAAATATTATAAACAGAGATATATGCATATTGATGCTGCATTCCTCGTATTATGTGTATTTTCGTTATTTAGCATTTATTGTAGTGTTGTAGCACCTTTTTTAAGGTTTCCTCTGGTGATCTTGGAAGATTCCGTAGAGGGCGTGGGAAATGCTGGGCAGTTAGGCATGGCAGATGTTTATCGTCGCTCGGTGCACCTGTGTGTGGCATGGCCTGTATCTCTCTTATTTGATAATGGCATTCAAACGTTCAGTGAGAATTTTGAAAATGCACTTTGCTGATGTGGTGGATTTTGTATATTGGAATGAATTCAATCTGGTGAAATCTCACAAATGAAAAAAATGTTTTCTATACCATGTCATAGTATTTTCTTGTTACATAATTAAAAAATATCATTTTTGTCCTGTCTATTGCACCAATGTCCTTATTGTATTTGATAACAGACTTCAGTTTGACTCCTCCCACAGACAAAGCCCCGCCTGGGTCTCAATTATCTTAATTGTCATTGCTGGAATAATACTTCCTCCTTCCCAGAAATTTACTTCCTTCTGGAAACGGTTATACATCTTTTAGATCTATAAAAATTTATTTGGTAATAATGATACATATGGCGTTCCAGAACGTCACTACTCCTTTGAGCATATATCAGACATGACGTTCCAGAACGTCATTATTCTTTATATGCATTATTCCATACTCCTGAAAGGGTTAAAACTAAAATAAGTCGTACATTTAATATTTTGTGAAAGACAACTACTCGATCGAACTTAAGAGTAATTTCGGAAAAGCTACAAGCCGAGTTCAAGTAGTAAAATACTTGATTAAATACTCAAAGTTTCGAGTATTAGCACTCTCGTATCAACAACTTCTCTTTCATTATCAGATGCGTGATACTTGTTTTCTTAAGACCATAAAGAAATCGGGTCAGAAAAAATACTGTACAGGACTTTTTCAAGTAAGTAGTAGTAGTAAACATTGATTTTGTTTATACAGTCAGTAGTATTTTTCCTAAGTTATTTACAATGAAATATGTGTTCCCGTTAATAATCTTTTATACAATATCAATTGCTGTATACGTTTTTAGTACATAATGCAATAAAAGTTTATTTTTATTGCATTTAATAGTCTTTTTTCATTGATCCCTATATAATACGACCTTTTTCGTAACCTGACCACCTCGGACAAATAAGTAGTCGAATTATCGCGACCTCGCTTATAACTAACTCGCATGTAGCCCATACACTTCTTAGTGGCGGCTGAAAGACATAGCCGCAGATTATTTAAAACATTACATGAATAGATTAATTTCTTATTCTCCATAAATGTACAAATACAATAACTTTTTACGTTTGCATAAAAGTACATGAAATAAAATATGTTACATGGTTATATTGTAAAAAAGGTTACATACCTTCTATGAATAAACACAATAGTACCCTTCAATAATTACTGTACATCGTAAATAGCCACCTATTAAGCAATTACTGTTTAGAGGTGGCATCACGCTTTTCATCATATGCAAAGTACCTGCTACTTCCATCAAATTAAAAAAACCAAACATAACTACATTAATAACTTGTACCTAGTAGAAAAAAAGAAAGAAAAAATGTAAAACCGTGGATGCTATACCATGATTACTCTATAAATTAATATTTGGTATTTTTTTTAATATAGTAATTGACGATATCACGTAATTGTTTAACCAAAATTATTTTTACGATTGATGTCAATTATTTCTTTTTTCGGTATATTGTTTTTATACATCTGGGTTGCCAAAAATCGTGGTTTCACTGTAGGAAAGTTTTTGTAGTCACAACTGTAGATTGAAGAATGTTATGATTACCAACTGTTCATTTGAGGACAAAGTGGTTCTGGTTAGAACAAGTTCAGTATTATTAATTTGTATCTGTTCGAACTAAGTTCTTCTATTATAGTGTAACTAGTAATTCATATAAAATTTAGAACAAACTATATTATATCAGAAAATAATATAATACTTTTTTTGCTAGAAATGCTATTATAAGTAGTGTTAAATCAAGAGTACAAAATAATCTCTCTTGATATTGAGAGATATTAAGAAAATTAACAATATCAATTGAATGTGATACCGAAAATAAAAAATAGGCAGTATGGAAGCAGAGCTGCCTTTTTGGATTTCTTGATAAACAAACATAAAAGATGCAGAATACAGACAATAAGCTCCATGAGTGCAGGACTCTTTCATATAGTATTAAATACAGGAATTGCTTACATGCATCAATCATCAATGGTTGATCATCTTTCCAGGGCTAAAATAACTTATTTTAATAAATACAGGAAGCTTTTATTTACAAAACCAAGAATGGAATTTATTGTACTGTAAAATACAAAAAAGCTTGGCCACTTGAAAAAATAAAAAACTCGTTGATGCTGTTGATTAATTTGTCCATTAGCCAGCTTGGCAAGGCAGGGACTTCGACCTAATATCACCTACCTGTAATTTTGTTGGAAGTGAACTGAAAAATCTTGTACCAACCCTGGAAGTTTCTTTTTTTAAACAGAGCTGGTTTGTGTGTTGGCTAACTGAAGTTAGTTGAATAGAGATACTTGCTGTCAGCATTAATGCTTCAAAGCTTCCAGGAAGGATTCTACAGGTAGGAGTTTGGCTTAAATATGAAGGTATCTCTTGTGGGACCATTGCTTGAAGATGTTCACTGCTTCCCCAGAAAATCAGCCTAAACCCTACAAGTTATTGACAAAAATTGTAATAGCTATTAGAATCACTTCTCGGCCTTTGGCTCAATAATCTTACTTCTGTTTCCTTGGCTTTGAATCATCTTGTTTAGGCTGTTGAGCTCATTTGGCTATATCCTTCGAGAGTAAGACTTGCCCAACCTCAGCGTGACTTGGGCTGAGCTACGTCCGTGTCAATATTTTGCTACACGGGCGGCTAATAAAATGTTCTATATGCCTCCCTAGGTTGAGTGGCGAGGTCATATCTGATGCCTAGCAGGTTTGAGAAGCAATACCCTTTTCTGCCTCTTGCCAAAAACGAGTTCCTGTTAAAATCTTTGTTCTTTAGATGGTTGAGCTCTAATTTTTATTTAAACTAGACTCCTCAGGTTTTTGTCTTTTAATTATTTTATTTGTGAGATAAGCCATAGCACCTTTATTCAGGCCCTGCAGAGAGTATAAGGGAAATATTTATAGCGGTCAGAAAATTCTTGTCTGCAGTACTTGTGACAGCAGTTCACATCTCAAGTGCCTTGCTTTTGATGAGGCAGAGTAAGTGGCCTAAGGGCTCTGAGTGGCTGCCCTAAGCCAAGAAATAACGACACTCTTTAAAACAGTTGAGGCTGAGGGACCCAATGACCTTTCTGTAGATCCTAAAGCTGTTTGCAAATGCTTACAACAGATTTCAGCATTGCAACTTGTATTATACATCGAAATGATTGTGGATGGAAAGATAGCTGAGGATCTAGATTTTCCTGACAAAACAGGTTCTTAAGTTACATTCTTAAGTTGTAAGACTTATCATAGAAAAGAACACTTAAAAAACCTTGGCCCATGATCTTAAGCTATCAATCACAGCAACACCTGCCGATGCAGTTGTTCATATTCTTGCAAAGCCTACATGAAACAATATTGTTGGATGGCAGGCGGTAACTCTAGAGCCTTCCATTACGATAAGCAGTAACTAAACAGGCCTAGAGATCCCCTACCCAGTTGTTACTGCCCACGATTGCATTGGATGAAGAAGTGGTCCATCTACAAGATTTTGTCTTCAATTACGGTCCACTGTAGGCAAGAAAGGTCGTCATAACTAATAAACTAAAGATCAGCTTAATGAAGAACAAATGAAAAGGTGTATGACCTCCAAGATGGTTATGAGTAGTGGCATTTGGAAAGACTCATTTTCCATCACTATAAAAAGGCCTTGTTTATTACTAAGTTTCAAGTATTACTGAAAATGATGTTTCAATTATCAGTAAGGACTTTGGTGTATCATCTATTGCTGACTTGGTCAAAGCTAACAGCTACATTACTCAGTAGCAGAACGCAGTACTATTTCTCCCAGCACTGTTCAGGCTCCAAGCCACACCATAAAACGTTTTGCAATATGAATCAATTAAAACTCATTGTATTTACTTACGCATATAAAAGTAACATAGTATAAATATTGATATTTAAAGGATTATAAAATGAATAAGCAATTAATTTTATGATCACTAGAAGCCTTAAAGAGTTATTTTATAATACGTTGTTTCAAGAAATTAATAAAAACTTTTTAAAAGTTGTAATTCTAAAATTTATAAAACTTAAAATGCATATACCTTAACATTAACCCTTTGAGCCCCAGACTTTATCTAATGTCACCATGAGAAAGCCCAGGTATTAGTGACAAATAGTGACTGGGAAATCCCAGCTCAAAATGGCTAAAAATGAATACAAAAATGGTATGGTCACACTGAAAACATATTTTTTAGTTTATAATTCACACTAACAGATTATTATATTTAATTATAAAATAACTCTTATAGTATGATATATATATATATATATATATATATATATATATATATATATATGTATGTATATAAAATTATAACTCTTTAGAAATATTTGTTGGTTAACAAGAATTATTTCTATTTTTCTTTATTTATAATTGTAAAACTAGGCCTGAACTACTGATACAGTTTAACCCGGCATTACACATGCTACGGCTAGTAATGCCGCTACACGGTCTCATTGACTCCATTAAATAATGAACATTTTTATTCTTAACTAATTAATGTACAGTAGAGCGTCTAAAATCAGGATTAATTGGAACCGAACCCCTTCCAGATTTTTGAAATATCCGGATTATCAAAATTAACTCGTACTATTGCTGGTAGATGTCCTTAACGTAATAAGAACTCTAAAATCAGCTATTTTTCACAGTAGCGGTTGGTGGGAAATAGGGCATATGAATAAAACCAATGGTGATTTTTAATATCAAATTATTTTACTTGCAATGTTAGTGAATAAATATAATTAATTTACCAAATTATTCTAACATTAAAGTGTACTGTATTTACATAGATTTAAATTAATTATAAAATTGCTAACCAACAGAGTACACTAAATGCACAGCTCTAAAAATGTAACAGCTCGTTCATTTGAGCCGGTCTTTCGTAAACTAAACATCGCTAAGATACAGTAGGTGTTTAACTCCTGTCACAGAGCATGGCGGGTTGTTGAGTTGTGTTTGAACTTTAATTTATAGTTACAATATTTATTTTTTTGATACGAATATTTCACCAGAGTTGAATCCAGATTATTGATGATCCAGATTGTTGACGTCCAAATTATTGTTGCTTTACTGTATCAAGAATAATTTATTTCCTCAAATGTAGGTATAATGAATACATCTCATATACAATAATTCCATTCTATACTATAAATCAACCCACATAAAGGGAAACAATAGGGCCTCAAAGGCAAGCCTGTGTTTTGAGGTTCCTTCATATTTATTAACATAACCTGCTGTCATCAGTATTTAATAATGTTTTTCTATGGTAATATACTTTTTTAAATATAATCAGTGCAGTCTTAAATAACAGTTTGTCTTTATAAAACTCAAAAAACTAGACACAAAATAGTTATATGGTACATAAAACAAATTTTACAACAACTACATTAACAAAATACAATAATCATATAAATAAATAATTCTTTTTACCCATGAAGTTATGTTCAATTCAGCAACTCTTCTATGTTGACTATGGTGAATAGCGATTTTAAAATGCCCTTCTTAAATTTATTAACACTGCTTACATTTTTTAAATCATGTGGTTGAGAGTTATAAATTTTTTAGCAATAAACTTAAAAATTTTTTATAAAAGGTTATGAATGGTCTAGGGACACAAATATTTTCCTTACTTCTTAATTTATTTCTATACATATTCATATTCCTTGGGAAGTCACCACTCTGTAGAATGCTACCAAAACTTTAAAATGTATTTCTCAAGGATGTGGGATAAGGTACTAGAAATAATAAGTTTTTACATATAAATTATTTGGAAATGCGGACTCACTGTCCGCGACGCATGCACTGGAGGGTTAAATCATATACCATTCTTTTAGCATATTTCATAGAATATATCCTGAAGGTTTTATGAAAATATACGACAAATTATGTTTTTCATAATATTATGAATATATTAATGTAAATCTGATTTTTACATGTAACAATGAAAAAGTCGGCTAATCATATGCAATAATGTTACAATTTAGTTTACTCTTTTATTTTTTTATCAATTGGAATATTTGAAACTATATCTTTAACTTCAAAAAGGTTGATGTAAATATATGAGTAGTTAGATTTTAAATTTATATATTAGGAATAAATAGAAAGTTATTTTAAAAATTATAGTGTAAGTGAATACTTTGACCTTGCAATATGACATGGCTGCAGATATTGTATGGTACCTAACTATGTGCACTAATATAATGAGCGCTTGGTAAACCCGAGAATAGTAAATATATACCATTTAACTTTTAAATTAACACAGAAAATAAATCAAAGAAATAATTTACATAAGAAATATATGACATAAATGTTAACAAAGAATGTAAACAACAATAAATTCCATAATTACTCAATATAACAATGAGTAACTTGTTACAGACGGCAAATAAGTTTCATTCATATACACTTATTAAAAAAATGATCGATAGCATAATATGTTGTTTTTATTGCATACATAAACTGTTTTACTTTGGTTTGGTATAAGAATCATGGATATATAATAATAATTACTTTTTTTACAAAATAAAATATGTGCCGCCAATCTGATCGGCATTTGGGGCTTCTCATGTAATAGTCACACAGCAATGGAACCGGCGCTTGGGGTTTCATGCACAAAATTTCACGGCCAATGATAATGGCGCCTGGGGCTCAAAGGAAAACAATGAAGTGACTGTATTATTCATAGGTCTCTTAGTTTCTTAGTCTACAACTTTCAAAATAAAGTATACATAATTTCTGTAAAGCTAATATTTTTCTTTTTAAAAAGCTAATACACTTGTTTTCATGCAACACAACTCTTTACAATTGACCTCTCCTCTGTATGAAGATAGGATTGTGAAGTTTGTAAGTTGTAAATTCATTATTTTTTTCTGGACATAAACCATTCTCAGTAATAACCACAGTATCTGGGTTGAGGTGTTAAGTGATGTTGGATATTCTTTCAACCTTTATTCCAAGTCTTCCCACGCTCTGGTGGAAAATACCGGGTGTTTCAAAATGAATAGCGGGGTTTTAAAGTGTTATAATATTTATTACATCAAACTTACAGCCACAAGTGATATATCAAACAAAAGAGGAACTCAAACAGTTTTACAAAATAGCCTACAAGTGTTCAATGTGAGCACCATTCGTTACTCGGCACACGTCAAGACGATATGCGAGTTCTTCCCAAACTTTGGTTAGTGTCTCATTAGTAATTGCCGCAACAGCTGTTTCAATCCTGTTCCTTAATTCGGGAAGGTTGGCTGGCATTGGAGGCACATACACTCGATCCTTAATAAACCCCCAAAGATAGAAATCACACGGCGTTAGGTCGGGTGACCGTGGAGGCCATGGATAACAAGCGCCATCATTAGGCCCCTTACAGCCAATCCAGCGGTCGGGTACTGTGAGGTTAAGCCAATCGCGTACCTCGTTATGCCAGTGAGGCGGCGCACCATCTTGCTGAAAGACGAAGTTCTCTGGTTCATCCTGTGTCAGTTGAGGGAAGAGCCATAGCTGTAGAGTATCCAGATAAGAGGGACCAGTTACAGATGCTTCACCAAAAAAGAAAGGACCATAAACTTTCTGTCGGGATATGGCACAAAAAACATTCAATTTAGGGGAGTCTCGTTGCACTTGTTCCATCATGCGGGGATTTTCTGAACCCCAAATCCGAACATTATGGATGTTTACTTGACCACTAAGGTGGAAGGTCGATTCATCACTGAATACGACAAGATCCAGAAAATTTTCATTGTCATTCAACAACATGTCGTTAGCAAAGTTGGCACGTAAAACATGGTCAGTAGGCTTCAGAGCCTGTAACAACTGCAAACGATAAGGACGTAGTTGCAAGCGTCCCCGCAAAACTCTCCAAACAGTCGTCACAAGAATTGCTAATTCACGACTAGCCTTCCGAACGGATTTCATAGGGCTACCCGTGAACGAATTACGCACTTGCTCAACGCTCTCTTCACTAGTTCTTGGTCGTCCCGTACTCTTGCCTTTACAAAGGCAGCCAGTGTCTTCAAACTGATGATACCATCTACGAATATTGTTATCACCTGGAGGATCACAACCGAACTTAATCCGGAACGCATGTTGCACAGTAACAACAGATTCCGTCTTTGCAAACTGTAAAACACAAAACGCTTTCTGTTCTTTAGTCGCCATCTTTGCTACTAGCGCTTTCTATCGGATTGCGGCGGAAACATTCCGCACTGATGCCAACAAACTAAACTGTTTGAGTTTCTCTTTCATTTGATATATCCCTTGTGGCTGTAAGTTTGATATAATAAATATTATAACACACTAAAACCCCGCTATTCATTTTGAAACACCCGGTACTTTAATTTTTATTTCTTATATTTTTGGTTATTGTATTTCTTTGAAGTGTATTTTACTTGACAGTGTTCTAAAAAAATATGCTTATGAGGAATTAGTGATGGATATGGTTTTATGTATGGTTGATGACTATTTGGTGTTAAAAACAATATGAGAGGACTTTGTGGATTCTAGGATAAGTTTCTATTACATCATGATTTTCATAAGTTTGTTTTTCTCTTCAGTATATGATTATTTATTTCCTTTTTATTGGTATTAAAACAACCTCAACTCATCAGTACATTTTTGTATGTCTGGATATACCTTTATAATATTTGAGGTGTTATCAACAAAAATAACACAAAAGAGACAAGTAGTTGAAAGAAGGACAGATTTTTTCAATAACTTCTAAACTGAACAAGAAGCTCCTAATAATGAGAAAGTCATATATCAGAATGTACAACAACCCTCAAAGTAAGGGAGTTGAGGAGTAAATTAAATATCTAAAAAACAATAAATCATTAGGAGAAGTTGGATCAGCATCAGAATTATTTAAGAAGGGAAGAAAAGTAATATGTGAAACGCTCCATAACTAAAAATATGGAGATAAGAAAGAATGCCTAAAAATATGGAGATAAGAAAGAATGCCTAAGGATAGGAAGAAGCTATCATTCTAGTGATATTTATTTATTTATTAGATGCTACAAAACAGAATACAATTCCAATAATATTGCAGCATTACACATAGTAAATAAGCATGCTATGGTGCGTATATAATTACAATAAATATTACAAAATGTACAAAAATTTTAAACAACCAGACAAAACAAAAACATAATTAAATAAGTAAATATGTTAAAACAA
The DNA here is from genome assembly GCA_035578905.1 of Stictocephala bisonia. Classification (NCBI taxonomy): domain Eukaryota; kingdom Metazoa; phylum Arthropoda; class Insecta; order Hemiptera; family Membracidae; genus Stictocephala; species Stictocephala bisonia. Next base: position 774,468 of record JAQJVL010000086.1, on the reverse strand, counting down.
TACCAATAATAATCAAGAGAGGTTAACAAAAATATTTGAAATCTACAGAGGTATATCACTACTTACCAATGTATTTAAAGTTCTTTTAAAAATTATTCAAGACCGACAATAGTCTTAATAGGAAGAGAATATGGGAAAAGATGAAACAATTTGGTACACCAAGAAACTTGTTAAGCTAAGATGACAGTTGATGGGTCGAGGTGTAAAGTCAAAGTTGAAGGAGAACTGTCTGGAACATTTGAAGTTGTAACAGTTGTGAGGCAAGGCGGCGGATTATCACCTGTGCTATTCACTACCACTGTACATATATGGGCAGGTGTGTGGCACTAGAAGGTGCCTTACATGAAGTAAAATTAAAAACTTAAGATGGAAAGTAGGAAGTAAATTAAACTTATTAGCATTTACTGATTATGTAACTCCCCTAGCAGAAACCAAAGAACACCTTTATGAATGTCAAGAATTGTCATCCAAGAGACTAAATGCATAAGTCTAAGAATAAATAATGAAAAAAAAACAAAGTATATGCGTTTTGAAAGAGGAGACCTGCCACAAATTGAATCCAACATAGAAGGACACATCTTTATCTTGGAGTTCTAATATCCACTAAGAACTTTGAAGAACCTGAAATAGCTAACAGAATAAACGTAGCGAGCAGGTACATGTATGCATGTAACTAGATCTTTATCTCAAAAGTATTATCGCAGCAGACACAAACACAAATGTACCATACAATAATACGAATTTATAAAAAATGTGGCCATTAGAGTTAGTATCTGTAAATAGTTGTTTAACCATGTTGAAATGAAATAATTTATATGTAAGTTTATGCTTGATGATTTATACTATTATCAAGGACTTCTGTCACATTGACTATTGATAACTGTTGAGATAAGCAATTAATGGGTTTAGTATAGTAATTATCCACAAGCCACATTGGTTAACTTTTATCAGTGTGTATTGTTAGGAGTGCAACTGTTAACAGAACTAATAAACATGATGAAGTTATCAATATTGGTTCTGATAGTTTTGAATTCCAGCTTATCATGTATGTATTTCCAAGTATTAAATAAATGTTTACTTAACCAACTGGGTTAGATGTTAAGAGACAGTGTGTGAACATATCTAAATCATGTGAACATATTAGAAACAATTTAAATTAAATCGTCTTGTTGTTATGGGAGGTGGATAGTAAGATACTTACATACAATTTAATTATTTGGTTTACACTTCAAATGATGTCATATATTTCACATTACATTATTTGTTAAATTGATTTAACAACATATTTCATCTGAAGCACATTTGGATAGATTATTTTTTAATTTGGGACTGTTCACACGTGCAGCCGGTTGTCGCTGCAGCTAGCATACTACGCATCAATTTGTGTGTGATTTTGTACGTGCTTTAATAATGGATCCCTCTGGATTCGAAAATGACATTTTTATAGAACCAGTTAAGAAGCGTCCATGTATTTGGAATACAGCTCTTCCTGAATATCATGACAGGTTTAAGAAGAGGAGTTCGTGGGAGGATGTGTCCTGTGAAATGTACCTTGACTTTTATAGACAAAACTGAAAAGGAACAGAAATTTTATTTGTCCACTGTAAGGCGGCATCACGGTGTCATGGTTCTGGAGAGTATCTTCCAATTTATCTGCCAGTTCATTGAAATAATGTATCCTCATTTTAAAGTAATTAAAAAATTTCAGAGGGTCCTCTTTCAAATCCTTGAACAGCGTGCAAAACGCACCATTTAAAAGTTTTGTACAAGAGAATGAGTCCAATATTTTCTTTTCTTGGCGGAATTTAAATCTTGATAAGCTAAATAAGCCACGATCACGTTTCCGTTTGGATGCCTTCATGGTTGTCATAAGACTAAAGAAAAATAATTATGCCACTGCGTTGTCGCACTGCAATTGTCACTCATGTGTATGGGTTGGCAAAACTGCTGTTGCGATGCCGCCGCGGTGCCGCCACTGCAACTGTCGTGTACCTTGCCTTAATACCAACACACTCCCATCTCTTAGTCATTTGGTGGCAATGTACTGCATCTGTTAATAGGCCTAATACCAAGAAATATTGGTATTTGTATTTGAGGGTCTTGTTTACCTCTAATAATCATACTTCTTCTGTACTTATGTATATGCTTTTGATCTGTTTTTATAAATAATTAAATTACTGCAACATAGAATTTTTAACACAAAATATAAAAGCCCTCCACTATTTTGTAATACTTAACTGATTAGAAGATGTAGCTTTTCCAGAACAAAACTGTTTCTTTGTCCAAAAACTAGTCTGCAATGTAATTGTGAACATTATGTCATTTATCATAATAACTTGCAACATCACTGAAAGAATGTATATCAATATCTTCATAATTAATTCAGTCTTTTCTGAACAAAGTTATATAAACACAAATTAGTAAACGTTTTAAATTGAGAACATTATAGTTGAAATATCATCGCTCAATCTCTTAATGGTCATATTGAGAATTTAATTAATTTTTTAATTCTCTAGTTTTGTATTCTGAATCTTGGCTCAAGCCCTAATATTTCAGGTAAATTGTTTATCTGTCTGGATATTTTTATTATCACAATAACCATCTGTCCAAAGATGGTTGAGGTGAGTTGCAGCTTTTGTCAAATCTAATATACGCACTGCAATATTAAACTCTTTAGATACCACCAGGTTGGGACAACCTGAATACATGTTCTTGACGTTTTTGTTTATCATATCTGTTTGCTATAGGGCAATCTAAATTCTTGATAAATTTTAATTCATTCTTCGTGATGTCATGGCTCAACGGAATCATGTCATTGTAACTGATGATTACAACTCGGTACCTTCTGGGCCCTGCTAATTACTATCAGACTTACTTAAAATACACTCTTCAAACATAACTAAATTGCTTTTTCAAGCAACTCACCACCTTTATACTTTTGATACTTGGCTGGATGTCATAGGTCTACAACCTGTCTCAAATCATATATCAGGGTCAACACTGCCTAAGGCCTGTCAAGACACTATTTAATATACAGTCTGTCCACTCTAAAATGTGAAGTAAAATCTGACTCGTAGAGGAAACTCTATGACATAGACTTGGTGCTCATCTGGATGCCGCTCTCATGTATTATGTAATCCCTACCTCTGATTTTGACTCTTTGGCGAACATGTGAAGTCATTTCATAACTTCTTTTCTTCCTCTTAGCATGCTTCCCTAATCAATAAGAGGCCACCAAGAAACAGCGCCGTGGATCAACGACTTATGACAACTGCAGAAATTAACATATTTGCTGCAGAATAGCCGAAAATAATTATGACTGTGTGAAAAATAAATATTTGCTATTTTTTTCAAGAAAATAAATCATTATTTTTCTCGCAGTGAATTTGTTAAAGGGAAACAAGTGACTTTTGCTTACCTTAGATATTAGTAATAATGTTGATATCAATATAAGTGGTTTCTAGTCCCATTTGAATTGATAAGGCGTTGTTTATGATGGCACCGCCAGTGCAGGGTGTTGTGCACAAGGGAATACATGTCATTTGGTGGCCTGCACGTGTAGAACTCAATGAGGTTACTTCAATATCATGCAACGGTTTTCAATGTTACAAATATGACTAAAATTACTAAATATAAATTATAGTAACACAATTAAAGTAGTATAATAAGTCTTATTTACATATTTACAAAGTCAAACACGCACCGAGACAAAGACCGTGGGAACCTGGACATGCCTCACACAGAAATCTGGTGTTTCCTAATTTTCCTTTAGCACAAACACAACAGTCTTTAGTTTTGGACAATTTTGAGTCACCTCTAAACCCTAATTTTGTCAGGGTGTGATTGGTTCCACACAGTGGTAAGTGTGTAACTGGGTCCGCTGGCTTTGTCAACATTTCAATCTTTTTGCAACAGTGTATAAAAAAAAAACCTTTGCAAGTACTATATATATACGTAAAATATCAACTGAAAAAAAACAATATTAGTTATGTTATATATTTCCCAACTATAAAATGTAGCCTAAAGATGTTAATCAAAATAATTAGAATCACACTTTATAAATTAAAATATTTTAAAAGGTTTTTTTAAATACATTATTGTTATTTTGTACTTTAATTTTAAACTCAATACACAAAAACAAGTAAGTTAAAATAAAGTAATTAATTTTACAGTTTAAATTGTTTTATTTTTAATAATAAGAGTTCAAACAAATTGCGTAGAAATAAGCTAACACCCTTATTTTTCTAAAATTATGGTCATATCCAAAGGATTGTAATAATTACTATTATTTATTAACTTAAAAAAGAGATTTTATCTGGCAATAATAAATAGTACAATAATAATTGTTTAAAAAGGTGTTTCTTTGTAAGGGGCTTTCCAATAGGCTCATTATAAATATGTAGAATGGGATTTACTTTGCATTTATGTAAATTCTGTGCCTATTGTAGTGATGGAAAGAATTCAGAAGAATCATGTGGAGGGTATGGAAAAACATTTTTTTTTTTACCAAATAAGAATTTTTCTTTCTATCGTATAGTATGCCATCATCATGTCCCCTCCGTCAACACCTTTCATGAATCCTTTGTATTTTACAATGGGCAACGGTTTTATTCTACTTTGCCCATGGCCATTTATGGATTCAGCAATATCATTTTTATATTCTGTGGACATATACGAAATGACCCATTTATCTTTCCAATTACCTATAAATATTCCTTCAGAGTATATAGCTATGGTTTCTCCTGTCTTCAAGTTGGCAGTCTTTACTTCAGTAGGCAAGTATTTTCTTTCCATCCTCAGAGTACCAGTGGAATAGGTCCCTTTAAAAGGTTGGATGCTAACACAAATGAAATGTAATTGTACATACATAGGCTGTCTCCACAGTAAAGTTTCCCTTCCATCAATTTTAGGACAATGTTTCCAGAGTGGCCTTTTTCTCCAAGGTCATCTATGGCACCACAATAAACACTAAACTTCAAAATAAGCCCATTTGGATCACTCATTATGAAGATTTTCATCCCATATTTATGATTTTTATATTTTTGATGTATTTTCAGAATTTCAGACGACTTCTCCATAGGATCATACTTTCGTCTATAGAAAGTTCATGCTGGAGATAAAAGGTTGACATCAATTTGGTTTAATTAGTCAATTACGTATTTCAATTTTATTCTCAATCAGTCCTTTTCGTTTTGGTTTTCAATATCACTAAAACACAGACAGCACAAAATCACTAAAAATCCGTTCCCTTTCATAAACTTTTTTATAAACAAGGCCCAATTAAGAGCCAGTGGTTCTTCTATAGTCATTTAGTCTAGATATTTTCATTTTTCAAGTGTGTAGCAGAAGACAAACAAAATTTGTAACTCTTCAACTGTTAACATTTTCTACTGGCAAATTCTTGAATTACGAGTTAGTTTGGTTACGTCATAAATACTTGCAAGGCGTTTCTGTTAGTGCAGTTTCTGCTAGCATAGAATAGGAATCTATCGGCTTCACGTTGTCTAGGGTTGGAATTCAATATTTCTCTTCCTTAGTACATACAATCAGACTCTTCTGTTAGTGTTTGGGGTCAAAACAGACAGATTTATGTCATCATTGGGATCTTCTTCTGTCGCATAACTCATTTCAAATACCTCATGGTCTATACCATCAGCCACCAGAAGTTCCTCGTCACTATAGTCACTGTCTCATTTGTCTAAAGGTCTAAGACGCTTATGAGCTGTTGACGCCATAATTAATACTAAAAACTACTACTACAAAACTTAGCAAACAAAAGTGTTCAAACAAACACAGAAGTGATCGCAAACGAAGAGTACTGAAGAAACACTAGGACTCGTCATTGTATGCTGACAGCGAATCAACCGTCTCTCATAAAGTGCGGCAGCACACTAACCTTGTGTTGTTGTTACGGACCTCTCCTGTGTTTTTTTACTAAGGTTTAAGGTCCAATGTCAAGGAGATAGGTAATAGTAAGACCAACAGTGGCAAACCTGTTTTCCTTGATTCTGGTATCATCAATAAATACATCACTAACATCCCAATTGATCTTACTAGAGCGTGTTCCTTTGTCAAAGAACTGAATGCTGCTCATGTTGACCTTCTAGAATGGTCTTCAAGGCCTATCGATTCACCTCTGGAAACACCTAGATAACAACAGTGACTTTTATAAAAACACCCCTTAGGTGACTAGTCAGTCAGTGTTTGTCAATTTAGTATAAAGTGGAATCGAATAGTGACATTCTACAGTCAGTGTCAGTGTGAGTCTTCGATCTTAAGCCTGGAATGGAAGTGACAGTTCATGGGTAGTGGCAGATATTGTGTGAACACAAACTCGAGTCTAAGATGAAATTAATTAATGTAAATAACGTTGGTTTAAAACTGTGTCTATCTAGCACAATAAGAACTGGAACGCATATTATTGTAAGGCAAGTGTACAGCTCTCCGTTTCCATACAGTTATGTGTTGTATCAAGTACTAGTGCAGGTAATATAGCTTATTCAGCATTATCTGCTGTGCATAAATTATGTGTACCTGAGTTTGAAGGTTGTTTACTAAGAAGCCTACGAAAAATCCAGTCACACCGTTATTTTTCTCGTTTAATCATTATGGCATGTGCATTTAAAATTGTTATTATAAGTTTAAATAATTTTTATAGTTTGTTTACAAGATTACCAGACTTTTAACTAGTTTTCACTTAGAATCGATAATTCAACCTTAAAAGCGATAGGTTGGATGCTCAGTCCTCTTAATACCGACATGGCGTCCGCTCAATGGTTGCTATCGGCGTGGACACTACTAGAGAAGTCTGGGGTGTCCATGTTGAGTGGTAATCATCGTGCGGATGTTGTGTGGGGGAGATAACTGAGTATCAGGCTTGACAATTAGCTGAAAATCAGACCAGCACTACGTGGTTCGGATTCCACGTAAAGCTGTAGGTCCCTTAGTTGCCCTGGCTGTTGGGCTATTAATAAATTGTCCTTTCTGAGGAAGAGTTGAACTCATTTAGTAATGGCTATTAATAAATTGCCCTTTCTGTTCTGGTTTAGTAACCAGACTACACTCATCCTATACTCATATAATCATTCATATTCGCCTTAAAATACCAACAACGTTGTGTCGGCGTCTCATATGTAAGAATCTACTTTTCACTTCTATTACTTAAAAACCCTTGAATGTAACACATAGAAGTGTTTTCTATCAAATTATTATATATCGACTTTTTTAAATTTTAACTTTTCAAGAAAAAAATATTATCATTTTACTGAAACAAAATTTTTGTAGTTTCTAGAGGTTGTAAAATTATCTACTTAAGTCACTTTGTAATCCATATGACGTTATTATGTATTACTTTTACACACGTGATTAAATTCAGTGATTATAATATAAAGTGATTTAAAACAATTTAAATTTGGGCTGATCATATGAAATAAGCGGTAGTTATATTGTAAAGTCTAAATGCAACCAAACAAATATGTGCTGACGTTTATATAACGCAGCAAGATGCACAACACCTTCAAAAGACCCAAAATACAACCACTGGAAAATGGACCGATTGTAGTAGTACACACAGAGTGCTTTCCAGTTCTTATGTAGTTTTTACTGTCTAGTAATTTATATTTGTAAATATCTCGTGGGAGTGGTGTAAATAAAAGTAACAGTCAGCAGCCACAGCGTGGAGTTACCTTATTACTTAGGACCCTGTTGGACCATAATAACAATACTTAATAATTGGTGATGATGGATCTAAAAAACCTTTCAATCTGTTCAATATGCCAACTATTCAGTTGTTGAACAACGTTTGACAATGTGGATGAAAAACTTTTAGCTGCAAATATCATGGGTGACGGTAGGAAAATTGCTCTTTGATGAAGAAATTAAAAAAAATCACATTATTTCTCTCTGTATAAGAATGTGTTATACAAGATTTTTAACTTCAATAAGTTCTAAACAAGCAGAAGGTGAATTTTACAAACGTTATACTTCCGATGGCGCAAATTTATAGACTTAAACAATTAACTATTACTGCAAATTTTGGTGGTTACTACATAGCAGTTTTTGTTAAATGCAGTGAAAAGTTATGCATCTGTAGAGATTCAATTCATAAGTAAATTCCTTCTTGCGTAATACAGAATAGTAAAGTATAATTCAACCAATAGAAAATAAATACATTTTATAAAAGCACAAAATATTACATAACACAGTATGAACAATAAAATGTTCATTAAATAAATTAAGGTCATCCAAAGGCAAGAAACCTGTAACACACCAGCACGCTCAATGATTAGTAAAATACTTATTGCCAATATTGCACAAAGTGTGTAAGTTGGCTATGTATTGTCTGCAATATGAGTATCTTAGTTGGCAAGTTCAATTAGATGTACAATTAATTTTTTATTTTAATTTTGTAATTTTTTTAATTTTAATATTAAATGTGTTATTTTATTCTAAGAGTTTTGAGTATTCTGTAGTTAGATATGGGTTTTGCATTTGATATTTTTTGGCTTAGAACATTCAGAATTTTTGTCAGAATTATAAAACAACAAAATACCTCTTATTTTATATGATGAAACCAGTACAATTTTTGTACATCTAGGGTCATTGGGATATAGGTTTTTATAACAATAAAGCAATGTGCATTTGTCCATATTTATACTTAGTTTTTTTTATGAAATATAAAGTTTGACACCACTTGTAAGGTCTCTATTGATCGCCAGGTGGTAATGGCGACAAGTCAGTTGCGTCACAAGTTGCCATGACGACGGGAAGTAGTTCGTCGTCCGCCACCGTGAGCGAGCCACGTGTAGTTGTCATGGAGACGCATGCAGTTCACGATTTTGCAGATAGGTAGTGCTGCCGTCCTCGTTTCAAATTATTTATTCCTTTGTGTTTCTCTCCATATTCCATTACGTGAATTTCGTTTTCCTTCGGAGTTTTCCACTCCACAATGTACATGAATGTCGAAACCACTTACGGGAGTAGTTCCTCACTTTGATAAGAAGGACCTAACAATAATATTGTTTTCTGTTGCCATTACCTCTTTAGATTCAGGAATATTTTTTATAACAATTAATAACTATCTCCTAAGTTTTAACAACTTGGATTTATATACTAACAATGAATTATATCATTATCAACTTATTTGTTTTTTTGCCGTTTCCATACTGGCCGACACGACACAGACTACTACGCTTTCACATTAGACGACAGTCGGTGACTGATATCGTCAACTGTGCCTTCTGTTATTTTGTAGACGGCTGAGTTACTGTATTTGAGACGCAAACACACGATACGCTTAATGTCTAGAAGCTCGAGGGCATATCGATCGAAGTGTACATTTCCTCCGTCAGCCGGCTAATAAAGTATATTGTTGATAATAGTAATAAAATAATTTACAACGTCTTATTAGTTATTTGTTCTTTTTTTATTTTCATATTAATATTTCGTACCCGTCTTTTCAGGCCCCTTTTACACGGGACGGCGCGACGTCGTGTACCGCGGTGCCGTTCATTTTGATCACTATTATTTTAAATGAGTGTTTATACACGAGGCGGCCACGGCGGCCTTCAAAGTCGGACCGGCGCAGAGCCGTCCAAAGTGGGTTGATCACTATACAAACATAAAGGCGTCTTTATACGGCTTGGCACGGCGTTTTTACGGCCGATTTGTGGGCATGTGCACCACGTGTTTAAACCACTTTCTCTTTGCTTTTTGATTACAGACTTGTTGGAAAACTGCATTTTGAATTATTTCCTCTTAATACACGATACAATGGTAACTTCACCGACACAATAAGAGTGCAATTTTTACGTAGATGTTCTCATAACACTGGTTCAAGAATGACCAGAGTTAATGAAGTAAATACAAACAAAGAATTGTCTACATGGATGTGCCCTAAGTGAGTAGTGCACACAAGGTCGTGTAGTGGGTACGTAGTATATTGTTTAGTTGTCCATCTAGAAAAACGCTGTTGAAAATAAATTACGCCGTGCCGTGAGACTCACGACGGGGTGCCGTCTCGTGTAGAAGGGGCCTAAGTGTTTAAATATCTCTTGGTAACCCCTTTAGGAAAGAATTTAATTTTTTTTCTTCGCCATTTTTATCTCATACAAAACTTCGACTTAATTCGTTCATTCAGCATAACTACATTGTATTTTTTTCTTCACAAAACCACTGACCGCCGTGAACGCACTTGCAGTTCTGACGACACTGTGTAGTCTGCTGACGACACTGTTCCTCATAAATGGCCATTTATTAATTGCCCAATAGCCAGGAAAACTAAGACTTACAGCTTTACGTGGTTCCTGATTTTCAGCTAATTGATAAATCTGATACTCAGTTCTCTCCCCTATACAACATCCGGACATTAATTGCCATCCAACATGCACACTCCAGGCTTCTCTAGTAGTGTGTACGTCGATGGTAACCATTGAGTGGACGCTATTTTAGTATTAAGAGGATTGTGTAAAGAACCTATCGCCTACAATATCCACAACACTTTGTCCACAAGTAGCTGGGTTTCTGCACTGCGCCACTACATTATATAACATTACATATATTTTTAATGCACTGTTACCTGGCTGATAGCATGTTGTAACAGTCGCCAAATCTAAACAGGCCAATATATTAATTAACTCGGTAATTAATGGTAAAATACTGGTCTATAAAAGGTAAAAAATGCGTTTATTTATAATAAGTAATACAATTTTAAAGTTACATACCAAAAAGGTAATCGGAATATTTTAGTTCCTATTGAATAAAGTTTAAAAATTTGGTTCGGAATGTCGAAGCCCGGTTGGAGTGGGGTTTATGAGGCTTTGAGGGTGCATTCCAATCTTGGCTGATTCAATACTTGTCTCCTACTCGCAAATACTTTGTATTCAATACTCGTTTGTTGCTAAACGTTTAATGTTTTCAAATATAATCCATAATAACCAAAAGATAATTGTATTGAATAACAGACGCATTGTAAACCGCTGTCTTTTCGATATTAACTTAAACCTTCCATTTAAACGGAATTTCCAGACAACAGTTCCCCACTATGTTGTTCACTCAAGAGTTACTCGTCTCTAATGAGATTACGTTTTGTCAGACCCGTGCATGGATGCTTACTGTTGAAGTACACTCACTACATAATTCCAAGTCTAAACGAGTTAGCTAGGACTGAACCGAAACCAACCAAAAGAAATACACTAATTTCACATCCCTTAATTGCTAAGCGAGTAATGAAAATATTCAAGGGGACGAAAGTGACTAGGAATTGAATGGATTTGTAGGTTTTAGATAGTCTTTTGTCTAACTATTCTGTGTTTTAGCTAGGCCTGATTGTAAGAATTGTATTGTATTTGTTTTGTAAAATTTAACAATATATGGTATAGTAATTATTGTGAGTTGTTGTAAGTTTTCAGTTCGACACAATACGGCAAGACACCGGCCATGGCGACATGACCTTGCGCATTATTGTCCGTGGTTAGGGGGTGCGCGATACAAAGTATCGCGGTTAACCAAGTTAAAAATAAGCTAACAAATAATAAGGTTAACGTACCTTTGTCGTCTTCAGCTACAAAATATTTTATTGAACTACCGGTTTCAGAGCAAGAACTCCATGGTCACATCCATTAGTGATGTGACAATGGATGTGACCATGGAGTTCTTGCTCTGAAACCGGTAGTCCAATAAAATATTTTGTAGCTGAAGACGACAAATGTACGTTAATATTATTATTTGATATATATATCAGCTCAGGAGGCTTTAACAATGAATAAAAATGAGTTATTTTTTGACATTACGTTACTTTATCTTGTAAGTAATGTACTGCCCGCACTTCCATTTAGCTACGTGCTAAGACCATACCAATTCAGTAAGACAACATACATTGCTTCAGTAATACTAACTTTTCCTAGCACATACCGTTATTTGCTCCAAAAATACTTCTCCGAACTACATACGTTCCAACAGTGTGAAGGCGGATCTGTCATGCTAAAGTTGCCCAGTTCAATTGACGTCGCGAGATGTATACATGATTATAAAATATTACTATGCTGTCTGATCGTCGTAACCAACAGAATGGACGGTATATTTCATTTGAAGACAACACAAATGCGTGAGATTATAATGTGTAAGGAGATGGGCTCTTTTTCGCGTTACTAAAACAAGATGTCCATCGATTTTTTTTTAGTGTACGAAAAAGTGGGATTTATCAAAGAACGTACCTTTTCCGGTCAGGAAACGTCAAGAGCACGTAGCTTGGTATCGTTTTACAATTTTGCATGTCACATAAGTCAGAATAAACATACACGCATTTTAAACCCCTAGTAACTTGTAATATTAATGGATTGTGTAAATTATTTTATTCAATTTCTGAAACTACCTACTGTGAGGACGAACTTAACATGTTTCTAAAGGTCATCTTGTCCCAAACTTTACCCAACATTCATTATTACTAATTTATTTAGTCAGTTCCATTTGCTATAATCTTTTTGGATGGTCGCTGCTTGCCTGTTCTCTCCCTCTCTGACTGCCATTTCTTGTTGGCCCCTTACTCCTTAACCCTTCTATCTTATTGGTGGATCGCTGCTTGCTTGTTGTCTTCCCCCTGACTACTACTTCCTGTGGGATCATATACTTGACGTTAGATAATGACTGCCCTGATTTCTTCAATTCCTTGCCCTTTCATAATCGTGTTTCATAATCTCTTACCCTAACTACTACTTCCTGATGGGCTCTACCCATGCCTTGCCTGACTTTTTCTCTTGTCTGCCCTAACTCCTTGCCCCTACATTATCTTGTCCGCCTGTTGCTACTTGCCTGTTCTCTCCCCCCTAACTACTACTTCCTGATGGGCTCTACCCATGCCTTGCCTGACTTTTTCTCTTGACTGCCCCAACTCCTTGCCCCTAAATTACCTTGTCGGCTGGTTGCTACTTGCCTGTTCTCTCCCCCTAACTACTACTTCTTATAGTGCTCTATACTTGCATTGGCCACGTTTGCTCATGACTGCCCTGCCTCCTCACCCCTTCATTATCTTGTAGGTCAGTTGCTGCTTTTCTGTTATCTCTCCCTGATTACTAATTTCGTTGGGACTCCACTCATGCCTTGGACGTTGGCAAAATATGAAAATGAATAAATTTTATTTGACAGTATTATGTAGAAAGTTACTGTACATAAATGGGTTATATAAATGTTGGTTGTAAATGTATAACTAAATATGATCACACCCATTTCGCTTGCTTACAGAAAAGATTGTCAAAACATCACTTAACACTTGAATATTCTTCAATGCTTTATTACCATTAAATAGATGAAAAGTATAAAAAAGAAATAATATCTTCAAACAACTGAAATATGACAGTGTCTAAAATTAGCTCAACACTGACTTTCCTCTCCATCCAATGATGTTATGGCTGCCATAGAAACAAAATAATTTGCAAAACACTTGAGTCATATCGACAGATGATACATCTTTTGCCGCCACAAGCTGAGCCCTGAGCCGAACGTTGATTCACCCATATATTGCTCATTTTGGAGTGTACCGGGTCTTGGACCGGTACAGTTTCGTTTTTTCGTTGTTGTCTGCCAGGCTGCCTGAGATTCGTTTCTGCCCTGCGTTTCGCGTAGTTGGTAGCCGTTGGCCCAGTTCCGTTTCGTTCCGTGTTCCAGCAGCTTCTGTCCGGTTGGCCTGTCTGTTCAGTTGTCTTGTGCGGCCTGCAGAATCTCGTCATGATCGGCTAAGGCATACTAAAACTCCAGGGTCCTTGAGTAGGACGTTTCTACCCTCAGCCTGCCGTCCGGGGAGTTCTACCATCCAAACTGCTAGCCTGGCCTGGGGACCATGTTGGAGCCTTGAGGCGCCGCTACCCGCTCTACATCTTGGTGGTATAAGTCTCCGGTCCTCAGGTCAGTGTATTCCATGTTGTTAATAGACCATTTCATGAGGTGGAAAATTTCCTGGCCAGCAAAGAAATAACAATCAGGGGCAGAGCGCCAAAACCTATTCAGTTCTTCGAAGAAGCCAACTTTCCAGATTATGTCATGGACGAAGTCAGGAAGCAAGGTTTTGACTTTCCCACGGCAATCCAGGCCCAGGGGTGGCCAATTGCCATGAGCGGACTTAACATGGTTGGAATTGCTAAAACAGGATCCGGAAAAACTTTGGCTTATATGCTTCCTGCAACAGTCCACATCAATAACCAAGAGCCAATAAAGAGGGGTGATGGGCCAATCGCCCTTGTATTGGCACCCACGAGGGAGCTAGCCCAGCAGATCCAGAAGGTGGCTAGTGACTTTGGCTCGTCCACATGTGTGAGGAGTACATGCATCTTCGGTGGAGCCCCAAAGGGACCTCAGGCTCGAGACTTGCAACGAGGTGTGGAGATTGTAATTGCAACTCCTGGGCGGCTGATTGCCGTGGGAAAGTCAAAACCTTGCTTCCTGACTTCGTCCATGACATAATCTGGAAAGTTGGCTTCTTCGAAGAACTGAATAGGTTTTGGCGCTCTGCCCCTGATTGTTATTTCTTTGCTGGCCAGGAAATTTTCCACCTCATGAAATGGTCTATTAACAACATGGAATACACTGACCTGAGGACCGGAGACTTATACCACCAAGATGTAGAGCGGGTAGCGGCGCCTCAAGGCTCCAACATGGTCCCCAGGCCAGGCTAGCAGTTTGGATGGTAGAACTCCCCGGACGGCAGGCTGAGGGTAGAAACGTCCTACTCAAGGACCCTGGAGTTTTAGTATGCCTTAGCCGATCATGACGAGATTCTGCAGGCCGCACAAGACAACTGAACAGACAGGCCAACCGGACAGAAGCTGCTGGAACACGGAACGAAACGGAACTGGGCCAACGGCTACCAACTACGCGAAACGCGGAGTAATGGACAATTTTCTTATTCTTTCATTTCAAGCCAAGTGTAAAATTTGGAATGAGCGTTGACGCGAATATTTGGCCGAGCAGCCTCGACAGCTTGGCTTGGTTGGTAGTCTGTGCTATGTTTGTAACATTCTGCTATAACCCTACAAAATCAGTGACCTCTCATCAACGGAGTTCTCATTTTAGTATCATGTTTTAGAATGCCATTTCCAACTACTAAACATGCTGGAATTCAAAATCTGCTGCTTGAAAGAAACTTAATTAATTATTATATGGTTTTGTTTACTGTACTGGGATAACTTAGCTGAATAGGATAGGAGTGAAAACTAAGCCCAATAAATAAAGTGGAAAACATCTAAAATACCTTTATTTAAATCCATTAATGAAACTTCTTATAGAAGGTAAGCCTATATTGTAAGGGAGATTTGTCCTGTACAAATATACACGATATATATACACATATCGCACCTGTCTCGGGTAGTAAAAATAGACATATTCTAATAAATGCCCATTATAAATTTAAAGGTAGGCAGAAGTTAGAAGAATATTTAATTTTTACTGTACAAATATTAAGGGGCAAATTCTTGTGTAAGCTGGAGTATTCCTCCACCTTTGGTGTTGAATGCCTCACATTCCCTACACATAACTTCAGTACTTGATAAATTGACAAGCATTAAATTCATTATATTTTTTTTAAATAAATGATATTGTAACTTGTCTAATATTTGTAGTAGTTACTATTCATCCATGCTGTTTATTGTAAAGACATATATGTTACACTTATGTCTTCGGAATTTTTACTACTGCTCCTTTCTTCTTAATTTGTAGCTCATGGAATAATATGAATTGCCATATTGTTTTTTCCGTCGTCAAACTAACGGACATTTTGGACATATATTTTTCATATTAAATCCTTTAACAACAGATGCATGAGTTTCTCTAATCATTTAGTTTTATAATTAAATGCTTTAATAGCCTCAGTTTGATTGAGGTAAAAATGTGTTGCCATAAACAATTGCTGCTACTTACCCAACATGTGTTGCAATTGCAAGAAACAAACTTTGAAACAGAAAAACTTATAATTATTTTAATTGGACAACTATTGGCCTAAATTGTAATATTTGCTTAATAATAACAGAATCCTTCAGTCGATGTATATTTTTTATTTGATAAAAATTTAATTACTCAGTTAATAGTTGGATTTTAAAAATATTAACACCATAATATAGGTAATAATTTCTTAAATAAGGGTTTTACTAAAACTCAGGGTTCTGAGATATTTAGCTTTACAAACTTTATATGGCTATCATTTTAAAAAGGACTGGTGTACAAAAATAAAATCTGTAAGAAATAAGTTGACTACTAAGACCCAGATTCAATCTAAATTTCATAATTTTATTTTATGTCACTTCTGAGGTATTCAAATTTTTGTCAAAATTTCATACAGACCTGTAGAAAAAAAAAAGAAAAAACAGGGAGATAGACCATATGTTCAAATTACATTTTTGTTTGTTTTGGCCTCTGTAATAACCTCCTGAAGTTTGGCTGTTTACTTACTGGAGGTTACATAGATACACACAAAAATAATAATAAAATGCAATCTTTGTAGAAAAATTAAATTTTAAAGAAATGCCTTTGTAAATATAGACAATGCTGAATATAATTTTTGTTCGTTAATACGAAATGTAATAATATGGTATCAAGTTTCACAGTTGAGTTACTTGGTGAACAACAGATTTCTACATAAGTGTGGGCAGTGAGGCTACTCCAGTTGCCAGTCCATCTGTCAGACTCTTGTCTTTTACAGTCTCTTCAATTTGAGAGGGACTTGCCAAGTTTTCTATCTCTTATGACTACACCACTACATTTTGCACAAGAAAGCTGACACAAAATACATTCTGTACACATAACTTAGATGCATCATTAGATATACATGTAATTGTGGCCTGGGAGAACAAATTTCAAAGTTTTCTTTTAATAATCAAGTTTTGTAATAATAATAGCCTTCATTGACTGAAAAAAATCAAAGTTATTTGATGTTTTGTTTCTCTTTCTAGTGTATCTATCTCACCTTTCTAAAAGAAATAAGCATTTATTTAGATTAATTATTTGCCACATATAATGTGGCCCCAAGATAAACGAGATAAACATTGGACTAAATTGTTAACATTTGTTAGATTGTCAGGTTGAATTCCTGTGTACTATGAAATTGTTATACTTAATATATAAAAATCGTAAAATAAGTACTCGCTCATCACAAAATTTCCGGAACCAAAAATCTGATTATTATAACATTTCAAGTGAAGTTATATTTTATATCATAGAGACTCACTAAGAAAGGATGTATCGAAAGTTTACTCTTAAGGGGTTGAACCAGACCCTTTCTATTTCCTTTTTATCAATAAGAGTAACATGGATCTCCCACATTGGCTAAACAAGGGACACTGACACTGAATATCTTGCCAGTGCTTTAGTGAACAGTGAATTTTATTTTGTTATTTCAGACTAGACAAATTTGTCAGGAATCAATATTTGGAAAGTTTTGATTCATTCATTATAAGTGATGACTATCAGTTGACTTTGTAAAGCTGAGGTGATAAATGTACTAGGTGGAAGGGCATCTCTTGCCATTTCTAAAGGGTAGGTTGACATTTTGTGGACCTTCAAAAGGACATTATTTCTGAGATAATGAGGCCAGCCTGCCCTTTGGCACTGGGCCTGTCCTGCTACTTGGATAAAGTGTATTATTCTAGGGGTGTATTTTAATTATAAATCTTAATAAAAGGCAATTCAATAAAAATAAAAAATAACGTTGAAGTTATTGTAAACTTATATTAAAAATTCAAAGACTCTAAAAGTAGCTCTCTGCCATTTAGTAATGTTTTTGGCATTACAAACAATCATCCTTAACTGCGAATAAAATAAGTCAGTTCATAGACAACAATTTGGAAATAAAAAATTTCAAATTATATTCATCAAATCGTCCTATCAGAGCAATAATAAAATAAATTAACTAAGATCTTAAAATCATTCATATTTAAATATAAATTCAACCTCACTATGTTTGTCTACACAAAAATCAAGAAAAGTGAATGGATGAAATTTTTATACAGCATTACATTTAAACATAAGAGTGTTTTTCTATATTTACTGTAGTTGGTAAAACTGTAAACGTGTACAGGGCATTTCAAGAATTTACTGACCTACCTACATTTCAAAAATGAAAATAAATGTTCGTGTTGAAAAAGTGCTACTGTGACTGATTTATGTGCATGTATCCAAATATACCCATTAGTTTATCACTGTAAACAGATGATTGTTTATTTATGAAAAAACAGCAAGTTACTTAATTTAAGATAAAATGTATTATACAGTCAACATTTATTGTAAATTCAATAAGAATACTGTACATCCCTTTAGCTAATACCAGACTAATCCACAGCAAAGCATGGCCGGGTTTAGCTATTAGATAAACAAGAGATTGTCATTTTGCCAAAAATAAAATAAAACCATAAAAACCGGTTATAGAACGATCATTTAAATCAAAATTTTATCTTTTAATTATTAATAGTGAAAATAAAATTGTTACTGTTGAATAAAAAGTTGGCTTGACAATATGGAAAACATTATAAAGTAGAATAATGATATTTTTGATGTTTGGTGGTACCCCAGTTGCAGTGTTTAATGTCATGTGAAGTGAATTATTACCGGTAGTGAAATTTGTGTATTTTAGTGTTTATGTAAGGAAATATAAAATTGATGCATTTCTAAGTTATTTGTACATTTATAAACATAGTATAAACATCATTATTATTTTACAGAATCTTTAGATGTCTAGTAACTTTTTCGAACGATCATCTGATCTTTGAGAATTGTTAGACACTGATAATTCAGCTCTGCTAGGGATGAACAACATAGTAATGTGGAGGGATTGCTGGATTTTTCTAAAACTTTTCACCAAATTTTCTGTGTCAATTGTTATATACATTTACAACCTAGAAACAGTTGTATTGAAACCTCCTCAAGACAGAAAAATATTTGTAAAACATATAGAACCCAACATTTATGCACATATTCTGGAAAAAATTCATCTCTTCATCTACAGACCCCTAAGATGACACCCCATAAAAACAAAGATAACCATTTCACAAATATATTTATTTTATAGAGCTTGTTTTTTTTTGTTAATTATAAACCATTTAGAAACCATATATTTTTTGAAAATTAGTGTTACCATGTTAACCAATTCTTGCATAAATTGTACTAGATACGGATATATTAGTGTATATATCTCAAAACCCTATAAAAACATGTAATAACTATATATTTCCTAAAACTAGATAAGATTTTGAATATTTTGGATGTCTCAGAATTTGAATTTGTTTGTATTGTATAATTTCTAAGGTTACCCCTACCCTTTTTTCAATTTTCAAAATTCATTTTCATAGATATCAGGTAACATTAAAAAATGTATTTCCCTAAAAGTGAAGTATTTTTGTATTATTCGATAGTCTGGTTTATTTTGATAAAAATAATACCAGAAACAGTACTTTTTTATAATTTTACTATTTTTAATGATTTTTTGAAAAAATATCTACAAAAACCCAAAAAAATGACCTGTCGGTACAGAACAGTGTAAAGGCCAGTGAGGGTTAATTTACAAAAAATGGAGGAAATATTTGTTGGAACCATTATTGCAATTGGTTATTCGCATGTTAGGGATATCATTTATCTCTATTGTGTATCAATTTACATTTATTTGGTATTTGATTTTTATATATTTAGTCCGTATTATTAGTTTTACATTTGTTTCAGGTATGTTTGAGTGCTATTTTTTCTTGGCCACAGGGTAAGTACTCTTACATTATATAATATTAGCTGTACCCGCCCGCTTTGCCGGTCATAATATTGAGTTTGATTTAGAACCTAATAGGTGAAAGAATTCGAGCATTTTTGCTTCTTCTACCAATATTTGATTTTTTAGGAGGCATGTCATAAAAAGTAAACTGCAAAACAAATAATTATTTATTTTTTATTTTCACGTTTCACCACATGTTTTAATTACTGAGGAAAAAAGGTTAACACCAAATACAGATCACCCGATCAAGTAAAAGTAGTGTGTGCTACACTCTCGAGGTGAAATGTAGAACTACAATAAATCAAAACATATACAGTACTGTTGTTGTGAGAACTTCAATCTGCTTATGGCATGTGAAACTACATTAAACCACACAGTCATATGTTTTTTGTAAACAATTCAGATTCTCCATTTGAATAACATGGGATCTTTAGGAGCCCGTGGGGCGGAACCCTGTGGACGGATCTGCATCAAACTACAGAAACCATCTCGGGAGTATACAGAACAACATCCTAAAGTTTCATGGCGATCGGTTGGATGGTTTGGCAGCGCATAATTTTCAAATATACAAACATCCTCTTTTATAAATATAGATAAATTTTTCATTTCCCTCTAATCTGCAGGCCTCTATGTAAACTTTATTCAAAGATTAAAGTACTGAGGGGACCTCAGATAAATTTTTCATTTCCCTCTAATCTGCAGGCCTCTATGTAAACTTTATTCAAAGATTAAAGTACTGAGGGGACCTCTAAGTTAGGGATTCCAACCTTGGTATGTAATCTGAAGCCTTAGGCACTGACCTCTTATTATCTCTTGTTGGATTTCACAATTAGTCTCATCAATTATTTGTAACTATCCTTTAGTAACTTGAACCCCCCCTTCTCAGATCAGCCCATATCTGCCACTGTCTGCAACACCATACTCATTAAATTAAAGTTTAATTTAGTTATTTATTTATTTTATTTTCGTGTCACAAAACTGGTTTTAATTCCAATAATATTGGAGCAGTACGAACATATAGTACAATTTATATCAAGTTGATAGAGCCACAGCCTCCCCAAATCTTCCTCAACATGCACAAGCTATTAAAAATGTTCTAAATATAACATAAATAACAGAAAAACGCTTTTTTATGCTTATAGGCTACAATTAGAAAATATTAAACTACATGAATATCTTAACATAAATAATAACAAATATAAACACAAACAAATAACAAATCAATTATAACAAGACTCCAACAACAACAAAATAATAATAGCAAAATTACTGGATTTTAACCCTTTTAGTGCCAAAGTCCTGTAATCTGGAAGTCACAAATTAAATTCATTAAAAAAATAAAAAGTAAACTTTTTATTGATTTACGATTATATTCTCATTTCTTGACATATACTTTTACATAAAAATCATGATTTTGGTATGTTTGTATAGTATTTAATTATATTTTGATACAAAAGGTACTAAAACCTATCGGAAAACAGCTGTTTTGAATAACTTAAAAACTGCCATAACATTTTTATTTGTCATTATATCAATGTGAAATTTAAACAGGGTGTTAACTAAATTGTCTTCAAAGTTAAATGATTTATAAGGAGCTAACCTATTTTTATGATGATAATAGGATGCCAAAAGAAAAAAAAAACAATACTAACTTTGTTATCTCGTTAATGTATTTTTAATAAAAATAGCATTTATAACGCAAGACTGTTTGTAATATGTGATTTTAATAGACTGGTTATTTATTTATAAGTAGGTATATATTGATTTTGTGTAATAAATAACAGAGATATTAATTTGGGGAAAGTCGCCAAAGTCTTACCGCTTCCTAATTCGTACCGCTTGAGTTTTGCTGCAATAGAGCAAGAGAGCAGAGCTACACTGGAGTTTGTTGTAACTATTTAGTGTCCCAAGTAGATATTAAAAGTTTTTTTGCGCTGTGCTCATCCAAAACGTTTTAACAACGAATTTTGTGATTTCTTACTCCTAGACT
This sequence comes from Stictocephala bisonia, assembly GCA_035578905.1. NCBI lineage: Eukaryota > Metazoa > Arthropoda > Insecta > Hemiptera > Membracidae > Stictocephala > Stictocephala bisonia. The sequence goes on along the minus strand of JAQJVL010000086.1, from coordinate 752,746 downwards.
TCAGTTTTTACTCTGATTTGGAAATTGTTACTGCCTAAATAAGTAAGTGTAATGTAATTCTTAAATCTCACACGCTAGAACTGTTTAATGTAGTATCTACAGACGAGCACGATTTTGTCTTAGAATACTTTTAGGTTAAAGAGATCATGTTTAGTTAAAAGTAACCAGTTGCCTAAGTCGTACCTCTCAGGGTACGGTAAGTTGTACCGGTACGAGTTCCATATTTCTTTGATCCATATCCAGTTTGATATCGTTCCATATTTCTTAAGTTTTGTTTGTTATTACAAAAGAAAATGTAACAAAAACTGAGAGAAAAGTTACAAAAACAATTTAGTTACAAACTTACGGGTAAAAAGAAAGTTAGACAAAGATTTAGTAACATTGTGTTTACCTACATCTTCCAACTAATGTGGCATTGTGATCGAGGTTAAAGCTATGACTGTGAAGAAGCTTCGATCCAAGACATGATACAATGTTTGGAGTGTAAAGCTTGGGTACATGATACCTGTACTGGTGTAAAATGAGGAATAAAACTGTTTATTTGTAAAGAATGTAAAAATTAATTCAAATAGTTATTTGTTTTATGACTTTATGTACTTCTTAGTTATAAAAACACTTTATACTAGTTTAATAAAGTCTTACTGTTTCTTACATGATCCTTTCATATACCAACTATTATTTTTCATGAAAGTGATTTAAATATAGATGGAACGACTTAGGCAACTGGTACCCTAAGTCGTACCAATTGCAAACTTTTCCTAAAACTCACATTATATCATCTTTTAATAGCTGTCTGTGGCTGAGGGTGCTTTTATAGAGGTTATTGATATACCTTTAAAATATATTAGCATAGGTCTTTATTTGATGAAATTGTAAATTACAAAAATCAAAAACTGCAAAATGGTACGACTTAGGCAACTTTCCCTTATTTTACAATATACTGTACAAATTGATAGATACCCTATGGCACTGGCAAAGAGTAACTTTGAAAAATCCTCTGGCACTAAAAGGGATAAATCAATTAACCATTAATGAAGGAATGCACTTAGTCTAACATCCTAAATTGTCAATAAGTATATCTGATTCTTCAAAATCATGGAGTTGTAAGACCTCAACATCTAAAAGGAGGCTCAGCAAGAGTTGCAATACTGGCTGTGGCATAATTAACAAGGATTTGTCCCTACTATTTAAGTTTGGGACATGAAACTGACAGCTCCCAAACCAGCTGCCACCCATTTATCTCATGAGTTGTGGAATTGTTTTTATAAGTTGGTTACTTACTTTATTTGGTAAATAGTTAATTCATCCTGAGTCTTATTTGCATTATCATTAACAGAAATCACAGTTAATAACTAACAGCATGCACTGTCTTCCTGGAGGTAGATAATCTCAGATTGTCCACCATCATAGTTGGACAGCACTAAAGAGGTACTTGGTGGCTGTGCTGGTTGATGGCCAGGGGAGATAACCATGTGTCAGGGCAAGTCCATTTGTCTTCCCCACTATTGGGTCCAAATTCATTTTCTGAAAATCGGTTCTAAATTTGAGTTTGAAATATTAGTCACACTCATTTGCAGTCCATATTCGCTTACATATGCGCCTGAAGAGTTCTCTGCACCTGCCACCATACTGAATTTTATTCTCCTTAAAGTCTATAGAATTTCAAAATAAGATTCCAGTTTTATTTATGAATATACAATTTTAACTTGGCCAATATTGAAAAAGGATAAAATTGTATAGTGTCTCCTGAGACATATTTTTTTTAACTATAACAGTTAGGTTCTACTTTAATATTGAAAAACTTTTTTTAATTAGTTGCAAGTAATTACAAAGTCAACACCAGGTAGAGGATCGACGAAGTTGCAAGTAGTTACAAAGTCAACACCAAGTAGAGAGAAGAGGGTCGACGAAGTTGCAAGTAATTACAAAGTAAACACCAGGTAGAGGGTCGACGAAGTTGCAAGTAATTACAAAATCAACACCATGTAGAGGGTCGACAAAGTTGCAAGTAGTTACAAAATCAACACCATGTAGACGGTCGACGAAGTTGCAAGTAGTTACAAAGTCAACACCAGGTAGATGGTCGATGAAGTTGCAAGTAATTACAAAGTCAACGCCAGATAGAGGATCTACGAAGTTACAAGTAATTACAAAGTCAACACCAGGTAGAGGGTCTACGAAGTTACAAGTAATTACAAAGTCAACACCAGGTAGAGAGAAGAGGGTCGACGAAGTTGCAAGTAATTACAAAGTCAACACCAGGTAGAGAGAGGGTCGACGAAGTTGCAAGTAGTTACAAAGTCAACACCAGGTAGAGGGTCGACGAAGTTGCAAGTAATTACAAAGTCAACACCAGATGGAGGGTCTACGAAATTACAAGTAATTACAAAGTCAACACCAGGTAGAGGGTCTACGAAGTTACAAGTAATTACAAAGTCAACACCAGGTAGAGGGTCGACGAAGTTGCAAGTAGTTACAAAGTCAACACCAGGTAGAGGGTCGACGAAGTTGCAAGTAATTACAAAGTCAACACCAGGTAGAGAGAAGAGGGTCGACGAAGTTGCAAGTAATTACAAAGTCAACACCAGGTAGAGAGAGGGTCGACGAAATTGCAAGTAGTTACAAAGTCAACGCCAGGTAGAGGGTTGGAGACTCGATTGCGACGAAATTACTCACTAGAGAAGACTGTTGCTTATAGACAAATATATGTGGCGGCTTTCGGTGAGAAATTATTTATTTATCTCAGCCACATCGCTTTTAATTTATTTAGTACAGTACGGTATATCAAAGAGTGAGCATAAGTAATAATGTGTAAAATTGTGCTTTATAATTACATTATACTTAATCTTCTTTGAAACATCTCATATTATATTATTTATTTTAATAATGATTTATTAAAACACACATATTTTAATGTTTTATAGGGTTGCAGTTGTACAGTACATTATTTTGGCAGGAGCCTGGTTATGGTTAGAAAGTGTGGAATGACTAGGCCACTGTCAGAATCAATTATTATTCAAATGTATTCCATTCTACTGTTGCCAGAGGGTCGACGGTAACAAAGGCTATCTCGGGCCTGTCAGTGACAGAGTTGACCTTGTCACCCACAGGAGCTCATCTCTGTACAACAGTGTGTGAGCAGCTTTCAGAGTACAGTAGCCATCAATCCCTATCGGAATACAACTTGGAAATATATAACTATTAATTTGTTTGCTATTGAAAATAGAAACACCATGACTATGTACGCTACTGTAGTATTTCACGATGTATTGTTGTTTGCACTGTTTCTTTAAAGTACTCCACAGCAATATACATTAATTGTTGTATAGTAATTTATTGAGCCTTGATACCAATTAATATCTTGTTTCTTTATCGTATGTACAAACACTTATTTGTAACTTTTGGAGTCTTTGGTCCCTGCTTTCAAGGCACTGACGTCTGTTTAATATAATCTCCATAGTAAGAACATACGTTACAGCAAACAGGCAGCGTGGTTTCTTTTGGTTGAATAAGTCGCCAAGAGAGTGCATTGTTTCGTGTAAAGGCAATTCAAGAATGACAGAGATAGTCAACAGATGGTGCACTCTCCTCTCACACAGTCAGGCTTGAAGAAAACGCTCCTCCGTCCACTAAGCCCTGCTGCACACTGAATAGAACGAGACGAGACAGAACAAGACAAGACGCCTTCAGACGTCTGAGGCGAAGCTATTTGTACGGTTTTAAATGGGAGTGCCGCACACTGCCCAGACAAGACGAAAAAACCTTACCGGACATCTAAATAATAGTATTTTTATCCTTTGATTAATAGCATTTTGTATTGAGGATTGTACAGTATTGTATGTATTATGCAATTTTGTATGTTGTCATCCAATAAAGATATTTTGATTTGATTTAAAGACGTCTGAAGTTTCGTCCAAAGTTTCGTCTTGTGACCATACGCTAGCGAACAAAACTTCTGCGCATGCGCTATTCTCATTCCTACAGTACAGCTGACAATCGGATACACAGATATAACATAACATTGAACCAGTTCACGTTGATTTATTGTTCTGTAGTTATTTAGTGTTTTATCATATTATGTTTATTCGAATATGTTTTTTTAAGATGACTCAAGACATTGATGATTTCGGAGTGTCGGTGTAGATAAGCTTTTATTTTATGGCAAAGCAATCAACCTTTATACAATCCTACACTCAAATAATGTCCTAACATAATATTAATTCATGAAAATATGGAGTGACATAGGAAAGGAAATTAACTTATCGGTTATTTACATATCATTGAATTTGTAAAGTGATAATTTAAGCTCTATGTTCTCCATTTGTATCATCAAAATAAAAGTACAGTACACTGGACTAGATACATTCTGAACTTCCCAATTATTTTCAACTGTTTTCTAAAATAAAAGCTACAAAAAAGTATAACAAAAATTAATACAACCAATGGTTTTATCTCATTCCGTTTACTGCCGGCCTATATGTATTGTTTATTTTATGTTTTTTATTATTTAAAATGTTTAAACCAGAATTTAAAAAAAAGTATTGGTTTTACGGCAACCATTCAGGGTTGTTCCTCCTCACACATCTTAATTTTAAAATCTTAAAAGTATGTCAAGCACGTACTCGACACAAACCGTGCCAAAAAACCGCAAAAACTACAAAACCCCAAAACAGTCGTATTATTGTGCTTTTAAACGAGTCCACAACTCTCGAGTAGTAAGCGAGACTGCGATGGCTAGCGTGTTCCGTCTTGACACGTTCGATTCAGTGTGCGGCCACCAACGGACGAGACGAGACGCGACAGAACGTCGGACTTGTCGTGGTCTGTTCTGTTCGAGCAGTGTGTGGCTGGCCTTATTTACCAGTGTTTTCAAGCTCTTTGCGGGGCTGAATCTTTAAAAAAAGGTCTCCCGTTTTGTTGAGATTTGTAATAATTGGTTGTTCAGATGTCTGTGTGAAAGGCTAACCACTAAATGATCACTCGAAATTATTATTTTTTTAATGCTATATAGTAAGCATTGATTTGTATTTAATTTTATAATTTTTCAGTTTGAATTTTCCAGCTAAATAAAGACTTGTAATTTTTTCATACACTTGACTAACTGTGACTAAAACAATCAAAGTTACACAGAAATGACCTGAAATATCATGGTCAGTTACATACAAACTTGTAGTTCATGTTAGGTTACTTGTTGTTTGCCAACCTGTCTTCAGACAGATGTTGTTAGTTTCTGAATTGTACTCTAAATTAGATGGTATTCAAAGGCTTTTGTTCGATTTTTTACGAGTTGGAACTGAAAACACTTGATTTATTGACAATATAAAAGTAAGGAGGTTGTGTTAGTGTGCTAGGTCAATAAAAACGCGGTTTTCCGATCCGGTTGATAACGTCATCTAACTTACGAACTCATTGTTCCCAGTGCAAGACAGTAACGGCCTATTCTTGTCTTCCACATCCGCAACAACAGTATATATGTCAATCTTTTTGTCGGTTGGAAGTCATTGGCTGTCCACCCTCTACATTACTTCAAACATCTCACTCATTGTCGTTCTCATGCCTAAGACAGAAATGCATTTCTTACATCAAAAAGGTGGCCGTTGTCCAAACCGCCAAGTCACTGCTGGGAAGTCTCCAGCCCTATTCTAGACACGTAGCGAGCTATAACAGACGCTGTTCTATTTCTACGGTTTGTATTTATTATTAACATTAGTTACAGTGAATACTGAATGACTATGAGTCGATACTATGAGTTATTAAATTTAAACCTCGCTAACGATGACACGTAAAGTTTTACATATTTAACAGTTGAAAAATTGTAAAAATACTCAATTTTTTGCAAGAACCTACCAATGGTCCACTAGAATGACACCTCAAATGTTATGATACGATCATTATTACGAACAGAATCGTAGAAATAGAAACCCATGTTGAGTGGTGCGCTTTACATAACATTTTAACGGTTAGTTCGACAAATTACCTACATTACTAGAAATACTGTAACCAGTGATAGTTAAGTAATCATTAACCCTGTCGTTACACCACGATGGTTTGACATTCCCGGTGTATAGGTGAGACAACAGTTGGTACACAAGACACGTACTCGATAACAATCTCGACCTACTGGTACACTTGGACAGCTCACCAACTACTAGCTAATATGAATGTTCTATATCAATTGATCACTTACTGAATTCCGATTCTGTGATCTTCGGTGTGGGTTTATGGCGGTTACGGACAACGCTTGTGGCCATGTCAGTCAGTGAACTGAGATTAGTTCTATGTAAACCAGTTCTTGTGGACCTGCGCGTTACGTTTTGAGCATTTAGTGGTTCCAGCAGCGGAGTAGTCGTTTCACCTCTCTACCGTCGTACATCACGGGCGCGTTCAACTTCTGCAACAGTGTTGTTGAAAGAATAACTAAGGAACTGAATAAATGAATTTATTCCATCATAACCAGTACATAGTTATAATAAGGAAACAACCCGGAATTAACTGACCACTTTTACGAGTAGTGTGGTCAGTATAGGCAACAAAATACAACAGGTTTCTTGTCAGAGTCCAGATTATAGTAACATATTGTTATCAGCTGGGCTGCTCTCCGTGGCGTCTACACCTAACACTGATAAGGCACATAATAGGACCTGCTAAGCAAGACCGTACCTTCACTGCAATTCACAACTGCTGCACTTCACTACAATACTAATAAACACAAACAATTCACTTCAGCCTAGTATAAAAATATTTACAATTTCTTATTTCAATTATTACAATACTTTACCAAAAATAAAACCAAAATACATAATACCATTACAATACAACAATAAAACACAAATAAACAGAGAACACAACTTCTTTTTTTAGCTGTAGAATAAGTAACAATTTTCATTTAGTAATAGAAAAGCTTTTAAATTACTACAAAACTTTCTAACGTTAACGGACATTTTAATTTCATAAGGCAACTTGTTGAAACATTTCGGACCATTATACAGAAATGAATGCTTCAATACGGACTTGTTAATCTTAGGAGTTCTAAACATTCTCCGGACTGCTTCTGGTACCGTAATTTAGGTCAGTGTACCCAAATTACCACTTTTAGTGTAAAAAAGTCTGAGGACTTTAAAAACAAACAAATGTTGTAATGGTAATATTTTCAATTGAACGAAAATCGGAAATGAGCTGTCTCGTATTCTCTTGTGAGTAATTATTCTCATAAAACTGTACAAGTTCGTTTATTTACTGTTTACGGTGTACATTTTCATTCACGAGTTACTTGTACTATTATTTGTTATTTGAATATTAAATAATGATTTAATTTAATCGTTCTAAACTTGGATTCGTTAGTGTTGAACAAACCAACCAATGGTAACTACTGATAATTTTGAAGGGGGCGAGGCTTGGTACTGCACTGCCAGCCCGTGGCCTACCGTCATCCTAGTTGTCATGACGACATAAAATGGATGATACAAAGGGAAAACAGTAGTTCTCTCTCTCACTTCCGCCACTCATTTATGTGCAAGTGTGGTTGTCCAAAACATAACTGCATACCAGGACTAAGTAGGCAACATTTGAGGAAACGACAATGTCATTTCCTCCATATGTTTGTGGTTTATCATCAACAGAATTATAACATGGCAGAACGGAAACCGACTCCGCGCATAACGGTAACTACTGATAATTGAGGAGGTCAAGCTTGGTACTGTGAGTACACTTGCATTTTGTTGACACAGCGCCAAGTATGAATATGTTTTGAGTCTGACACTCCAAATCTTTAAAGATGCAATATACTCGTGAAGTTGTTTAATTGCGTTGTTTCCGTCTTGGTTTCGTCTCGCCACCTCCTTGCTAACTCGGCGTGTCGTGTCGGTCGGTGACGTTGGCATCCGGCTAGGTTCAGGGCATTGTGCGGTTGGTTACGGTCAATTGCTACCCTGCGACACTGACCAACCAGCGTCCACCACTACGGGATGTTATAGGCCAAGTTGACAGTCTTCTTCTGACTCTCTACCTGATGTTGACTTAAGAACTACTTACAACTCCAAATCTGTATTTTGTTTATGATGGGGTTGGCACGCAAGTATTCAGGGGCGTTCCTGAATGCATTGAAGTAATGCTCTTTGTAATATCATATGTTCAGTTCTAAGCAGCACTAAGACACCCTTCTTCTTTACGTTTCGTACATTTAAAATAATTTCTGATGATAGCTAGGTGTTGAGACACCAAGGAAGCTTTTTCTTCTTGCTTTCATCTCTCCTTTCCGGCAGAGTGGGGGTGGCTTGGAGAGAGAATAACCCTTTAGTATCGTCCTAACGTCCTCAAGGACGATTCTTACTTTAAGCCCCAGAGGGTCTCATTCAATCATTTGAAGTATACACTCAGTACTTCCATCATTTTCATAGCCGGCAATTTATTCATTTAATTTCACTACAATTAGTTCTTATCATAATATAATTCAGTCAATTATTCAATCATTACAATGCATGCACAGTTATAATTACGTATAATTGTTTTATTTATTGTTATTATTAGCGTTTTGAATTTGCTTAATAGCGTCGGCGCGTGCACACTACGCAAACTTGTAGTAGTAAACATGTGTAAATTGACATATTATATTGATTTTTTTCAGTTTAAATTTCTGTAGTTTTACTTATTACGTTATTTTCCGATCTACATGAACTATCAAGTGATAATTAAGTGCCACAGGACGAGAAAGTAGAGCTGAGTTCATTAGGGAAGGTTCCTTGCCTACCGTTGACGGATCCCAGTAATAAACACTAATCATTAGCCAAGCTCTCCAACAATTATCGGCTTAACTTCCTTCCTCTTGCTACTCTCTTGTTAGTAATACCGTATTTATTGTTGGAGCCTTTACTTGGTACCTCGAATGACTAACCTAATACTGTAATACCATAGACATTCTAGTACAATGGCTTCGTTTGTAGTTCTTGCGGGCCTATAAGTGTATTGTTACCTTTTATGGTGAAGCGGGCTTCACCCACCATAATAGCATCTTGGCAAGTATTATTTATGGTTATTTTGCTTTCAAGCTCCGTTATTCTCTGCTCAACAATTAATTTTTGTCCGTGACGTCCGCCTGAACTATCTGTCAAACAACACAATGAACGTGTCTATAGTTATTATCAAGTTCCTCGACAATTACTAGTGGAGCTCGTCTCTGTTCGACATTTACTGCTGGGGCCTCCATTACCGGCCAAATTCCGAGTGGGAAGTCTAGCATTGGGAGCACCGTGACTGCAGGTCATTGCTCTGCTTACACCGCTACGCCGTCTCCAGACAACGAATATGCTAGTCACATAACATCCAAGACTCTGGTTTGTTGTGAAATTTATTAATAGCATTCAATAGTCCATTCCTTCAGCTGTGGCCGCCAGCAGCGGATTATAGACCTTACCACCACACATGCACGACGGCAGGGCTAAACACCTCTTCTCCTGGCCAGGACGTTCCAACTTAAGCCAACTTTTTGATTCTCAAATTAGATCTTTTTATCGTAATATTTTCATAATCTACTAAAAATAAAAAAGAAAAGTAGGCTATACACGAAAGGAATGCGATATATAAACTAACAAAATATAAAACAAAAACCATAAACTTTTTTGACATAAATAGTAATATTTGTTAGTTTATCACATTAATTTCGTATTTGGACTCATTTTCCTCATAATTTTTAGTTGCTTATGAAATTATGCACAAAGTTGACAAAGTGTAGTGGAACTTCCAATTCCTAGCTATTTAGAGGTGGCTGGATAAATAGGTAAACAGCCCCTACGGTCGTGCGTGTGTGGTATGGGCCTCTGAATCCACTATCGGCCGTAGCCGAATGACCGGACTGTAAACTGCCCCATTCTTTTCACTTTACCATTTTTTTCTTTCACTCTTTTTGGTCGGATATAATTTAAATTTACTGATCATTTTTCCATTATTCTGTCAGTGAAGTGGTGATGTATAGTTTTTAAATGGCCTCAAAAATAAATTGTGCTGACTTGGTTTTCATATTATATATAGTGAAATACATTTATTTGTATTATCTAAACCCGGGATGCCCCAATCGATGTTCAATAGACTCTGTGATTAGGCACGCCACAGTTAAGGTAGTTTTAGTCCAAAAGTTGAGTTACTTTTCACCCTCAAAACTCTCCCAAAGCTTTGATAATCAATCGAAGGTTAATTGTACTCCATTACGTTGTTAGGTTTGTTAGAAACCAGAGTTCTCTCTTTCAATTATGTATAGGAAATTGTTACTCATAACATGTCCGTCAGCTTTTTTATTTTATAGGGTAATTATCAGCGATGTGAAGACGAAATATTTTTTCGGATATTCAAAATTTGTATTATTATTACCTCAGAAATGGATGTTCGCTTCCTTAAAAGAAAGAAATTAAAAAAAAATAATTTAATATATATATATATATATATATATATATATATATATATATATATATATTATACAGTTTTGAATAGTATAGTTAATTGTAGTGGGAGAATCAGCCGCTGGAGGTTACTAAGTCCAGTGAGTGAGATCATCCAAAGGTCAGTGTGTGCGCATGCCAGGTCCAGGGAAAGTCGCACACGAACCTGTTTCACCCAACGGGTTCTACATTCTTCGCCGCCTTCCGCTTCCGACTTCCAGTTGCCCCCACTCCGAATCCAGTTTGTTTTAGTCACTGTACTTTTCATTAAATACATTTGTATTATTTGGTTTTCGTTAGATGTTTTAGTTGAAGGTCTATCTTGATGAAAGTAGATAACCAGTGTTTGTAAACTGCAACCTAAAAACAATACTATCTTGGTGTCGTGGGTTTTAGTTGAAGGTCTATCTTGATGAAAATGTAGATAACCAGTGTTTGTAAACTGTAACCTAATAACAATACTATCTTGGTGTCGTGGGTTTTAGTTGAAGGTCTATCTTGATGAAAATGTAGATAACCAGTGTTTGTAAACTGTAACCTAATAACAATACTATCTTGGTGTCGTGGGTTTTAGTTGAAGGTCTATCTTGATGAAAATGTAGATAACCAGTGTTTGTAAACTGTAACCTAATAACAATACTATCTTGGTGTCGTGGGTTTTAGTTGAAGGTCTATCTTGATGAAAATGTAGATAACCAGTGTTTGTAAACTGTAACCTAATAACAATACTATCTTGGTGTCGTGGGTTTTAGTTGAAGCTCTATCTTGATGAAAATGTAGATAACCAGTGTTTGTAAACTGTAACCCAATAACAATACTATCTTTGTTGTCGTGGGTTTTAGCCTGGCTTGCCTTAATTCCCACCGGTCATATGCCAAACTAGTGATACATTACGTTCCTTCAGCTATGTCCGCTAGCGGATTAAAGACCCCACTCTATAAACAGCCCAGCCGTCGTGCGTGTGTGGTAGTAGGGTCTGTAATCCACTAGCGGCCATAGACATAGGAATGGACTGTAAGTATTTTCGTAGCTACCTTTGTGTATATTCAGTTCCAACACAGTTGTCAGTTGCCGAGTTGCATGCTGTAGCTCGAGCTGCATTATGTTGAAAGGAAATATGTTGAGATAAAGTTTCCACTTCTCCGATCACATCGGCGCACACGTCACTTAATGTGACACAGTCAAGTTGATCCTTTATGAAGTGGAAATCTGGCGAATCGTATTTCACCTTTTTGCTTGGCAGTTTTGGATTTGAGTTAACGTATTGTGATATCTGATTCTGCACACGATTCCCGTGTTCCGGCAGAGAACCCACATTACTGATTCGGAATTTTACACGATTGAAATCTAAGGTACACATTTTGTTAATTAAAAAATCATTTTAATGTGAAATGTTTTTATTTGATTTTTACGTCACATTCTTGTATATTTGGATATTATTTCAAAAGTTAGTTTAAATAGCTTGGTTTCTTTTTTACTTTACAAAATAATTAGCTGATAATTAAAAGGTGATATTCTGCTAATCTCCGTATTCTATGGTTTTGCTATAATGATATGCTGTAATAGATATGGTCAATGATTGTGTAGTTTTTCATTAGCAACCTTTTTCTCAACTTGTACAGGCTGTGTCTATTGTTTCAAAATACAGTTTGGATTAAGAGTGCCAAAACCATCGATGCTTGCATGCAATGGTTGTATAACCCCATGTGGGCTGTGAACGATCCTCAGATACTGTTGACGTGGGAATGTGTGCGTTGAACGTACCGTAGGCTACTAACTTGCGTGTGTGGCTTCCTTATAACTCCAATTGACACGCTAATGCCTTCAAATAAACATTTCACTTTGTTCTACGCATAAAAAAAATCAGTTGCAGTACCTTAAGGTGACTCATGCGTCTAACATTTATGATGCTTTACGTAAGCATGACGTTAGCATTTTTTAGAAATCCGAGTAGCCTTGCTGTCCGCATGCTCCTGCCACCAGTCATTTGTAATCAAGATCAATACAAATATATGTTCACTCGTTTTATTTGTGCATTATACAATACGCGGCCGTAACTCTTACTCTGCATCGATTTGAAATGAAAATAATGAAATTTAAACGGGTCAGTGAGGTTCACCGGACAAAGAAGTGTCTGTAGGTCGATGAACTCGATACGAGCGGTGCGTCTGCGCGGTCACAGACATGCGCGCTAGCTGCGCACCGCGACAGTCCAGCTGAGGTTCGACTGCGGGTGGTAAAGTCGTGCGCAGAGAAATTAAAACTAGACGACCATTACCTTGCCTGTACTATTAGAAAAACAGTGCAGTGCAAATATCCGGCTTTGTTCCTCGCTTTGATGTCAGCCGGCGGAGACTACCCTTCGTGGAGGAGCTAACGGGTTTTAATTGTGGGATACGTGCCGGACTAAAACAGTTCTCCACGCCAAAGCTCATTTGTCGGTTATCTTAAGATCTGCTACACCTGCCGCCATATTTGATATAACTCTTCAAAAGGCGAATGTTACATTTAAATAGACTTCAGCTTAATTTATGAATGTACAATATTGTAGACTTGACCTTTTTTTTTAAAGAGAATATAATTGCCTAGTGCCCTCTGTGACAAATATTTTTTTTCTCGCCGTCTGTTTTATTTTTAACTGTTAAAACAAATGTCTCAAGGGGCACTAGTAACACTTGTAACATAAAAATGTTTAAATTTAACATTTCTATGTTAAAAAAATATAAGTGTGGAACGTTTTCAAATGTTCAGCGGCAAAAGGTGGTTTATCAGCTAGCTTACTTATAATTGGCTCTGCCTGGTAGCAAAGTGAGGAAGATAGAGTCAACTGTCACGACTATTCAAATCACACGGTTTGGGGACGAACGGACAGACGAAACCAGGTCTTCTTATAATCGAACGAGTTGCAAGATCCAAAGACAACGCCAGGAAGAGATTTGGAAGCTTGGATGCGACAAAATTATTCTGGAAAATTAAGTACAGCTGTATCGAATACAAAACTCCGCTCGGCACCAACATTCGAGTCCCAACATGGCATGTTCGTGGCATGCTCACCGGAACTATTGTATCTTAGTTTTTGTGTGTTACAGGTACCGCTCTCGTAATAACAAGCAATGTAACCTTCAAATATTCATACATTTAGTTTTTTACGCAGCTGCTATTGTTAGTGGCCATTAGTTGTTAAAAAATGTCTGTTTATGTAAACTTAATCTTTCGGTTTCCCAAAACGTACATCCCTACCTAATAATGTGCTAAAAATAATATACTTCAATATTTGTTTTCAGGAGTCTGTTCTAATTTATTAAATAAAATCCTCCTTTCTTAAAATTACTTAATAGGACTATAGTAATCTATAACCTATAGTAGAAATATAGTATATCTATATTAACTATAGTCTCCTTTTTCGTGTTTGTAGCAGTAGAATGATAGCCGAAATAAATTTGCAAGAATATATTTTGGATTACTCATGTTCTTTAATAAATGGGCAAATAGTATGTAATTTAGGAAGCAACGTGGAATTCTCGTGCAGGTCTTTATTTGAGCATTATCATTTGATTATTTTCACTATCAAATTAGCCAAAATCATAGTAGCGAAATCGAATTACTATATGTATTAATTAATTATCATGCAATTGTAATTGTTTGTCATTGGGATTACAACTTAACACCTGACGTGAATTAATTGGGATATCAGTGTTAAAACACTTAAGTAGATGTCTACGTGTGCCCAAAAGGCAGTGTGTTGGAGTTATTTGGAATATATTTTTGAAAAATATACATGCCCAGTTGAAGAGCGGAGATGTTGTATTCAAATAAACGTTAGACAACGAATACCGGCAGCTAAGTACTTGTACCAGGATACATCAGTAGTAACGAAGCGATTGAACCGACGGTATCATAGATCCTTATGTGTATATAACACTCCCAATTTGTTTTGGAATTTTATTTATTTACTATCCACGGTGAATATCACCTACTCTTTATACTGGATCTTGTTATTCTTTAACTAAGCGTGTATAAAAAAGCATTCATTGTACTGTAATATTGTTTAGAAACTGTTGTCTATCACGATCAGTGTAGAAACACTCGTATTATCAAGTGTGCTCTCGTTATTGGTTTCCAACAGCCTCAGTAGACTTCTCTTCATACTAAACTCAACACACTACTCATGAGATACGTATAATCCGTATCTTACTAACAAAATTAGTTTGCTTTTTATTTATTTATTTTTGTGTGGGGGAATTTTCTAATCAGTTCATTTATCATAAAGAAAATAACGGTATTTTGTATCTACGTTTGTAAGCATACAGTACACTAATCAATATATCGACTTTGCTGCAGTCAATAAATGTGTACTTTGATCGTATGCACAAGTCGTTTGATGGCGATGTTTCTCCCGTAGCTCATACAGTACATTAATCAGTATATCGACTTTGCAGCAGTCAATACATGTGTACTTTGATCGTATGCACAAGTCGGTTGATGGCGATGTTCCTCCCGTAGCTCATACAGTACATTAATCAGTGTATCAACTTTGCTGCAGTCAATACACGTGTACTTTGATCGTATGCACAAGTCGTTTGATGGCGATGTTTCTCCCGTAGCTCATACAGTACATTAATCAGTATATCGACTTTGCTGCAGTCAATACATGTGTACTTTGATCGTATGCACAAGTCGGTTGATGGCGATGTTCCTCCCGTAGCTCATACAGTACATTAATCAGTATATCGACTTTGCTGCAGTCAATAAATGTGTACTTTGATCGTATGCACAAGTCGGTTGATGGCGATGTTCCTCCCGTAGCTCATACAGTACATTAATCAGTATATCGACTTTGCTGCAGTCAATACATGTGTACTTTGATCGTATGCACAAGTCGGTTGATGGCGATGTTCCTCCCGTAGCTCATACAGTACATTAATCAGTATATCGACTTTGCTGCAGTCAATAAATGTGTACTTTGATCGTATGCACAAGTCGGTTGATGGCGATGTTCCTCCCGTAGCTCATACAGTACATTAATCAGTATATCGACTTTGCAGCAGTCAATACATGTGTACTTTGATCGTATGCACAAGTCGTTTGATGGCGATGTTCCTCCCGTAGCTCATACAGTACATTAATCAGTGTATCAACTTTGCAGCAGTCAATACATGTGTACTTTGATCGTATGCACAAGTCGGTTGATGGCGATGTTCCTCCCGTAGCTCATACAGTACATTAATCAGTATATCGACTTTGCAGCAGTCAATACATGTGTACTTTGATCGTATGCACAAGTCGGTTGATGGCGATGTTCCTCCCGTAGCTCATACAGTACATTAATCAGTATATCGACATTGCTGCAGTCAATACATGTGTACTTTGATCGTATGCACAAGTCGGTTGATGGCGATGTTTCTCCCGTAGCTCATACAGTACATTAATCAGTATATCGACTTTGCTGCAGTCAATACATGTGTACTATGATCGTATGCACAAGTCGGTTGATGGCGATGTTTCTTCCGTAGCTCATACAGTACATTAATCAGTATATCGACTTTGCAGCAGTCAATACATGTGTACTTTGATCGTATGCACAAGTCGGTTGATGGCGATGTTCCTCCCGTAGCTCATACAGTACATTAATCAGTATATCGACTTTGCAGCAGTCAATACATGTGTACTTTGATCGTATGCACAAGTCGTTTGATGGCGATGTTCCTCCCGTAGCTCATACAGTACATTAATCAGTGTATCGACTTTGCAGCAGTCAATACATGTGTACTTTGATCGTATGCACAAGTCGGTTGATGGCGATGTTCCTCCCGTAGCTCATACAGTACATTAATCAGTATATCGACTTTGCTGCAGTCAATACATGTGTACTTTGATCGTATGCACAAGTCGGTTGATGGCGATGTCCTCCCATTATAGCACTTAATAAGGATTGGATGGTTCATTGTTTTAATCCATCTGCTCATTTTTTGTACTTGTGCGGTGTAGAGTAAATGCAGTTACTTGGGGAGATTGGCTGCCAACTCAGTTATACAGTGGGGCCTTCCCCGGGGGATTGGATTTTCTCCTCTACCTTGATGAGCTTAACAGGATCCAATCAGCACCGAGTCCCTCAAGATACGCCCTAGATATAGATTATTGATGAATCTGAACAAGATATACGCCCTTTTGGCTGAGGCCGACACGCCAATGGGACGATCCAAGATCCGACTAAGTATTAAAGTGTAGATTTATGTCAGTAGTTAGTCACCTCAACAACACTCAGGCCTGTCGCATGCATATTTACTATCTCCTGTCCCAGTGACAAATGTACGTTTCTGCAATATATATTATGTATGTGTGTTTATTTTTGAAATAAAATAACTAATGACCCTTTTTGTGTAACACTTTTATTACGAACGTTCTGTTATTCAATTAAAAAAAGTTTTTACTCTGTTTATGAGTTCAACAATGAATGATAATACTTATAATTATGAACATAGTTTTATTTCATACTAAGATTTTATTTCATTGCTCGTATAATGGTATTTTATAAGGTTCTGGAGATTCAAAGCTAAGCAAGATAGTGGTGGGGGCTGTCGGTGACGTCATACCGCCCGCATTGTGTATGGCTATTTAATTGGCCAAAGGGTTGTCAAAGGACCAATGCTTGCTTGCTTCTCTGTATATACATTTATTGAATTACCATGTATATAGGTCTGGATTCATAGAAGACGAAAAAAATTGTTTCTGCTAAACTAGTTTCAATTTTATCTGATCAGGTGATTCATTTGATGTCCATAATAATGGTTGATTTTGTAGTACAGTAATACTGGAAAAAATATTAGAATAAATTCCAGCAATTATATTTTTTTTTAGAGTTAATTTTAATTGAACTAAATTTAATTTGTCTATTTTGTTTTTTAATCTGTCTGATTCCCTTTTAATAGTATGACTTTGGAACGTACTAGTGATAAGCTTGTCTCATTTGTACGCCCAGATTAGGCGATATTCTTGAAGTGAATCCAATTAGTTTTTTTACGTTTGGACTTGGTTTTGATAAGCTTGTCTAATTTGTACGACCAGATTAGGCAATATTCTTGAAGTGAATCCAATTAGTTTTTTACGTTTGGACTTGGTTTTTATAAGTTTGTCTCATTTGTACGCCCAGATTAGGCAATATTCTTGAAGTGAATCCAATTAGTTTTTTTACGTTTGGACTTGGTTTTTATAAGTTTGTCTCATTTGTACGCCCAGATTAGGCAATATTCTTGAAGTGAATCCAATTAGTTTTTTTACGTTTGGACTTGGTTTTTATAAGCTTGTCTCATATGTACGACCAGATTAGGCAATATTCTTGAATCCAATTAGTTTGTTTGACGTTTGGACTTGGTTTTGATAAGCTTGTCTAATTTGTAGGACCAGATTAGGCAATATTCTTGAAGTGAATCCAGTTAGTTTTTGACGTTTGGACTTGGTTTTGATAAGCTTGTCTCATTTGTACGACCAGATTAGGCAATATTCTTGAAGTGAATCCAGTTAGTTTTTGACGTTTGGACTTGGTTTTTATAAGCTTGTCTCATATGTACGACCAGATTAGGCAATATTCTTGAATCCAATTAGTTTGTTTGACGTTTGGACTTGGTTTTGATAAGCTTGTCTAATTTGTAGGACCAGATTAGGCAATATTCTTGAAGTGAATCCAGTTAGTTTTTGACGTTTGGACTTGGTTTTGATAAGCTTGTCTCATTTGTACGACCAGATTAGGCAATATTATTGAATCCAATTAGTTTTTTGACGTTTGGACTTGGTTTTGATAAGCTTGTCTCATTTGTACGACCAGATTAGGCAATATTATTGAATCCAATTAGTTTTTTGACGTTTGGACTTGGTTTTGATAAGCTTGTCTCATTTGTACGACCAGATTAGGCAATATTATTGAATCCAATTAGTTTTTTGACGTTTGGACTTGGTTTTGATAAGCTTGTCTCATTTGTACGACCAGATTAGGCAATATTATTGAATCCAATTAGTTTTTTGACGTTTGGACTTGGTTTTGATAAGCTTGTCTTCTGGTATGTAAATATGGGCTACTATTCCTAAACTAATCCATAGTCATATCGGTAAACAAAAATGTTCGTAACAAATCAACGTTTCTCTATCCGCAAGTAACGTGTAACGTCTCGTTTAGTTTAATGAAACTGTTAATGGTAAATACAATTTGTGTTGCAACAATGCTAGTTTTCGTTGTTATACACCTTCTTGGAGTAATTATTAGGAGTGTCCTATATATTAAAACAATCGGGTAATTTAGTTCACTCACTTTCTGAACTTATTACTTGACCGATTTTAATGACATTATTTTTATTCAAAAGAATTTATTTTGATTTCTATGTCGTAACGGAGCTAGAATTGTGAAATGTCCATAGGTTTTTGTCTTTCACGGTGTCAAAATTGCTATGTTACTCTTATGGAGATTAATTTTAATTGACCAGCTGGCGGTATAAATAAATGTTAAATGGTCCAAATAATTTGTTAGGTTAAACATAGAGAGCAGCACAGTAAAATGTCAAGTTAGTTATAAAAGAGTGAATACATGTCTGTATGTGTGTATGTTATCATCAGCCGTTAATTAAAATGAAAACATTTGAAATATGCTTAGTAATATTATTGGTTGTTTATATTTATTATACAATAAATAGAGTTCAAATCAAGTGCATTGAGTGAGCTACTGTAATTGAATTTAAATAATATGATTTTACCTAATATCGCTTAATTACTAATATTTTAAGTCAAAAGTTACATGCCGAGGCGTCACGAGCGCAGCTCGTGACGGGGTTGGCACGTGAAGCGCGCATGGGTGTTGCCTAGTATGTATTGTTTTTACTTGTAATAAGTTTTCAAAATATTGTTGCTTTCACTGCTATAAAATATTGCAATTGTGATAATTTATCCTTGTTAATCCGTAATCTCTGAAAATAATTTTCTAAGATAACAATGTTTGAATGTATTTGTAACATTTCGAAGTTTGGAAATAAGTTATGAAAAGTTGTAAATAACTTAGAAGGAATTAAATTATCTTTTCCCCTTGAGTAGTCGTAGTTGGACGTCTGAGTGAAGCTTAAATGTCGCTGTTTGCTCCAGACGTGTTTGTATAACCCTTCCCTTCCTCTTCCATCATGTTGGCTTCAACCTTTCCTAAAAGCTCTCTCTATTGTTCTTCTTGTCCTCCTTCCATCCATTCATCTATTATGTTTGTTATTTTATGAAACTGGATCATTCTACAAACTGACGGTTTGGTACAAATAATTTTTTTACAGAATTGATTTTGTGTTTAAATGTTGAAGAATGCAGTTGTATATTTAACACATTTTCACGGTAGTGTCGAATAATGTATCGGAACCCGTTATATGTATATAAATAATGTTAAGTTAGACAATATATATCGTGCTACAGCGAGGTTTATAGTGTAATATTTCACCTATTGTTATAAATCCAATGGTGTAACTTGGCTCTTTAGAAAATATATTAATTACTCACCAGCTCATACCCTTAGTTTGATTATTTCGTTATAATAATATAAAATCCATAAAACACGTCTCTATAAATTTGACTGTTGAAAGATTAAATATTATTGAGATAACAGAGCAACATTCGTAAGGATAACTTTGATGTCAATATTGCGTAATGCTATTCTGTGTAAGAAACTAATTTTAATTTCGTAAATAAAAATAGGTTTTATTTTAACAGAAGACTGCTGTAACTCACTGTTGGTTATCAAAACAGACTTGTTTTTATGGTGGCCTGGGGGATGGACGTATAGATAAACAGTCATTTCCGAATTCCAAGAGAAAGTATTGAATGTAAAACAAATAACTATAACACTGAGAACTTTGCCATTTTTTTTTTTTTTATCATTTACCTATACATTAATAAAACGGGTAAACTTACAAAAAAGTCCAATGATCCAGAAAAAAATACAATTTGTTACCCATACCTACAAGTTGGGGAAAAAACACTATTTAAACAATACATACATATTATAAAAGCTACATGGACGCTGTGAGACGTATGTGATCGTTTCGAGGGTGAGTGGGCACTGTGAGTCGTATGTGTACGTTGATAGGGTGGGTCACTGTGAGTCGTGTTTGTCTCCGTTTCGAGGGTGAGTGGGCACTGTGAGTCGTGATTGTCTCCGTTTCGAGGGTGAGTGGGCACTGTGGGTCGGATGTGTCCGTTGATCGGGTGGGTCTCTGTGAGTTGAGTTTGTCTCCGTTACGAGGGTGGGTGGGTAGTATGAGTCATATGTGCCCATTGATAGGGTGGGCGGGCACTGTGAGTCGTGTTTAACACCTATACACTTACTGTGATATTGGCACACCCACCCCCATACAACTACAGTAGTACAGATAGAACAAACACTGGCCTCAGTGTGAGGTGAGGTTGCCTTGTCAAACTAAGTGTGTGAAGAAACATTTGGTCGTGACAAAACTACTTCAACTCTGTTCTCTCTGTTCTGAGATGACGTAAATACAAGTAGGCATGCTAGTAAATAAGTTGGGTATGGATGACGAACTCAGCTCACAGTATATTTGTCTAACTAAAAAAAAGGTATAATGGTGTGTTAAACAATTAATTAAATACCCAATCCTAACTTCTTGTAACATTCGGGACAAGAATTGTGATCTCCTTGGCAAGGTGTGTCACAGAACAGTATATACTGCCTTTGTTGAAATAATAACGTCCCTTTGTCGCCCGTCGGTGGGTTAAATATGCAATATTTTAATGGGGCGACTTCTTGTTGCCGTCACTGACGGTTCTATTTTGATATGTTTGTTTGTAATAGTTCTCATTATAATTGTGTCATCCGTGATTGTGTTCAGTTTATCGCATATTTTTTAGTTTCATATTTTAGTTGGCAGTAGTGGCGCAGTGTTGTAACCTAGTTATTTGGGCGAAAGTTTTGTAGAGATTTAACGCCAAAGGTTCTATATTCAGTTCTGTCAATACCGTTACGTTGTCCGCTAAATAGTTGCCATCGATTTAGAGGAGTCTGGAGTGTCCATGTTGGGTGGTTGTCAAGGTTGAGATGTCCAAGGAAAGAGAGCTGAAAATCATCGGGCTTGTTTGTCAGTTAGCTGAAAATCATGCCAATACTGCGTGGTTCGGATTCCACGTTAAGCTGTAGGTCCCTAAGTTGCCCTGGCTATTGGGCTATTAAGAAATATCCTTTACAGAGGAACAGCCGACCTGAGTAACAATGACTAAACTCGTTCATCTTCATCTAAACTCATCTTACTGACGAATAATAATAAAAATGAATAGTTTACAAATTATATGATCTGGTATTATTGTGTCAAGTAGTGTGCTACAGTAGTTGGCTCACTGGAACAGTCACCGGGTACTCTGTATGCGGGCAGTGAGATGTCGTCTCACCTCGCTACATTCGGTATATGGGACAACCGTGTCGGCATACCTCGGCTAACTTGAATTGCCAACTTAGGCGTTATCGGATTTCCAATGAAGAAATACAGTTCACTTCGTCTTAACGAAATTGCATGGGAGTTCGTAAAGAGTTAAACAACACTTCCATGCTGTACTTTAAATGACAATTATTAAATTAAACATTTTTTCAATTTGTGGGTGGGAGTGCTGTTTCATTAAATTGGAAAGTAGGTGATTTATCGGTACTACTTTCCAATTTAATGAAACATTATACCTGTGATGACATGTGCGATGTTTGAAGGAATGTGAACCAGTGCTTACGTGTGCCATGGCGGTGAAATACACGCCTTATCAGCAGTTGTAATGTAGGTACCGTGTACTGCTCGCTTATCGCACGTTACACATCCATTTTCACACCTGCCCCACACATTGACCTGATATAACCACCGTTAGTGTTTACACTGACATTTCACGGCAAATTATTGGATAAACTTACATATATAGTCAATACCAACCTCTATACAATTATATAAGTGATTTGTCGGTGTTAACCATCACGAAATTTAGCTCCAAACATTTATTATAAATTTGTCATTATTATGGCAAATAATTGTTTACTTTAGTTTTAAACTATTTTCATGTTTATTTATGCCACCACTAGTCGAGTTTGTGGTATGAGGTAGACGTAGGCTTACTGTTGTAAGTGTTGTGTCTCTATCTTGGCTGGTATTATGCCGTAGTAAAGACAATCCAATGCAATGCATTTTCTGTAGACGCACATTTGTGCTGCTATCTAACGGTGATTCGTTATGAATAAGCGTTCGGATGACTGGCGTACTATTAGTTTAGCTATTTGTCACTTCTGCGTGTGCTGGAGAAAGACAGAGCAGGATGATGAGAGATGGAGACATTGGTGTTATCTGTGAGAACCTACCATGAAATAATTTGACCGAACAGGAAAACCGTCTTCACGGAGCGGGACAGTCTTCTTGTCAGTCATTGCTAGCACCATTCGAACACAAAACACAAGGAATAGGCTTACAAACATGAACAACATCACTATAGTAAGCCTAGTTAAAAGATATTTTGACAGGTTCACTACTATTTATTCGTTATACATAGACGACTGTAGAGATATAGGGGAATTGAAGGAGTGTTTGGGTGAGTGAATGTAGTCTTTGTTACTTACTATCCACTCCTTGAGACAACATCCGTCCACTTAGGTGGCACATGACTTCTCCACTATCAACACGTAACATCCCAATCTTTTGATCCATTGAATATTGCAATTAACATAACATCGAACAGTGCTCTACAAACTTAGATGTGATATGGAAATGAGCCTGTGACGTGTATAATGTGCCCTTCGTGAGTAGAGAGACCAAGGCCACACGGTCTCTGTATTGTGACTTGAAGACGTGTCCTCAGTGTAAACCAGACCATGATGTTAGTATAGATAACATATTTTATCTATACAATATACAGAGATTGAAGCAGTCAGTGTAGGCACATTCTGTTGTGACCTGGATGCCGCTATCGGCCAATGCTGTTCAACACCGTATCTTAATGGTGTCCAATATTTAGTATACATCGTTGTCGTAACCATACTGTTTTCTGTCCTTTCATCGCACATTTTTGTTTCAGTAACATTTTATTTCAATCGTACATTTTTATTCGTCCAATAGCTTCAATGCCGACACTTTGGTTATTGTGATCTCTTTCTGTCACGGTTGTGATGCTTTGAGAGAAGGGGGGGGATTCACTCATAACTTATTAACATTAACTGAAGGAATACCCAATGTGTGTCTATTGTCTCATTGAGTACTACGTTTTGCCGATTCAATGTTTTTTTTAATAGACTACATGTACTAGTATCCTTAGGATGTTAATAGAAAGCGTATTTGATATTTAAAATAATATTTGTTTTTGGTTTTCGGACCAAAGCAATATCTTAAATGTTGAGTCGATGGTATGTAGTACACAGAGTAGCGTATGTAGTACACAGAGTAGCGTGTGTAGTACACAGAGTAGCGTATGTAGTACACAGAGTAGCGTGTCTAGTACACAGAGTAGCGTATTTAGTAAAATGTTATTTCGCATGCATCAGAGAGAGGATGAAAAGATATTAGAGATTAGGGATTTGCTGGAGTATCGAACAATAACGTGGGTAGAGGTAAGCTGGCGGAAGGTGGAAGCCGGACAACCTCTAAAACAACACAATATCCATGGCTTCTCTACCCCGAGATTTCAGTGCCTAGCTGTCAGTCCAAGGTAATTGCTTACTACACCTTGGACAAAAATTGGAAAACAATTCACAATACCTTTGAGTTCAATTCCTGTTTCCTCTTATAGTAAGAAATATGATTACCGGATTGAAAATGTTGTGAAGCTGAAAAGTTGTGTTCGATTTTCAGCTTGAATAGAAACTTACATTGCTCCTGTGATTGGGCCGGACAGTAAGCGATCTTAGTGCATATAGGGAGGGGTTCCTGAAGTGGAGGGGAATCATTCCACCGCTCAGCGGCCGTGACTAACTTACGTTTAGTTGAAGAAAATATAATTGTAATGAACTGAACAATTTTGTTAAATTGCTACTTTATTCAATGTTATCGTTAATTTATATTTAAATGCTAAATAATTAACTAATTTAATCGTTATAAGCTTGCTTCTTTAATGGTAATCAAACCACCCAATGGTCACTGCTGATAATGACGCAATGGGCGGGGTTTGGTACTGCGCTAAGGGTCCGCGGCTTATTTGCCTTGACAATATTAAGTAGAATAACACAGTTGAAGAAGAGTAGTTCTGTTTGTCACTTCCACCACTCAATTCATCTCTCCAACAGGTGCAACCCATTAGACCACTTTTCAAGTGGTCTTTATATTTTGAACTACAGTTTTTAGGTGTTTAACTTGCATATGTAAGTCAAGATTACAAATCGTGTTGTTAATGAATGTGGACCCCAAGCTAGTAGTTTCGTGTGTACAGACGCATATAACAAGCCCCATGTCCGACATGACAGATGTCAGACCTGGAGGAGGGGGAGCGGCTTAAGAGGTTTTCTCAAAACACGGAACACTAAGGGAACATTAGATTATGTCTGTACTACATCTTAAAGCACAAAATACAATTGTTTACGGGTCTATTAGAAGCGGGGTTATTAATGCAGGACATGTAGTGTTACCTACACCCATATAACACGTATACAAACCAGGTCTCATTAGCTGGTAACGAAGTATTGTGTCCAAGTCTCTTTGTGTCACTACTTGTTGCTGTAATGTTATTTTCACATTCCCAATAAAAATGCCTTTAAATCGATGGATCCTAACCTCGTGTGACGGTGATGCAGGCAGTGTCATATAAATATTAGTTAACTTTTTATGAAAATATTCATAAAAAAACAAAAACAAAAAAAAAAACAACCGGTGCAGCATAACCGGTTTTCACCTATCAAATGACACTTCAAGTGTTGTGTTGCTGCTATCATCAATACAAGCCGAATCTTTGAGTTAGGAACCTGTGTTTACCTGGAGTGAAACGGCCCTCTAATTATTTGTGCTTAGTAAGGCCTTATTTCTAATATATATTACCATTACATTTATTGTTAATGCTATTGTCTTTCTAGTATGATTTTGTTTTAGTGACACCTCTATGTAGTGTTAACTTTTACTAGTTCGCAATCAGTGCGATGGCACCGGGGTCAGAAGTCAACTGCCCCGCTCTGTGATTTAGTCGGTCATCCGTCTCTGTCGCCCCCATTATCTCTGTCACTGGCCCATCAACACTCACTTGTAGGCCTACC
Source organism: Stictocephala bisonia (assembly GCA_035578905.1). NCBI lineage: Eukaryota > Metazoa > Arthropoda > Insecta > Hemiptera > Membracidae > Stictocephala > Stictocephala bisonia. Next base: position 727,093 of record JAQJVL010000086.1, on the reverse strand, counting down.
AAACCTTCTCCCTTTATCTGTCTTTGTGTTACTTCTAGTTCGCCATCGGTGCGATGGCACAGGGGTCAGAAGTCAACTGCCCCCTCTCTGATTTAGTCGGTCATCCGTCTCTATCGCCCCCATTATCTCAGTCGCTGGCCCATCGACCAACACTTGTAGGCCTACCAAACCTTCTCCCTCTATCTGTGTGTGCGCGCGCGCGCGCGCGCGCGCGTGTGTGTGTCTAGTTTGCCATCAGTGTGATGGCACCGGGGTCAGAAGTCAACTGCTCCGCTCTCTGATTTAGTCGGTCATCCGTCTCTGTCACTCCCATTATCTCTGTCGCTGGCCCATCGACCAACACGTGTAGGCCTACCGAACATTCTCCCTCTTGCTCTGTGTGCGTGTGTGTGTGTGTGTGTGTGTGTGTGTGTGTGTGTGTGTGTGTGTGTGTGTGTGTGTGTGTGTGTGTGTGTGTGTGTGTGTGTGTGTGTGTGTGTGTGTGTGTGTGTGTGTGTGTGTGTGTGTGTGTGTGTGTGTGTGTGTGTGTGTGTGTGTGTGTGTGTGTGTGTGTGTGTGTGTGTGTGTGTGTGTGTGCGCGCGTGTGTGTGCGTGTGTGTGTGTGTGTGCGTGCGTGCGTGCGTGCGTGCGCTTGTTCGCCATCAGTGCAATGGCACCGGGGTCAGAAGTAGACTGCTCCGCTCTCTGATTTAGTCGGTCATCCGTCTCTGTCGCTGGCCCATCAACACACACTTGTAGGCCTACCTAACCTTCTCCCTCTATCTGTCTTTGTGTTACTACTAGTTCGCCATCAGTGCGATGGCACTGGGGTCAGAAGTCAACTGCCCCCCTCTCTGATTTAGTCGGTCATCCGTCTCTGTCGCCCCCATTATCTCTGTCGCTGGCCCATCAACACACACTCGTAGGCCTACCAAACCTTCTCCCTCTATCTGTCTTTGTGTTACTACTAGTTCGCCATCAGTGCTATGGCACCAATGACTACAAAAACACTAAGACGAAAAGTTCTTATGGGAATTTTTCAGACAAGCGGGAGGGAAGCTTACGCAAACAGCCGCTACGAGCGCTGCTCCGAAAGACAGGGAGCAGGCGGGCGAGCGCTCGTGCCTCCTAGTGGCCGTTTGCGTAAAGTCGAGTTTCTACCTGGACGACTGGTCTGAAATTTTAACATGGCTACTTTTCGTCTTAGTGTATTTGTAGTCATTGATGGCACTGGGATCAGAAGTCAACTGCTCCGCTCTCTGATTTAGTCGGACATCCGTATCTGTCGCCCCCATTATCTTTGTCGCTGGCCCATCAACACACACTTGTAGGCCTACCAAACCTTCTCCCTCTATCTGTCTTTGTGTTACTACTAGTTCGCCATCAGTGCGATGGCACCGGGGTCAGAAGTCAATTGCCCCGCTCTCTGATTTAGTCGGTCATCCGTCTCTGTCGCCCCCATCATCTTTGTCGCTGGCCCATCGACCAACACTTGTTGGCCTATCTTCTCTGTCTGTCTGTGTGAGAAGTTCACGCAGCGCCAACCCAGGTTCATCAATCATTTACTTGTAACGGACATATACTCATTATTTTCATCAAAGTTAACACCTAATTAACTAGGGGAATTTGAAGATTCTAGAAGTTAAAATTATGTTAAGATAAACTGATTACCGTAGTTTAGAAAATTACGACAACATTTTCTGTAAAAACATTCTAAAATCTAATTCTAAAAAAAGGTCAGTATGCGATGAAATGTTGTATTTTGATAGGGATGAAACCTATTTTTTTTGTCGAGTTTTGGTTCAATTTTTTATCAGACATTCAATTAAAAATATTCGGGAAATGTATAGTGGATGTAGACATTGAAATAATCATATTATGTATTAAAACTTTTTAGATATATGTTTTGCTCATTTGCAAGCGCGCACAGTTAACTTACACAACTCAATTTACTGACGCTATTTATAAAATTGATTTATCATCATAAATGCTCTTTCTTTTATTATGGTTTGTTCGAAACTATAATTTTCGAACAGTCTTCAACATTAATGTAATTAAGTAATAAGTAAACTTAGTTTAACAAATAATCAAAGTCATATTTATTTTAAACTTGAAATTCAACTTGTCATTGTTAATTTATCTAAATTTAGTGGACATAGTGTAATAGGTGGACCAGAGTGAATAATAATAACAATAAAAAAATAGCCGCCTGAAAAAGAAAACTTTAATACAAAAATCTGTTAATACAAATATGCAATTGATAACAAGAAATAAATTTGAAATCTTGAACAAATTATGCCTGGAGAAGGAAGACCTTGCGAGGAATAAAGTTCCCCCATTATCTCCCTCTCCTCGGAATACCAATAATCACAAAAAAAGCACAGGTGCTCAGAGGACACCAAAATTGTTAAGGGGAAAACACTTACAAGCAGAGACCCAAAACAAAAAATAACAATTACCAGTGACAGCCAAGGAAGAGGTTTGTCGACCTACCTTGGACAAATAACCAACGATAAGTTTAAAATATTTAATTACTGTCAACCAGGGGCACCAATGGAAAATTTAACAAACCCCATAACCAACTCAGCAGAATTTAATAAACTTTCAATGGATGATTTTGTAGTGTTAATTGGAGGTACCAACAATATCACAAGCAAGGCAGTGGAAAATTCAAAATCATTTTTGAAAGCATTTGAGGAACATCTTGAAAGTATAACAGCACTTTTGAAGCATACAAACCTCATATTGTCTAATATACCTTACAGATATGATCTGGACTCTTCAAGTTGCGAAAATCAGTTGATTAAAGAAGTAAATACAACCATTGCACAAATTGCCAGTACAAATCAGCAAGTGAAGCTACTAGATTTGTGGTTACTAGAGAGACGATTCCATACTAAAAACGGACTGCATTTAAATATAAAAGGGAAAAAGCTCATCTGTCAGGAAATCATGAAAATTATCAATAATAAACGGATGGAAATCTATAGTTTAGTGGCAGAAAAACAGCATTTAACATCACCTCCCATAATGGAACTAGAAGCATTTACGCCAGAACAAAAAGTTAAGACCATAAAAGAACTTCCTTCACAAAGCCCTGCAAATCAAATTAGAGTTGTCGAAGCAGATATAATGCAGTCAATCAGTTCACAGGACAATCAATCCATTGCGTTTGCTCACTGCATCTCTGGAGATTTCGAAAATCCTAAGCAGATGAGTAGAGGGATAGCAGTTGCCTTTAAGAAGCAGTTTGGAAAACCTAAGCAATCAGACTGTCTTTTTGGAGATCTGACACTCCAGTACAGTAAACACGGAGCTTCAGTTTATGGATTAGTAACCAAGAAAGCTTTTAATTCCAAACCAAAAATAGAAGACTACAATCAAGCTTTTAAAAATCTAACAACTGATTTTAAGGTCAAGAAGCTTAATAAACTAATTTGCTCCCCCATGGGATGCGTGAGAGATCAAGTACCTGTACGAGTATTCTCAAAAAATATTGTTAAATTTTACCGTAGTACTGGTGCAAGTATAGACATCATAGTACAAGATGAGAGAGTGACAAGGAATAAGAGACTGATCAATGGACTACGTCATCATGAATTTGTGTCATTGCTACGTGTGTGCATCGGGGAGGAGCTGAGAGAGGAGAACTGCACTCAGATTCCAACACGGGGGACCAGCCCAGCTGAACGTCAGAAACTGCAGCCCATCTTTCAGGGAGCTATGGACCATATGATGCCAAGATTACAGCAAGATATTCGTATGTGTGCAAAGCAAAGTAACTGTGAGTCTCAAGTAATGAATAGTGGCTCGGCCGGCCAACTGGATTCTAAAAATCCTGACAATACTCATGTAAATGAGTTGAACATTAGTTTAAGTTTAGTTTGTAGTACTCCACAGCGAAACTCATCTTTTGAATTATGTGACAATAATTTAAACTAAATAGCATTGACAAAGAATGTTGTTCTGCAGAAATAAGGATAGATGTAAATAACAGATTGGGTAGTAATTTACGGGGTGATAAATCAAATATTTACAAACACAATACCAATCACAAAATTTGCTTGAATAATTTTAGTAAAAAATCAATATATAAAAATATCTGCAAAATATTTCATCAAAATATACAGCACCTAAAATCTAGAATAGAACCACTAGAGATAACCTTAGATGAGCTGAATCCAGAAATTGTTATTCTAACCGAACATGATATGAAGGCTAGTGAAATAGAAAGACTTAATATTAATAATTACACAACTAACTCTTTTTATGCTAGGAATGTTGCATCTAAAGGTGGAGTTATTATACTGAGCAGAAATTGTATGAAATGGAAGCAAGTGACAATACCAATATTTATAAGAGACACCTTGATTCAAGAAAAACAATTTGAACTTTGTGCAGTAAGCTACAATATTGACAATAATAAGTTTTTAGTATTGGGTATTTATAGATCACCTGGATCAAACTTAGTTACGTTTTTGGATAGACTAAGTATTGTGGTAGAATATTTTAGTACAAAATACGATCATATAATAATTGGGGGGGATTACAACATTAATGTCTTGAAAAAAGATAAAGATTTCAAAAAGTTTAATGATTTGTTAGCAAGTCTTAACATGAAATATATAGTAACATTTCCGACCAGAATTACCAGTACTTCTAGAACAGCAATTGATAACTTTTTAGTACAAAAATTGAATAAATTTAATATTACTGTAGAAGGCATTGTCACTTGCTTATCCGATCATGATGGTCAAATTGTAAGTATAAGTAATCTAAATGTACAGAGAGACAACAAAACGACTGTAAAAAAAGAAGTAAGGAAGTTCTCCCAAAGTAGTATTAGTTCTTTTAAAAACTCTCTTAAAAAGGAAACATGGGAACATGTTTATGAAGCTCCAGTGGGTGAGAAGTATGACAAATTTATGGATTTGTTTAACTTTTATTTTAATGAAGCTTTCCCTAAATGTCTTGTTACAAAAATAAAGCAGAAAAATGAATGGATTAATGACAAATTGAAATGTGAATACAGGGAAATAGTTAATTTAACAAAAATGGCAAGAAATAATAGATCCTCTTACTTAAAAAATTTGTTAAGAAATAAAAAATTAGAATACAGAGCAAAGTTGAATGAATCAAAATTAAATTACTTCGAAAAAAAAATTAATAGCTCATCTAATATACAAAAGGTAGTATGGGAAATAATAAATACAGAGGTAGGTACTGAGAAAGCTAAAGAAAAAATCAGGAATATTTCCTTGACTTGTGGCAACCACAATGTTTCTGACCCTCACTTAGTCTCTAACATATTCAATGACTATTTTGCTAATGTAGTTGAGGATGTAAGTGGTAAAGATTCATACTTACATGATAGGGAATAGATGATATCATGATAGATTTGTTAAAGAAAAAAAATTCAGCTGGGTATGATGAAATACCAGTTACATTAATCAAAGAAACAAAAAAGGAAGTTAGTAAAATAATTTGTCATTTAATAAACTCGTCTTTTGTATCAGGAATTTTTCCACAAAAACTTAAAATATCAAAAATAATCCCAATTCATAAAAAAATGATCATGAAATTAAAGAAAATTACAGACCTGTAGCATTACTTCCTACATTTTCAAAAATTTATGAAAAAATAGTACATAACCAATTATCAACATTCCTAGAAAAGTACAAAAAGTTTGATAGCTTTCAACATGGTTTTCGCCCAGGAAGATCAGTAGTCAGTGCAGCAGTATCCTTTGTTGAGTCAGTGATCGACTCGGTAGATAACGGAGAATTTGTCAGTGGCATTTTTATGGATCTATCGAGAGCCTTCGATAGTGTTAAATATACCACTCTGATAAAAAAACTATATGATCTTGGTGTCTCTTCCTCAAGTTTGGAATGGTTCAAATCGTATTTAAATAATCGATTTCAATTTGTAGAAATTACACATGTGATGCAAGGCAATAGAATATTTAAAGTGCAGTCAAGTTTACAACCTATGAAATTTGGTGTTCCTCAGGGGTCCATTTTAGGACCTCTACTATTCTTATGTTACCTCATCAATGTTGGTGAAACTCTCTTGCACCCATTAAATAGTCAACTCTGTCTTTATGCAGATGACTCCAACTTGAAGGTATCAGGTAAAACAATAGACCAGGTAGAGATGATCTCCTATGTAGAACTTGAAAACCTTAGTAATTATTTTTTGAAGCATAATCTTGTTTTGAATGAAAATAAGACTAAAACCATAAGATTCAAAACAAAGCAAGATAAAAAATCAAGTACAACTAATATAAAATTAAGAAATCAAGAAATCAGCAACGAATCAAGTTTAAATTTTTTAGGATTAGTGGTAGATGAAACTTTAAGTTGGAGTAAGCATGTTGATAGGATTTTATCAAAAATTAATTCTGGAATCTACGCACTTTTTAAAATGTCACGTTTTTGTAACACAACAACTTTAAGAACAATTTATTTTGCTTATGTTCACTCCCATATATCTTTTGGTTTATGTTTGTACGGAGCAACAACAAAAAGTAACATGGACAGATTATTAAAACAACAGAAAAAAGCGCTACGAATCATATTAAAAAAGAGGTTTGATGAATCGGTGAAGGAAGAGTTTAGCAAGTTAAAAATACAGTATTAACAATCTATGGTCAGTATATCTTGGATGCCATACTAATTGTAAAAACATCTAGTTATGCTGACTATGATTCATATCAAATTCATCCCTATAACACAAGACAAAAGAAAGAAATTAGAATAAATCATCACAGACTAAATTTTTATGAAAAAAAAACCAACTTATATGGGTAACAAATTTATGAGACACCTACCTATACACTTAAAACAGGAAAATGATGCAACCAAATTCAAGCTAAAGGTAAAAGAATACTTAATAAACAAAAGTCTCTATTCACTAGAGGAATTTTTTACCACCCCTTGATTTGATTTGTGTTTGATTGGTATTGTGAACTAGAGTGTATTGAAATTAACCATTGGTTTTTTGGTAAGTCCGTAATTATCTGCCCATTTAATTGAATTGAATTTAAGTTTAGTTTAATTGAATTTAGCTTAGTTTAATTTTAATTTTTATTTAGTTTTATAACAATTGTTTATTGACACTATTCAGTTGTATGCCATGTATGCCTGTATGAATAAAGAGTTTTGAGTTCTGAGTTCTAATAGTTACTATGCAATCCATGGCTCTGACAAATATGTGGATATAATTGATATAACCATAATATTATTGACACAAGAAGACATGTAGGTTGTTAATTACGTTTGATGTCGAGTAACATATTGTCGTGCATATAACCGTTCTAAATCTTAGTACCTTACTTAAAATTGTGCTCCTGATGAGACGACAGTAAGTCCGTCAGATTGATGTGGAGAGTAAGTACAAAACACGGTCGAGCACGCTGCCAACAACCATCGATGTCACCAGCGCGACTCCAGCCTACAGCTGTTCAATGTCAACCTATTCTGCATAGAATAAAACAAATGTTTCTTACCTTTGTAAAAATCGTTGTTTTTTCATATATTTTTGTCCTAACGTCTGTTTTTATATAGATCGTGTTTTTAGCCCATTTTAAAATGTTTTGACTAACGAAACGTTAGCGACAATAATCGATGATTCTGATCAGGGTATCTTACACACAATATGTGATCCGAACAAAAACGTCCGTAGAAACTAGAGGACATTTATCAGACGAGAGCTAAGTATCAATTTGTGACGGGCCTGGGGTTATGTGAGAAGTTGCGATATGAGATCGTTTGTCCTATTAGTGTCTGTCCACACATGATGGATGCGTCCCTCCATAGGAATGTATATATGCATTTACGAGCTTTACTCACTAAATGGGACATTCCTGGAGTAAAATTACACATCCACCAGCAACATTTACAGGCCATTTCGACCACTACGACAACTTCTGTATGTAATGGTATTTTTTTTCTAGTTCATAAGCACGTTATGTTTGTTGTACGAAAAGAAAAAAAATGTTCTGATTGAAACAAAGTTTCAATCAACAGTTAAATTAATTGTGTCCCAGTTTTTATATCAGTAAACTAGCTGCTCAGGTTGGGGGCTCCGTCCCCAAACCCCCAATTTGGAGTACTACTGCTCTCCAGTAGTATTGAGACTACCGCTCTCCAGTAGTATGAGACTACTGCTCTCCAGTAGTATTGAGACTACTGCTCTCTAGTAGTATTGAGACTACCGCTCTCCAGTAGTATTGAGACTACTGCTCTCCAGTAGTATTGAGACTACCGCTCTCAAGTAGTATTTAATTCGTCAAATATTTCTGGTTTATTCATGAACTAAGGTTAGTTTAGAAACATTTTTATGCTGGTCAACCTACCTGATTTAAAAAATTCCTCGCAGCTCGGAAATGTTATGTCATCGTTTTTAATGAATTAAAATGAAGTCTTATTTTAACGCTTATATCAATAATATGTCGCAATCAGGATGTAATTACACGCTACCATTATTTTCCTCGTTTCTTCCTGTAAAAAAAAACGATATACCCCTTATGTACCTTAAATTCATTCATATTGGTTAAATGTCCGTTGGAACGAAACCATATTCTGTACGCCCGAGTTACCCATGTAATTCTTATGAGAATATTTTAATGTTCAACCCCTAAAATCAATGACTTTTTACGAAATTGTGAATTGTTTTTGTGGTCGACATGGGTAGATGTATCCTACCGTCAATTCCTAATTTTTCCGACACTCCGAAGCGGGTAAACATTTACGTCAATCAGTCAGTCAGTGATCCTAATCCAGATTTATATTACAGTGGGGGCAGCTATATTTTAGATATTTGAATACAATATTCAATCAAAATATTTAATGTAATATTTTTGTACATCAAAAATGTCAGATTATATATTTTGATTGAATATTATATTCAAATATCTAAAATATATCTGCCCCCTCTGTAATATAAATCTGGATTGGGATAACTGAGTGACTGATTGACGTAAATGTTTACCCGCTTCGGAGTGTCGGAAAAATTAGGAATTGACGGTATATAGCATAAGTCGTACATTCGATTGTCAGGAGATTAAGAGTCAATACCATTATTGAAACTAAAAACATTGATGTCGGAATAGTAGCGGTTCACCGATATCAGACCTTGGGGATCTACATGTCACAAAAGTTGGCTATACACGAACATTGATGTCGGAATAGTAGCGCTTCACAGATGTCAGACCTTGCGGATCTACATGTCACATAAGTTGGCTAACCACGGTGTAGTATTATCTAAATGCTGTCGTGGATCTGTAAGTCGAACAGAGGGCTGTAAAACCGCCATTACCACTCTGTCATTGTCGCCGGCGAAGGCTGCTGGTCCGAGGTCGGCGCAAATGGAACGTAGTACGCTACTGTGAATAGTCTGTTGTTGTGTATAAGGGGGAATACACGTTTATTTTTCTAAGAATTTCTCTAAATCTACTGTTTTCATTTTTATTCATCAAACACACCCGTTCCATCAACATCAAGTTTTGCAGTGGCATGACACAATAACGTTAATTAAATGTACAGCATATCACAAGTGAACAAGAGCCTTCAACACTCTTGGGGGGGCAAGTCGAACCCAAGAGCGTCGTTCCGGCTGTAATTGTGAACCAAAATTATACATTTACGGTTACTCGTTGAGTGTGTATCATTTCTCGGAAGAAATCAGAGAACTCTATGAGCAGCAATTCAGGGTTATCTCACATCCGCATTTTGTCCGGGTAGTTTGTATTTTTAGGCTGACGTCTTTAACACCAAGTACGTCTTTTGACAGAGTCGATGAAAACCAACGTGTCGTTTGTCTTAACCATTTGATATTTATAGATTCCCCCAGATTTCTTCTAGGAGGTGTCCAATCCTTTTTCCATTATCTTGAAGCATTATTTCACTCAAATTATGTTGAACAATATTTTTTCTCGTGTTTTTTTTTTTTTTTACAATTTTACCGATGCTATAAACAACACTTCCTCCTCGGTCGTTTATTTCTTTAATACGACCAGCTTAGTTATTTAGTTAACTATAATTTATTCTTTACTAAATTTATTTAAATATTGGAACACTATACATTTTTATCATCTTGTAATTTCAATATTAAATGGAAGTAATCATCACTACACAATAATACAAATGTATATTAGTTGTAATTCGTCTCGAAATTAACTGTAGTAAAAATCATCCGAGTTTACCCAAGAAATTACAGACTAGTTACGACAACATTGTTTGATGTCCAGTCCATTTTCTTGTTATGCTACTTCGTGATTGGGCACAATTAATTTGCATCATAGCGGTGTTTCGTTTACCTCATTTGACGACTGCTGTGCAGTGAACAGAATATGCAACATAGATAACTAGCTGACACTGGTTCTCTACACTTACCCTCCCTTACATTCTTACATATGAGATGCCGACACAACGTTGTTAGTATTTTAAGGCGAATATGAATGGTTATATGAGTGTAGTCTGGTTACTATCTGAATTCAACTGTTCCTCAGAAAGGGCAATTTATTAATAGCTCAACAGCCAGGGCAACTAAGGGACCTACAGCTTACGTGGAATCCGAACCACGTAGTGCTGGTCTGATTTTCAGCTAATTGACAAGCCTGATACTCAGTTATCTCCCCCACACAACATCAGCACAATGATTACCACCCAACATGGACACCCCAGGCTTCTCTAGTAGTGTCCACGCCGATAGCAACCACCAAGCGGACGCCATTTCGGTATTAAGAGGACCGAGCATCCAACCTATCGTCTACAATCTGCCAAACACTTTGTCCCCATGTGCCACCAGTGCCGACCCGGGGAAGAGGGTTTAATTAAACAGCCACATCAATTAAAAGATTCAACTAATTCCATTCAGTAGACCCCTATTAGCCGTGGGACACTTGTGGAAGACACAGTTGCGCCACGGGTTGACAGTGGTGTAGCGGGGCATGGAATCAAATCTGAGCTATTAGCCGTGAGACACTAGTGGATTAAAACAAAATTGTGGCGGAACGGCTACCTGGCGGTGTCCGACCCCGGCAACTTGCTCTTCAACATGTGTCTCACCGGAGTCTCAGGGCATGGCATCTTATGGAGCCCATTAGCCACACGGCAACTTACTGCGCGCGCTTACACCTCACAGTCTAGATAACGTACCCAGGAAACAATCTAAGTCAGTCAGTCGTCTGCCTTCTGGTTATAAGAACGTAGCTGAAGTGTCAGTGATTTTTTTATGTTAATTTCCGTTAATTTTATAATGTCTAGAAAAAAATATTCCACTATGGATAGTTTTGGAGAAGTTAACGTTTCAGAGACGAAGAAAGGAGTGGGTTAAAGTAGTAACGCTCTTTACTTAGCCTTGGGACCAACATCGGGTGTTTACGGAATAGTTTAACCCTTCGTTTTAGAGACGAAGAAAGGAGTGGGTTAAAGTAGTAACGCTCTTTACTTAGCCTTGGGACCAACATCGGGTGTTTACGGAATAGTTTAACCCTTCGTTTTAGAGACGAAGAAAGGAGTGGGTTAAAGTAGTAACGCTCTTTACTTAGCCTTGGGACCAACATCGGGTGTTTACGGAATAGTTTAACCCTTCGTTTTTACTTAGCCTTGGGACCAACATCGGGTGTTTACGGAATAGTTTAACCCTTCGTTTTAGAGACGAAGAAAGGAGTGGGTTAAAGTAGTAACGCTCTTTACTTAGCCTTGGGACCAACATCGGGTGTTTACGGAATAGTTTAACCCTTCGTTTTAGAGACGAAGAAAGGAGTGGGTTAAAGTAGTAACGCTCTTTACTTAGCCTTGGGACCAACATCGGGTGTTTACGGATGTAAGTAGTAACGCTCTTTACTTAGCCTTGGGACCAACATCGGGTGTTTACGGAATAGTTTAACCCTTCGTTTTTCTTTTTCATTGAAAGGACCAGAAGAAGAAGGACCGCACTACTCGACACCATGTTCGAGACTGACAGAACATACAAGATCAAATATATTTTGCGCTGTTGAGCCACCGTGTCTCCACAGTTGCTCCACTTAAGTGTCCCACGGCTAATAGCGGCGTTAGAAAACAAAACGTATTGCCTTTTTGTATTGCCGAAGGCAAAGTAGGGCAATCATGTCAGAGTTGTAAAATGAGATGAGGCTGTATATTTCACATTGAAAACCTAAGTCAAGCTTTTATGTCTATTTGTTTGTTTTTTGTATCATCTGTTAGAAATAAATTTAAAATTAATGCCAGTTTTTCTCTTATGGAAAAAGGAAAGGTCTCTCAACTCCTCGGGGCTGTTTTACCTCATAGGAATAGAATTGCGGTAAATCTTTTCTTAATGAATCTCTATGATACAAAAGCTTACTTTCTTCCAAATTTCATGATAATATTTTGATTGGTTCCAGAGATTTCGTGATGAGTGAATACATCGATTGCTCGTGAGAGTTGATTACTGGTACGTGAAGGTGGTAAGGCTGCAATTAGGATGATATTCTGTAGGGCAGGCGAGCGCCAAGAACAATACTGGGAGCATGAATCAGCACCGCGAGTAGTGGGAAGACGCGTGTCACCTCGTGGACCCGGGCCAGTGCAGAAATACCCGGCTTACCCTTTGAAGTACTGTCCTTGCATGACTCACACATGATTCACCTGAACTTGTTACACTGATCGACAATATTGATTTATAACGTGGACCAATAACACTTCCCAGCAAACATAGTATATTGCAAATAAGCTCCTGTGATAAGGTTTCGGCACAAAAAAAATTATAAAAATAACAAATGTGCGATTGTTCGATAGTGATTACTTCGTAATTGAAAAGCCTCACAAATAAACTATAAAATGATTAGATTGTTTCATTGTTAACGTCGAATTAAAATTATAATTGCAGTAAGAAACTCCTCAAGAATGATGGATTTCTAAGATGTAAAAACATGAAAAACAGGAATGCTCAGGTGTTTTGAAAATGCTGTTTTGAGTATGTTAGTATGAACTATGTATTCTTATGTACATTGGGGTTTCTAATATTTCATAATTTTCAATAAAGACCTTGGAATAAATACTTTAATGCGTTTTGTTTGTGATTCATATATAAAAAAATCATCTTTTGTAAAGGAAAATATGCTTGCATTTTGATTGCCGCAAACTTTTCTTGGAGTTAAAGAAAAGGTTCTTCGTAATTGGTGCGTTGAATAGCACTTTTAAAATATTTTTGCGAGGCTTCACTATTCTTCTCACTTGGGCTTTCATAGCACTTTCAGTTGATGTTGAACAAAACACTTGTTGCGTAACAATTTAGAGGTAGACGCTTCGTTATTTAGTATTCATTACTGTAAGATGGGATAGTATTGTTGAAATTGTGATCAACCAACAAAGTTACCCTCGCTTTCTTTCGGAAGAAATATTTACAGTCTAATCAGGGTTGGTTTGCAAGTCATAATCCCCTTATCAGAAGAGCCCAGCCTGACACCATTTGCATGGGACAGACCTGCCGACCGCTTACTATGCTAATGGCGTTCGTCTACTGTTTCTCCGTTGGCTTTCCTATCCTCTATCCGTCACAGCTGAGATGCTCCCTTCTCAACTCCCCACGTCCCAAAGTATGAGTTGACGATGGTCTTGTCTGGAGAAGTGTGTATTTAGATCATAACAGTAGCGTTTAAAGTTATTTTAGGAAAAAGCCAAACGGATTCAGCAAAGTTTTAGTCCAGAGGACGATCCTGTCCTGTTGTCACATCTCCAAGACATTATGGTATCGACTTATCACATAATGTGGCCTGTGTCCATACCGTACTCGATGTTATTTGCAAGTGCAGACTACATGACGGTTTCATTATGAAAACTACGCTAAATAAATACTTACCTGGCCCAACAAGGTTAAATGTCATATTTATGATTCAAATTTAATACAGTATTTGTCTGATTTTAACTTGTGATATTGGTTTTGTAATTGTTTGCTCAACTTTGTTTTGAACTTTATTAAAGTTAGTGCAGGTTCGAACCCTGGCTTTAATTGTTAGAAACAGTAATATTCACCTTACACTGTACGTTATTCCCAATACTCTGTCTGATAATTTACCCGTTCAGATCAACAGTCAATGAGGAATGGGTAAAGGAGAGGATATCAGCCTCATCTTAAATAGATAAAAACTAACCAATTCTAGTGTTTTATTTCGAGTTGTGCATCTTGTAAAGAATGCATATTATAAAACTGTTTAGTATACTACGTTTGGGAGACAATAAATCAACAGGTAGTGTTTAACAATAACATGCTAGGAATTATCCAGACAGGTATGTAATCCAAAGGTAACAAGACTGTATTGATAATGAAAATATTCATTATGCAGATAAAGGCATAAACGTGAAATCAGATAGCTATAAACTGGCTTGGTTAACTTGGGCCTTTTGACTAGAAAGTTTGTAGAGTTGAGTGTATTTAACAAGCAACAAGCGTCCGCTTCAATCGGCTACTGATGGATCATTGTTTCTGTTTGCTCCTCGAGGTAACTCCACTCGGTCCGTTGCCTTCACTTCACCGCACACACACAGACTAGACGTTCAAGTTGAAACATTGTTACGGATCACAGAATCGCCTTCCTCTACCAGAAGGGGGTGCGTTACTTCCTACCAATCCTGTAAGGCAGTGACCTTGCCTGTAGGTGGAGCCAGAACAAACTCCACCATAGCTCCAGAACAACCCTTAGCCGATCAGAGTCAGGCCAGTGTGCCTTCAGTTGTCAGCCTGAACGGGAAGTAATAGTTAAAATAGTAACAGTTCACGAACAATGACATATTGTGCGAACAATAACTCGAGGATAAAGTGACATATTGTAAATATTAGTACTGTAGTTTAATTTCAATGTTTACAATAGTGTTTGTCTGGAACTATAAATCTGTAAACACTTTGTAGTGTGTTGTTAAGTTATAAAAGTTAGTAAGTTTAAATAAAAGTACAGTTTGTAGTCACAAAGTGGAATCTCCTCATAATTTCGGACTTTGTATACTGTCAAGAAAGTGTATTTATATTGCTCCTTGAGTAGAAATCAGCATGCGTCAATGTGCAGCTCTCATATGATACAGTATATATTGTACGTATATGTTTTGAGCTAAATTATTTCTTAATTCAAGGGCATTTTTAGCATTGAGTGTTATTTGAGTTTGAAGGAGATTATAAATTACTCGTTAAATCGGGGAAATCGTTATATCTAAGTGCTTATAACGAGGTTATACTGCAGTGTTAGTTGTACAAGACAGCCCAAAAGTGAATTGCTTGAAACAGTATTTGACAGTTTTTAGCCGCCTAAGGAGTAAGTTAACCTAGATTATACTTCGGATAGTCGTGAATTCTTAAGACGATAAACCGTTACACTTGGCCTCACGCTTTAGTAAGTTAGGTTTTGTCTTGCCTTGAGCACTGACTTGCGTTACCATTGTAGTGGTCGCAGACATTGTGTCGTCTGATTGCCTCCGTGACACGCCAATGTTCTGTCACTAGTTGTAAATGCTTTTTAATTCCACGTTATTACTTTCAAGTCACCACTCTCCGACTCGGAAAGGCTATTTAAGGTTCGCCTATCGATACTTAAATTGCCACATTCGATACGCAAGAGTACCCTAATCGAAACGTGTTTTAGTATTCAATTTGTCATCTCCAATAATTTAGTTGAAGTCCTCAACACACGGATTTTCACCGTCACGGCAAGGAAAGGCTGACAATATGAAACTTATGGCTGCAAAATTTATTAAAGGACGTTTCGCCGCAACACTCAAGTCCTTCTCCAGAAAAATGATCGAAACCCTGCTTACTTGTCAGCTTAGAGAGAAATTTTCTGATATACATAGGGAATAACAGTTTTGATTTCTGTGATTTCTGCAACATTTTTACAATAGTCAGGTATATGGCTAATCTGAAAAAAAATTATAATACGATGTCATAAAATATTAATTTGAAAATGAAAATATTTCCTTTTAAGAATAACAAATACAGTACAGTTATTTAATATTATACTTTTTTCAAGGTGCACTTTTCATTGTTTTTACATAAATTGTCGAGGTTTTTTCTTTTCAAATTACTGAGACATTTACTCTTGAGAGTGTGAGAAAGTGACTGTGTTGTCAGTTTTCAAGAAATAATCAAAGCTGTAGTGTGGCACTGACGACGGAGATGATCTGCTCTGTGATGTTCCCTCTTATAACTATCTTCCACATTGATGGAGATTGTTCACGTGAATAACACAAGATCACGAACGAATGCTCATCTTGAGCTCCTGTAAGCAGCAGTACATTCCATCGATTGCTTACAAATTATTTACGCTGTTTTGCCATTTAACTTTTTATTTATATTGAGCAGACGAAATGTAGACGAAGATTTATTACGTGATGCAAGATTTGAGTTAGAATCTGGTACCATTTTCCGGTGCATACGTGAACTAGGTAGTCTTAGTCCAGCGTACCACAGACGTGTCGGAGGGTAAACAACGGGCCGCCGGTGTCACCCAGTTGGCGCGCGTCGAGAGCTATGTTTAGCGGCTAGTTGCAGGTGTGGTCAATGAATACAGTCCAGTAAATAACACTCAGAGATGAATCTCCCCAAAATACCATGGCCAGAGGTGGATCTCCCCATGGACAAAGGAGAATCTGGATCTCAGACGCTACCCCATGGATAGACAAAGCTTGATTTCCAACTCTTTCCTATGGACAATGGTGGATCTGGATCTCAGACACTACTCCATGGATGGACAAAGGTGGATCTTGATCTCCACTTGATTGGACAAGGTAGATCTGTATCTCTGACACTACCCCTTGGACAAAGGTGGATCTAGATCTTTCACTACCCCATGGATGAACAAAGCTGGATCTGGATCTTTGACGCTACCCCATGGCCAAAGGTGTATCAGGATCTGTGATGCTACTCCGTGGATGGACTAATGAGCACAGAATAACAGAAGAAATGTTAGTCTATGCTCGCTGGGACGGACAAAGATGAGTATCCTACTCTAACCCATGGCCAAATGTGTGTCAGGATTTCTGACGCTACTCCATGGATGGACAAAGCTGGATCTCCCACTTCACCCCATGAACAAAGGTTGATCTTCTAGTACACCCTATGAACTAAAACTGAGCTCTATTCAACCCCATATGGACAAGGCAGATTTCCTAGGCTACCCCGTTGACAAAGGCGGATCTGACTCCACACCGTGGATGGACAACGTAGATTCTTGATTCCACTTATGGAGAGTGATCGTCCTCCCAGTATAACCCATGGACAAAGGTCCCCCGCTCACCTTAGGAAAATGCCCCACACTCACCTATCTTTGGACATATATTTGTATGGAAATCAACGTCCTGCGTGTTAAACTCATGATTCTCGAAAGTCGATAACAACCCTTGCAATGGCATTATGTTATTTATTGTTTATTTACGCTCATATATGTATATTTAAATATTTATCAAACTTCCGTATGTTTGTGTACACAAAACTCGAAAAGTAGTGAGTGGTTTCACTTGAAATATTTATACAACGTTGTCCTCATGAAAAATTGTTTTTAATATTTTTTGTTTGTGATATTGTGAACGGGAACATGACATTTCTCTCAAGCATTTCCCGACCTAACTACACTTCTCAAATGAAAATAAATATCAATGCTGACAAAGTGTTGCTGTGACCAGTTTATTTATGTGCACATTCTATCCTAATCATAACCTGTAAGTTTACCACTTTTAATAATACGAACAACTAACTTTACGTTACTTTATTTGAGACAAAATAAAAAGTCAACTTTAGTTTTTTTAACTAAATGAAGTAAAAAATTTCGACTAATAGTATCAGACTAAGCCATAGCAAAGCGTGGCTGGATTCAGCTAGTTTATAATTATAAATTTCCTCAAATAAGCCGGCTTATAAAAGAGCCTAGAGCGGGTAGCGTCTTACAATTGTTTATTTAGTCTAAACTTAGTGTTACAAAGGTAAACATTTTATGGAGACATATCGTAAAAACAAATAAAAGCAATCATATTAAGATGAGAATAAAACTTTTGTTTGATGGGTTTATAAAAATACTATTGTTTCTTTTTCCCATATTGCAATTGTGTGGCGCGTGTCATATTAAGAGGAAATTGATATTAGTCTGCGGCCAAAGGCGGAGCACAAGTAATACGAGGTACTTGAAAAAGAGATTATCCTCTCGTCTCTTGATAAGGTCAAATGGGATTCTTCAAGATATGAATGTTGATAAATATTCATAGACTACTGAATTAGTTCTTTGCACACCTTTGGCGTAGCACATTACTGCCGTCAGCTGGGGCGCCTATATTGATTCCCTTATGCATAACGGATTTATGGATTTGGTATCCATTATTTATGAAGGTTGTTATTCGTTTTGAAAGTAATGTAACCGTAGAGCCGAGCGTTTATCTGAGTCATCACTTTAGAGACAATATATTGTATTGATATGATTATCTAGTTAATGTAACACTAATTTAGTTACTTAGCAGTAAAAAGATTTCTTGAGGGAGAATGTCAACATTAAATTGTTATCCTTCAATTATGTCTCAACTAAAGAGATGGTTGCTGACTCATTAACTAAGGCGCTTGATAGTGAGAAGTTTAGATATTGCATCAAGTATCAGGGATTCCACAAATAAAAGTAGGGTGTTGGAATAGTTTTGTGTAATCTTTATGTTTACGTTTGTTCTTGGCATTTTAATATTTAATAACACAAATATATGTAGTCAAGGTAACAAAGAACAAATTATTCACTATACACTGGTTATTAAAAGTTGTTGGTTAAATGTATTTCTCTTTATCATTCTACACAATTTAAGTCTTTTTACTACATCCTTAATCATATTTTATCGTACTTACCAAGATTGCAGATGTATGCGTCGTTCCCTCCTGTTCAGGAATTTCATGACTCTAAAACTGTGGTTTGGCCTTCCTTCTAGGGTCATCGACCCTTTCATCACTTGCCGATCTGTCTCGCATTGCCAAACTACATCGTGACAGGTGCCACGCATTACGTTGCAACGGCAATTGATTAGATCATACTCGCCTCCTTTGTATGTGAACACATATATTTTTGCCGTAGCCTATAAGCTGATAGATGTCCAAACAAATGAATAATAATTAACATACTACGACGGTTGGTTCTTGGCGAGGACACTAGGTACCAGCTAAACTGTGGTTTACGTGTTCAGTTCTTGCTGGGGAGATAGTTTAGTATCGGGTTTGTTATACTTCATGATACACAGTCGGTTCAACGACGACCTGTCCTTACCGACAGTTATAAAGGTGGCAACTTCTACGACTCACCTAAGTGAAGCAGCTGCATATCGGCCGTATCATGTTGAGTCTTTTGGTCACAACCCAACCCCCGCTGATCTCACCAGTGCTGATAGACATGCCGCAGTCGAATCTCTGTTACCCTCACCTCTACTTCATCATAACCCAAACCCCGCTGATCTCACCAGTGGGATCAGTGCTGATAGACATGCCGCAGTCGAATCTCTGTTACTCTCACATCTACTTCGTCATATATTTGGTTCTTGGTCAATCCAAAAGTGGCTCACTTCCTCCTCGTGCGACCCCATTTCCTCTTTTTCTTTGTTGTTTGAGTTAAAGGCATGGAGCCCATCAAGTGGTTTCGTGAAAGACGACATTGTGCGAACTCACTTTGTATAGTTCTTTGTTGTGTTAGGTAAAGGCGTGTAGCCCATGAACTGGTTTCGTGAAAGACGACATTGTGCGAACTCACTTTGTATAGTTCCTTGTTGTGTTAGGTAAAGGCGTGTAGCCCATGAACTGGTTTCGTGAAAGACGACATTGTGCGAACTAACTTTGTATAGTTCCTTGTTGTGTTAGTAAAGGTGTGTAGCCCATGAACTGGTTTCGTGAAAGACGACATTGTGCGAACTCACTTTGTATAGTTCCTTGTTGTGTTAGTAAAGGCGTGTAGCCCATGAACTGGTTTCGTGAAAGACGACATTGTGCGAACTCACTTTGTATAGTTCCTTGTTGTGTTAGTAAAGGCGTGTAGCCCATGAACTGGTTTCGTGAAAGACGACATTGTGCGAACTCACTTTGTATAGTTCCTTGTTGTGTTAGTAAAGGCGTGTAGCCCATGAACTGGTTTCGTGAAAGACGACATTGTGCGAACTAACTTTGTATAGTTCCTTGTTGTGTTAGTAAAGGCGTGTAGCCCATGAACTGGTTTCGTGAAAGACGACATTGTGCGAACTCACTTTGTATAGTTCCATGTTGTGTTAGTAAAGGCGTGTAGCCCATGAACTGGTTTCGTGAAAGACGACATTGTGCGAACTCACTTTGTATAGTTCCTTGTTGTGTTAGTAAAGGCGTGTAGCCCATGAACTGGTTTCGTGAAAGACGACATTGTGCGAACTCTCTTTGTATAGTTCCTTGTTGTGTTAGTAAAGGCGTGTAGCCCATGAACTGGTTTCGAGAAAGACGACATTGTGCGAACTCACTTTGTATAATTCCTTGATGTGTTAGTAAAGGCGTGTAGCTCATGAACTGGTTTCGTGAAAGACGACATTGTGCGAACTCACTTTGTATAGTTCCTTGATGTGTTAGTAAAGGCGTGTAGCCCATGAACTGGTTTCGTGAAAAACGACATTGTGCGAACTCACTTTGTATAGTTCCTTGTTGTGTTAGTAAAGGCGTGTAGCCCATGAACTGGTTTCGTGAAAGACGACATTGTGCGAACTCACTTTGTATAGTTCCTTGTTGTGTTAGTAAAGGCGTGTAGCCCATGAACTGGTTTCGTGAAAGACGACATTGTGCGAACTCTCTTTGTATAGTTCCTTGTTGTGTTAGTAAAGGCGTGTAGCCCATGAACTGGTTTCGAGAAAAACGACATTGTGCGAACTCACTTTGTATAGTTCCTTGTTGTGTTAGTAAAGGCGTGTAGCTCATGAACTGGTTTCGTGAAAGACGACATTGTGCGAACTCACTTTGTATAGTTCCTTGATGTGTTAGTAAAGGCGTGTAGCCCATGAACTGGTTTCGTGAAAAACGACATTGTGCGAACTCACTTTGTATAGTTCCTTGTTGTGTTAGTAAAGGCGTGTAGCCCATGAACTGGTTTCGTGAAAGACGACATTGTGCGAACTCACTTTGTATAGTTCCTTGTTGTGTTAGTAAAGGCGTGTAGCCCATGAACTGGTTTCGTGAAAGACGACATTGTGCGAACTCACTTTGTATAGTTCCTTGTTGTGTTAGTAAAGGCGTGTAGCTCATGAACTGGTTTCGTGAAAGACGACATTGTGCGAACTCACTTTGTATAGTTCCTTGTTGTGTTAGTAAAGGCGTGTAGCCCATGAACTGGTTTCGTGAAAGACGACATTGTGCGAACTCACTTTGTATAGTTCCTTGTTGTGTTAGTAAAGGCGTGTAGCCCATGAACTGGTTTCGTGAAAGACGACATTGTGCGAACTAACTTTGTATAGTTCCTTGTTGTGTTAGTAAAGGCGTGTAGCCCATGAACTGGTTTCGTGAAAGACGACATTGTGCGAACTCACTTTGTATAGTTCCTTGTTGTGTTAGTAAAGGCGTGTAGCCCATGAACTGGTTTCGTGAAAGACGACATTGTGCGAACTCACTTTGTATAGTTCCTTGTTGTGTTAGTAAAGGCGTGTAGCCCATGAACTGGTTTCGTGAAAGACGAAATTGTGCGAACTCTCTTTGTATAGTTCCTTGTTGTGTTAGTAAAGGCGTGTAGCCCATGAACTGGTTTCGAGAAAGACGACATTGTGCGAACTCACTTTGTATAGTTCCTTGTTGTGTTAGTAAAGGCGTGTAGCTCATGAACTGGTTTCGTGAAAGACGACATTGTGCGAACTCACTTTGTATAGTTCCTTGATGTGTTAGTAAAGGCGTGTAGCCCATGAACTGGTTTTGTGAAAAACGACATTGTGCGAACTCACTTTGTATAGTTCCTTGTTGTGTTAGTAAAGGCGTGTAGCCCATGAACTGGTTTCGTGAAAGACGACATTGTGCGAACTCACTTTGTATAGTTCCTTGTTGTGTTAGTAAAGGCGTGTAGCCCATGAACTGGTTTCGTGAAAGACGACATTGTGCGAACTCACTTTGTATAGTTCCTTGTTGTGTTAGTAAAGGCGCCCATGAACTGGTTTCGTGAAAGACGACATTGTGCGAACTAACTTTGTATAGTTCCTTGTTGTGTTAGGTAAAGGCGTGTAGCCCATGAACTGGTTTCGTGAAAGACGACATTGTGCGAACTCACTTTGTATAGTTCCTTGATGTGTTAGGTAAAGGCGTGTAGCCCGTGAACTGGATTCGTGAAAGACGACATTGTGCGAACTCACTTTGTATAGTTCCTTGTTGTGTTAGGTAAAGGCGTGTAGCCCGTGAACTGGTTTCGTGAAAGACGACATTGTGCGAACTCACTTTGTATAGTTCCTTGTTGCGTTAGGTAAAGGCGTGTAGCCCATGAACTGGTTTCGTGAAAGACGACATTGTGCGAACTCACTTTGTATAGTTCCTTGTTGCGTTAGGTAAAGGCGTGTAGCCCATGAACTGGTTTCGTGAAAGACGACATTGTGCGAACTCACTTTGTATAGTTCCTTGTTGTGTTAGTAAAGGCGTGTAGCCCATGAACTGGTTTCGTGAAAGACGCTACGATGATCAAATGCCCTGTTGTAATTTGAGATATTGACTTGGAGGCTGTCAACTGTTCTCCTGAAACAAAGTTGCTTAGTGAAGGGGTAAATTACAGTATATTTTAGCTAAACCTGGAGCAGTTTTGTGGAGTGAAAGTAAAAAGAAGCTTACAGCTCGCAGAAGGGCAGCCGTCCACTACAGTTCGGAATTGGTAGAGGTAGTAACGGCAGGAAGTGTAAGTGGTCAGATCGGGTTGAGCAAGTGAAGCGGATAGTCACTTGTCTCCAGTCATCATTCCTCTTGCTACGCCAGGGTGGTTCGTGAGGCGTGAATGAGCGTGCAGGCCTCAGGAGCGCAGCCATCCACTCTGGTCCGGAAGAGTTGAAGATAGTAACGGCAGGAAGGGTGAGTGGTCGGTCGGGTTGAGCAAGTGGAGCGGACAGTTACTTGTCTCTAGACAGCATTTTCTTGCTAGGTCAGGGTTGTTCGTGTGGTGCAAATGAGCATGCAGGCCGTAGGAGCGCACCCATCCACTCCGGTCCAGAAGAGATGTAGGTAGTAACGGCAGGAAGGGTGAATGGTCGGTCGGGTTGAGCAAGCAGAGCGGACATGCAGTTACTTTTCTTCAGACATCATTTTCTTGCTAGGTCAGGGTTGTTCGAGTGGTGCAAATGAGCGTGCAGGCCGCAGGAGAGCAGCCATCCACTCCGATCCGGAAGAGTTGAAGATAGTAACGGCAGGAAGGGTGAATGGTCGGTCGGGTTGAGCAAGTGGAGCGGACAGTCACTTGTCTCTAGACAGCATTTTCTTGCTAGGTCAGGGTTGTTCGTGTGGTGCAAATGAGCAAGCAGGCCGTAGGAGAGCAGCCATCCACTCCGGTCCGGAAGAGATGAAGGTAGTAACGGCAGGATGGGTGGTGGTCGGTCGGGTTGAACAAGTAGAGCGGACAGTCACTTGTCTCCAGACACCATTCCTCTTCCTTGTCAAATGACTTTCCTTGTACTCTACTGGTAGTCTAGCTTTCTTACGCAATCCGTTGCTGGCATTTCTCTTTTTTTGTAAACCTGCCGTTCATTTTCCCGGAACACTTTTTGCAGTGTCTTTTAATCTACAAGCCTTAGCTGTCTTACATTCGTTAATGGAAGAATCGATTTATTTATTTTTATTACTATATTTTCTAATAGAACATAAGTTTTTAAACCATAACCCACTTGATTGTCAATCTGTTGTTAAATATGCTTTTATTGCGTTCCAAAATTACGGAAGATTTTAATTCATAGTGCACGTAAATTGAATCATGTTCATTCTACCTAGATATTTATGGAGTTTTGTTACATTTAAGCAGCAGCAGTAGTTATTACCGTGGCTTTGTAATAAATAGTTAACAAACTTGTTTTTTTACGGTTTTTATAATGGCTAGTATCATAGGCTGGTGTTGTTAGTAACTCTTGCTTCAGTAAAAACCTGCAGTGTGTGACCCGACACCAAGTTTATAATAATCTGAACAGCTGAAAATATGCGAGTAAAACAATTAGCAAATGTTCACTGTCCTGCAAAGAGCGAATTGTTAACTTGCTCAGCGTTAAAGCTAACTTGTCTTGAAGAAGAATTTAATTAGCAAGTTGTTGTTGAAGAGTTGTGTGTTAGAGAGAAGGGATGGGGTGGTGTGGGACTTTTATATCCTGGCATGATGGAACAAACAAACACCTTATTCATGAAGGGTCGCCTCATAAACGTCCAGGGGTAATTTCACCTGGGGTCTGTAACATAAGAGATTGTGTCGGAATTAGGTCTTGCATTCTCAAAAGGGAAAAAATGTGTTTATCTTGCTACAATAAAGCACGAGAAACAGTAAATTAAACGCATTGCTAATGCAAGCATTTTGGAAATAATTTCTTCTAATAGTTATGGGCACAGATCCATAACAGGGATGACCAGTAATGCTATCATTATTAGAAAACAAAATAAACACGTTAACATTTTTTTACAAAGTATTTTGGTGTTTATTGATGTAAATATAGAATAACTGTAAGTGTTTTCTGAAGTTTGCAATGTATGTGTATAACTTTTTTTAATCTAAACTAATTTTAGTTGTTACCCAACCAATAAAGTTTAATTCAAGGTAAACGTGCATTACTGCCTTTTGGTAGCGTACTTGATAGGCTTGTTCCAAACCGCGTTGAACAGTCGATACTTGGTAGTCGACAGCCCTACAGTAAACGTCAGCGAGCCAAAACAACTTTTCTATTTTAACTGTACTGTTCGTGTTTATTACTATGAGTTTAGTGAACACTGTATGACTATAACGACTATTTATAGTGGACCATAAGTTGATATTATGACTTTTATAAATTTAAAATCTTCTAGAATGATAAGTAAAGCTTGACACATTATACCATGAAAAAACCATAAAAATACTAATTTTTTGCAAACCTATGAAATGACACAAGTGTAGCTATATGAAAATAATACATGGACTGAATTTTAAAAATAGAAACCCATGTTTTTGCGTTTTCGTGGATCTTTTCCTCGGTTCAATTCCAGAGCCAAAACAAAAAAGAGATCAGCTTTAATAAACACAGGCCTTTCATTCTTCATTGGGCTATTAAAGACACTTCATAAGGAGTAGTCCGCAGCAATGACTACATTCGCTCATCTTCAGTCATCGGAGTCATTTGAAATCCATATTCTCCCATATCTTGATCATAGGTGTATTGCAGTATAACAATTATATAAATATACATATAAAAAATATATTCTCAGCGTTAAGTTTGTTTAGTAAACGATTTGGTGTTTATATAGATGTTCTGTCTGAGTAGACACTAAACCTTGTTGCCTACCAACTGGTGACGTCATACTCAGCCACTCAACTCCACAGACCGGATTACGGCGAACGGTAAGCCTCTTTCACCGGCGTTTGGGAGGGGGGGGACAGCAGTCCTTAGTAGTTGTCGTCTTCCTCTCGCCGTGATTAGTTTACCACTTTGATCATTCTTTCAACTCTCTAATCCTCTTGCAACATGTCGTACAATGTAATAGAGAACATAGTTACTTGCCTTTAATCAGTGGTTATTTTACTTTTAGAAAAACATTGTTAACAATCATGTAATTTTAGCACAAACAACAAAGAAGCTGGGTCATAGTAGTGCGCTGAATGATTTTTGAGTCATGGAAACTTGGGGAGTCCAGTAGTTCTTCATTTCTCTGTGTGGAAGGCCAGCACCGTTGTCAGTCCCTCGCCTTGCTCCCCTAAAGAACTGGATAAACGTAGTAATCAATACTACTCTTGACACATTGACATAAGTGGTACGTGCTGCCGAGGAGTTCTCTGCGGTAACAAGATAGCGTCCTCTTTCTCTAACCCCTTAGGATACAACGATAACCGAATCGTCATAGACGTTTTATGTCTGTGACTGCCAACAAAACAACGTTTATTTCTTATTTTAAAAATTTTAACCCATGTTCAGTGTTTTCATTGAACCAAGAGTGAGCTGATTTTACATGTGGTTAGGATGGGTTTGAGTTGTTAGCTCGTCTCCCCGTGTTACTCGCTAGAGTCGATTTTGTCCTCTAATTATTCTGACCAATTTTACTTTCATATTGTTATTGCCGTCCTCTTGTCACGGCACGTCAATTATTGGCGTTATTTAGTTGTAAATTATATGCACTGAATCGTTACTGCAGCAGAAATTCCCAACCTGATCTCTTTGTAACTCTCGTCACATTTCTCCGTTGTCAGGTTGTCGTGTGTAAATATCATCTAAAAGGGTAATCCAGTCTGAATGCTTCCATTCGTTATCAGTTTCCGAACTGATTTCTTTAATCATTTACAAAAAAGTGAACCAATAAGACTGTTCTATCAATAATTTGTTATTCATTTTAACCCGTTTGCAAGACAAAAATTAATACTTAAGTTTCCGATGAACGTAAAACAAATGTGTAGCTGTATATTTGATGGAGTGGTTCATGTGACTTATTCAAGTACTAATTGTTTTAAAATGTCAGTTAAATAATCCGCAGCAATATCGAACATTAATCATCAAGAGATGGCCTAAAATGGATTTCGAATGATCCTGATGAGTGTAGATGAGCGAATGTAGTCATTATTACCAGGTAAGGCCGTCTATTCCTTAGAAATTGTAATTAATAGCCCACTGATAATTAAACAGCCTGCGGTTGTCTCTTTCAAATTTATTATGACTTTGATTGGGATCAAACTGAGAACCCAACCCACTTCGCTACCGACTAGGCCTAATTGTATTCGTCATGCTTTTCAATCGCAGACTAACCAAGTAGAAAACTTGGTCATGTAAGATATAAGAGACATTTTAGAGAGGTAATTAATTGTGTTTTTGTTTCAGGTACGTGCAGTGAGTGTAACGGTGTGATAAGTGAGTATACTATTGGTTTATATTGTGTTTGTATACCGAGGTCAGTGATGCCAGGAAACTATCATTGAAAAGATGCGCTGTAAGTTAATTATTTTATTTACCGGTAACTAAATCTACCAATCACAGTGGAGCATTCATCTAAAGCGTAAGCAAGCTATTTATCGCTGATCGGCTATAATAGTAACCACAAGAATTAAAGAAAGTATTCGCCCTTAGGCAAGACGCGTCATAACAAGAACGTGGCGTCAAGCAAGAAGCGCCTGATACCCTTGTTTATACCACAGGTATCTCATCTATTAGGAATAGCTGTGCCAGTGATTTGTTAGCGAGTTCTTGGAAGCTTGGTCCATGAATTCGAGGGAATTCTCCTTTGACTGTATCAATAAAATTGTTCCTGTACACATCCATCATCAGACCCAGTCTTCTCTACGGAGTCTGCTTGGTACGCTCTAGTCTCCCCCACGAAACAAGAAGAAGCTGGAGAGTTTCCAGGCAGTCATCCTGTGACGGGCCACGGACTCGCCTTGGTTCGTGCGAAACTCAGTCATCGCTGCACAAACAGGCCTTTCCACTGTTGGTGACTTCGCACGCTTCGTGGCGAGGAAGATGTATGATGTAGGAGAGCAGTCTGAGTGGGACCACATCAGGTTGTTGGCCACCAGTGTAGGACCTCCACAGATAGTGTACTTTAGTTAGACCTAGGATTTTTCTGGATGACCTTCCATTCTTTTTTTATTAATTTTTTACTGGTTTATTTTCTCATGCCTACCATCCATACATCGTATTTGTCTTTCAAATTCATATTAGATCATCTGTTTGTGTCTGGTTTTTTTTAGCAAATTTCCCTTTATATATATATGCATTTCTTAAATGTTCTTTCCTTGGCACAAAAGCATTTATAATGCTGATGCACCCTGCTTCATGCCATTGGATTCTCTTCCAGAGGCACGAAAAAAAATGGGAAGAGCCCCAAACATCTGAACTTGCACTTGAAGTGAATTCTGCTACCACAGTTGATTTAAACTGAATTTCATTTTCACGGATCTACACTAGCGCTCCACAACTGCACCCCAAAACAACTGATAATTTGAGACACAAAATTTAACATTAAATGAGAAATGTATCCGCCTGTATTAAATTAATTAATTGTGATACCTGCCGTCTTTTATTATCGGTACAGTGAGAGATACCGTTAAGTATTTGACAGTCACTAGACTTCCGGATGTGTTTACGTAATTAGCAGTTACGCTTGTTTCTTATTTAACAACCCATGCAGTCAATAAGGTGCAAAAATACCTTACTTTACAATCCATGCAGTCAATAAGGTGAAAAAATACCTTACTTTCCAATCCATGCAGTCAATAAGGTGCAGGAGTTCCTTACTTTCCAGTCCATGCAGTCAATAAGGTACAGGGATACCTTACTTTACAATGCATGCAGTCAATAAGGTGCAGGAGTTCCTAACTTTCCAATCCATGCAGTCAATAAGGTGCAGGAATACCTTACTTTCCAATCCATGCAGTCAATAAGGTGCAAAAATACCTTACTTTCCAATCCATGCAGTCAATAAGGTGCAGGAGTTCCTTACTTTCCAATCCATGCAGTCAATAAGGTGCAAAAATACCTTACTTTCCAATCCATGCAGTCAATAAGGTGCAGGAGTTCCTTACTTTCCAATCCATGCAGTCAATAAGGTGCAGGAGTTCCTTACTTTCCAATCCATGCAGTCAATGAGGTGCAAAAATACCTTACTTTCCAATCCATGCAGTCAATAAGGTGCAGGAATACCTTACTTTCCAATCCATGCAGTCAGTAAGGTGCAAAAATACCTTACTTTCCAATCCATGCAGTCAATAAGGTGCAAAAATACCTTACTTTACAATCCATGCAGTCAATAAGGTGGAGGAGTTCCTTACTTTCCAATCCATGCAGTCAATAAGGTGCAGGAATACCTTACTTTACAATCCATGCAGTCAATAAGGTGCAGGAGTTCCTTACTTTCCAATCCATGCAGTCAATAAGGTGCAGGAATGCCTTACTTTCCAATCCATGCAGTCAATAAGGTGCAAAAGTACCTTACTTTCCAATCCATGCAGTCAATAAGGTGCAGGAGTTCCTTACTTTCCAATCCATGCAGTCAATAAGGTGCAGGAATACCTTACTTTCCAATCCATGCAGTCAATAAGGTGCAGGAATACCTTACTTTCCAATCCATGCAGTCAATAAGGTGCAAAAATACCTTACTTTCCAATCCATGCAGTCAATAAGGTGCAGGAGTTCCTTACTTTCCAATACATGCAGTCAATAAGGTGCAAAAATACCTTACTTTCCAATCCATGCAGTCAATAAGGTGCAGGAGTTCCTTACTTTCCAATCCATGCAGTCAATAAGGTGCAGTCAATAAGTGTTGCAGGAGTTCCTTACTTTCCAATCCATGCAGTCAATAAGGTGCAGGAATACCTTACTTTCCAATCCATGCAGTCTATAAGGTGTTTGAGTTCCTTCCGTTCCAATCCAAGAAATTAATAAGGTTCTAGAACTCCTTCCTTTAAAATCCATGAAGTCAATAAAGGATGAAGTCCCTTCCTTTCGAAACCAAGAAATCAATAAGATTCTAGAATTCCTTCCTTCCCAATCCATGCAGTCAATAAGGCACTATAGTAATTTACTTTCCAAACCTAGCAGTCAATGAGGTGCTTGAATTCCTTCCTTTCCAATCCATACAATCTTTCCTTATTGACTGCACCTTACTATATTCAGACACATTACTGTCTAGTAAATGTTGAAATAATTTGTACCCAATATTTTTTATATCACGCCCCCTCGTGTTGCAATGAAAGCCTCCAACGCTCCCCAATTGGTAAACTTGTGAGGCGTGGTAAGGCGTTTGATAAACCCCAACTAGTATTACACTGAAAACATAAAAAGTATTTTTACTTTCACAAGAAACGTGATATAACATTTTTAATTTTAATTTTCTAGCCCTCATATTGTAGCCAAGATCTTATTCACAACTGGTCCTCGTGACCCCCTTGACTTGTCTTCACATACCCTACGGAGGTCGCGAGATGTGTTTCCATAGTTGGCAATGACCAGGTGATGATGGTCATCATAATTACTATTTATTCCTTTGGTTCATCAGTAGGATTTATTGTTTCTGTAGACCGTTTGCTGGCCAGCATATTTACCTCAGCAACGAAGTGTAATAATCTGTACTTAATATTTCAATTTTATTACGATTATAAGTACGATTATAGTAGCGTCTTCCTGCTTCTGGATTGTTTTCAAACTTTTTTAGTTTTAGAGGTTCTGATTATTGGTCAAGTTTATAGAAGGAAATCACTGATATCTGTTACTGTTCTTAGTCATATTATGAAAATTAATGTATCAACATTTGGAATTCAAATTAACCAAGAAAACAAGTAAACGTTTTTCAATCTCTGTCCTAAGCTTAGACTTTGTGTTTTTGCAGACAGTAAAGTTGTTCGAAATCGGGGAAAATAATCTTTCTTTGCTTTTCACTTCTCCAAAATGTGGATAAATCCTCCATTCCACGGTTCGTCGCGGAAAGTGCAATGTCCTAGCGTCCAATAGTGGAGCGGTGCGCGGTTAGCGGGGTGGTGGGGCGCGCTCCGCCATGAGTCAGTCGAGCTTTGACTGCCGCGGCGTCTGGTCTGTAGCTATGCCTCTAGCCGCCGTCACTGACGCCAGTGTCTTCCTGTACCAGTGCCTTGGTAAAACGAGTAGATAGTGCCTCCACCGCGTGTGCTTGTGATATGATACCTTACTTCGACCAAAGAGCCTAGCAACAACGTGTGTCTGTGATCTCATCAACCTACCTTAGTGTTAAGTGAAACAGTGTCTGTGAGATAATGGTGGTGCTCGAGTCTCCGACGACGACCTCCGTGGCGGCCGCTGTGGGACTTTTGGACCCACCACCCCCGGCTGCCGCCACTCCCATGGTCGTGGACTCCGCCGCACCCGCCCCAGCCATCCCTACCAGGTCCTCCCTCAAGATCGTTCCTAAGAGATTCATCAATTTGCACTCCTGGCTGGGGCCGCTTGCAGCCAAGTCGCTAAAGGAATTTATGGTGGGTGGAATTTACGGAATGCCCTTCTGTTTACGACATTGGTGTTAATTAAAAAGTAAATATATAGCTACTAAAAGATCAACGTAATTCGTGTTAATATCATTGGTAAATATGTAGTCTAAAAATAATGAATCCTCGTTTCGGTCAGAGTATGTTCAATAGAATACGTAGATACAATGGTCTGCCTTCTCTTAATTGTAGATAGTTCAATGAGTTTGCAGATTCGCGTGATTAAATTATTTTACTGTAGATCTAAGTACATTCATTGTTTGTGTATCCACGAAGGCGACTCGTCATATCCGAATATAAAAAATACCTAATTGTTTAGTGTTCATAATATTCTAATTATTCTTAATATTTCTGTTATGACTATTTTATCCGAATGCAGCATACAATATTTATTTGCTCCGAGCTTGTTTACAAAGTTAAAAGCATCTCCCCGATTGTGTTTATCAGTGAGACTCTTAAGTATGCCTCCTCTAAGTCGGCACTAGCGAGCGGCGCAGTGCTGTAACACAGCTACTTGGGGACAAAGTGTTATGGAGTTTTTAAGCGATATGTTTTATACCGGGTCCTCGTAATACTGACCTGTCGTCCGCTCAATGGTTACTATCGACATAGACACTTAGAGAAGCTGAGGCGTCCGAGTTGGGTGGTAGTCAGGTTTCGCATGTGATGTATAGAGTCGAGCTTGCCAGTTAGCTGAAAATATACAAATACTACGTGGCTCGGATTCCACGTAAAGCTGTAGGTCCCTCAGTCCCCCTGGCTATTGGAGTAATAAATGGTAATATCTTACCTCAGTCAAACTCAGTTAATTTAATTCTTCACTCTAGTAGTTATTGACATTTGCCTTGAAATACACACAAGCTGTGCCGGTGTCTCGTGTCTGAATAAACATAAATAATATTTTGTTCTGTAATCTAAATAGGCCAATTTTCTTCTGGCACACCTTCATATGTAATCATGGTATAGAAATTATTATTATGTATATCGTATTCATTAAATGGAACGACCCTAATATAAATTGACAATTGAATTTAGGAAGTTGAGGTGTAAGCGTGGACGACAACCTGTAACAGAGGACAAGAAGTGGTTTGGGAAGTCGGCGTGTGTACGTGGTCTGGGTGCCAACGGAAGGACATTCATTCATCCCACTCACTGGGGAAATACGTGCGTGTTTTTAGTGATTCCACTCAACTATAGAATGCTGCACCTTTCGTATTTAGTCGAATGTCTCGTATTTCAAACAAATGCTAATAGTGTAGGATCGTATCTTGGCCAAAATATTTACATTATCGCTAGTGCGGACAGAGAGTTCACATAGAAAAACATTGAAATGTATATACAACTCGTGCAAAATTCAGTTTTAAATAATACGTCATATGTAAAGCTGAATTTCTTATTTAAAGTCATATTTAAAGCTGAATTTCTTATTTAAAGTCTTGCTTCTGTTATTTTAGGAAAAATACAGTCTTAAATTTTTGGGAGAAAGGTGAATTGATGCAGGGTTTTACAGCGCAGATGAATATATCACTCGATGTATATTTTTAAATGTATTTGATGATTAAAATTATCAATTACGTATATTTTTAATTGTATAGTTTATTATTAATTTTGTAATGTATAAAATCCAAAAGAGATGAACTCATAACGAAATCTCGAGAAACTTTACTAATTTGACGACATTTAGAGGGAAGTTTGCTTTCTTAATCAAAGAGATCCGCTAAAGAGGGATTTCTCAAAATTCTGTTCAAACAGCTGATACAAAAACCATAAACTCTGACACGATTTTACTTCTTTGCCCTTTCTCCCAGAGTAGACTTTTTTAGTAGTAGGGTTTTCTGGGCAATTAAACTGTTATCGCGGATAACAACAGTATGATCACTTATAATGTTTTGGTGTTATGGCTTTGAGAGAACCAAGGAAGAAAGGGTGAGCAAACGTATTGAACCACCCCTTAGCGAAGCTGTTGGTCAGTAATAATATATATTATGCCTAATTGGTAAATTACTGTCTAATAGTTTTAAATTTACCTTTGCTGTAGTTGCTTCTTTTGAAATGTTGAAATTCATTAAATGTTGCCAGTGAAAACAAAAAAAGTTTGAGTTTGTTAATTGTTATATTTAAATCCATTTATGTCAATATTTTGACGAATATCGCTATTAATGTATTTTTTCCGAGGAGCTCCCAAAAATATTATTTGTTAAAAGTTGCGTCAATGGATGTTAAAGGATATAAGTTCTGCCGTACAGGTGTACGTGTATTGATGAGGTAATTAAACCGAACTCTCCGGTGTCGCTGACCCGACCTTTGCGTGATGTGCTCCTGTCCTAGGTCACACCGGTTCGGTCTTACTGAACACCTACTGTAGTAGATCTTTTGGCGTGTATCTTTTATTGGCCACGAGTTAATAATAACAAGGAACCGATATAATAGGCGGGATGTACACATCGTGAAAAGAAACATTGTTGATGGTTTTACGAGTAAATTTGTGTGAATATATTAATAATGCCTTCCAAATTGAAAATATAATCAGGATTGAGACAGTAAAAAAGATTGAATTCAGCTTGCATAATCCATTAAGCGAAATGTGTACTTTTTTGTTAAGCGTGGCGCGAGGCTTTCAGAAATTTAGCTTTATAACACATGTCTAGTGTTTATAACTTAAAATCCTGTACTTATAACGTAATTATATAGCAGGGATCAGTAACTCAACTAAAAAAAATTAGGTTAAGTGGAAGCGAAGGCTTTACAGTCCTAACGTCGCTTCTAATAAAGACAGTTTTTATTTCATCTTCATCTCATATTAATTATTATTTTGGAATATGTTCCATAACTCATATTTGTGTGTTATCAGTGAAATAAGATGTTGTTATTGAGGCTTTACAATCCTAACGTCGCTTCTAATAAAGACAGTTTTTATTTCATCTTCATCTCATATTAATTATTATTTTGGAATATGTTCCATAACTCATATTTGTGTGTTATCAGTGAAATAAGATGTTGTTATTGAGGCTTTACAGTCCTAACGTCGCTTCTAATAAAGACAGTTTTTATTTCATCTTCATCTCATATTAATTATTATTTTGGAATATGTTCCATAACTCATATTTGTGTGTTATCAGTGAAATAAGATGTTGTTATTGAGGCTTTACAGTCCTAACGTCGCTTCTAATAAAGACAGTTTTTATTTCATCTTCATCTCATATTAATTATTATTTTGGAAGTTCTATAACTCATATTTGTGTGTTATCAGTGAAATAAGATGTTGTTATTGAGGCTTTACAGTCCTAACGTCGCTTCTAATAAAGACAGTTTTTATTTCATCTTCATCTCATATTAATTATTATTTTGGAATATGTTCCATAACTCATATTTGTGTGTTATCAGTGAAATAATTCATACTCATATTTGTGTGTTATCAGTGAAATAAGATGTTGTTATTGAGGCTTTAAAACTGAAAAATGTAGGAACATTTTATTTTTGAATAAAACTCCGTTTGGAAAATGATATTGGTATCTCACGTTGAAATGAAAGTTAATTTTTTTAATCTGAAAGAAAAATGTGCTAAATGTATTGTCAATATTTGTATTATTTTGGCCACTTGCGAAACTCTGAAGTGTATGTAAGCCAAAATTAAAATTTTCCTTATCGGTCGAATAAGGTCCCTACATTTTGACGAGCCTCTGCCATGCCATTTCATTTCAATTTTGATTTAGTGAAACATTTCTAAAAACATACGTTTGATGTTTTGGTTGGCATTTTGAACTGACATAACTCGTGTTTCTTTAGTGAACATTTGATATTACTCTTTTCAAAATAGCATAATACTGTAATACTCTTTTCAATTTCGCACGAAGTCTGGTTCCATGTGGATAAATAAATAAGGTCGCCCAAGAGTACTCAAAATATGTCATATGTCATCTATTTGTAGTTTGAGCCCAACGTTAATTCATATTAATTGATCCCTCGGTGTTGAAAGAGATGACAACGCTGAACAGTAGTTACCGGCAGGCCACATATCCCCGATGACACATGACGGCTTATCGCGTAGGGTTTCTTTCCTAACACAGATTGATTTACAGATGAAATCTGACATATGTCATCCTGTGAAACTTCATTTAGGAAAGCTGTCACATTAATACCTTTATTACAGTTCCTTGTATCAGAAACTTTTCAGCAACAAATGTTCTCAGTTTGGAAATTTGAGTTTTTAAAACTTATATTTTAACATAGTATGTTTACAAATAGTCATTTTCTACAATTTTTGAGTAATAATACCTCAACTATTCGAAATTTCTTTTATAATGCTTCTCACATGAAAGTGGCCTCGCAATTATTCGGATTACGACTATCCGCAATGTGTTCTCTCTGGGTCAAATTAAAATTAAGCTGATTTCACTGTACCTTGATTACTATAGATTTGTATGGTAAAACACTTAAAACCGCCCGAAAGATTATTTACTAGTTGTAAAAATATATTTTCATTTTCTTGCAGTACAGTAGTTGTATCAAGTCCTCTTTTTTAATGTCAGTAAATATATATTTACTAGTTGTAAAAATATATTTTCATTTTCTTGTGGTACAGTAGTTGTATCAAGTCCTCTTTTTTAATGTCAGTAAATATATATTTACTAGTTGTAAAAATATATTTTAATTTTCTTGCAGTACAGTAGTTGTATCAAGTCCTCTTTTTTAAATGTCAGTAAATATATTTCAAAACATAAGCGTATGAGAAACACCTCAATTGTGAATTTGAATAAAAGGGTGAGACAATTATATTACATGCTATACATATATAGTAAATATAAATTGTTCCTCCTATTTTTCAAAGTTCAACGTATTACCTGGTATTTGCACGTTCCGACTCACTCCACACGCAATTTTTGAATTTTGCGTGTTGTATCTCGGATTGTAGAGTGATTTATGGGTTATAAAAAGTCTTGCATAAATGGATTTACAACTGTAGCGATTGTGGTGCTAACATTCTTGTTTATTTTGAACTGACAGAAGCATTCTTGTGCGTAAACACCGGTAACCTTTGCGTAATATGTACAGGATAGGTAAGGTGTTATCTACGCTGCTGTGGAGGCTCGTGGATTGCCACACTCCAGTCAGTCTGCCGGCCTCCTCATTCAACACATTATCACTCTTCCTTTGCCAAAACTGTTTCGTGCCATACATTTAATTTTTATCGTGCTTTCGTAAAACTTTAGATTTTACTTTCTTTATACTAAACATCCTGTAAATCTAAATTTGGATTTTAAAGTTTTTACAATTGTTATTGAACTTTGAACATTTACTGTGTGTTAAACATGGCGTCTCCACCACAGTTGGTTCGCCACTATCCTGAGGATGGACTCATCGAGTGGTAGTAGTGACTAAGTCATGCCAACTTGAACATGCCATGTGTAGGCAGGCCTACATGCAGAGTATACAGAGTGGTCCAGCACCCTCATAAATATATTGGCTGCAATAAAAGCTGGATTGTAAATAATAATGTAATTGATTCAATCGTAACAATCATAGGAAAAGAACGTGAGTGTGGTACAGTAAATGTTTCTGGTTGAGAATGACAACACTGGCAGCCCATGGGCCCACACCGCATTCCGTCTTGTGATGGAGCAACCAGGCCAACTACTAGCATCTGTTGTTTCACTATCCCCAGTGTCGAGTGAACTTCTTTTTTAACAGCTTCACTTCGTTAAAGCGAAGCTTAAACTACGTGAAATGTTTGTACAGTAAGTAAGAAAGACAAACTGTAAATTAAATTAATTACATAAATTTGGCTGCGTCGTGTTAAATTCTAACCAATTAAATGTAAATTAATGGGACATTTGGAATCCTACCTGGAACAATTGTCCCCAACCACTTTAACTTATTTCGTTCTACAGTATAGAACACATTATATTTGTAGTGTTTCCCGTTTTAAAACCAAGGTGGGCAGTGTTCTCCAACAATTTCTAAAAGCAATAGTTAAAATAAGCTGCAAGAAAAGAAGTCAAATGATGTGCCAACTGTAAGAGAAGTGAAAGCATCAAAAAACCTGCTGTCACTTGGCCGTGGTAGATGCCAAGACGGGTATGGCTGTTAGCGGTGTTTTGTATTGCTTGTCTACCGTC
This sequence comes from Stictocephala bisonia, assembly GCA_035578905.1. Classification (NCBI taxonomy): domain Eukaryota; kingdom Metazoa; phylum Arthropoda; class Insecta; order Hemiptera; family Membracidae; genus Stictocephala; species Stictocephala bisonia. Next base: position 689,881 of record JAQJVL010000086.1, on the reverse strand, counting down.
AACAAGTGTTAACGGAACAGCTGTGCTAGTGCTGCGTATCCGGTGACTGCTCACGATCACATTATCGGAGTGCCATATGAAACATACTAATAAACAAAATTATAGTTGCGTAAAATAGTTAAAAAGTACTTTTCTCGGCTAAATGAGTTTTTTGTTTTCTCTTTTTAATTATAAGTTGGTAATTAACTCTTCATAGTACAATCAGTTTTCGCTCGCTGTGTAATGAAGGAGATTCGCTTTGTCGGTCGGCGTGCTACAAAGAGCCGCCGCTTGCCCGGAGCTCGGTTGTGATTTTCGTGTTTTTTATACTTTATATATCCTGATAGTCAGATTTATGAAAATAATTTGTTTTTTAGGAAACTGTAACTGAATGGCGGCGAGTTCTGTAATAATTTCGACTTGAACGAAAATTCGCAAGTTCATATGTTTTTATCTAACATAGGCCTACCAGTAGACATATTTGTTAGTATCCTATTTAAATTAACGTAGTGGCATTATAGTAAGTTAATCATGTTATAGTGGGGACAGTTGCTTTTACATAATACTTGCAGGATGCCAAACATTGCAAAGCGGGGTTAATGAAACAGTTGGCAAGACTGCCTACTTCGCTCTTAAGTTTTGTTCTTTTACGGCACTTCATATAATATTTGCCTGGTTATTTGATTCACCTCACCCTAAAAGCTGTTTCCTCGTGGGCCAGCCATCATCATTGTGCCTCCGCTTATCAGTTCCGAAAACGGCCGTAAACTGTCCCCCGCTGTCCCCGCCATATTGAGGACCTGTCCCATTCAATTTGCACTGACAACTCCGCTGTGTTGACACAGGTGACGATGTGTTTGGCTACACCACCCGTCTGAGTCGAAGATTTCTCATAAGCATTAGGTCTACGAGAGTTATATTAGAATCATACTCTTCGGAAATGCAAGAAACGATGAAGCATTAATCTTTATCACTCAGTGTACGTTTATTATGGGAATATTTGAAAATAATAAATTATTACATTAACTAAAATTAAAATGTTAGCTTGCGACAGGGAAATGTCAGTAGTTTGTAATATTAATAGGCTATTTAAAAACCATAAACAATGTACTCACACTTTGCTTAATGTTCTGGTACGCCGAACAGATTTTGATGACATTTGGAGGGAAGTTAGCTTTTGTATGATGAAAACCCACCAAGAATTGATGTCTAGAAATTCCGTTAATAAGGAATAGAAACAGCCCTTCAACGTTTCCCGTTCAGCATTAATTTAATTTAATAATTTATTTAAAACCGCAAATAAACAAACATAAACATGACTCTAAAGCTAGAATAATTAATTTAGTTTTCATTGTTAAATGTTTAAGGTCATTTCTACTAACTCTAACATGATTGCACTACTTTTTATCCCTCTAAAGTAGACTTATAGGGGTTTCTAGACTATGACTTCGTTATTTATGAGAACGGCAGCAGGCTGAGCTTTTATATTGATGGTATGGTTTCGAGAGAACCATCGAGAAAAGCGAAAGTAAGCATAGATAACCACCCCGTAGCGAATCAAGGGCTGTCGGCTTGTTTGTGCAATATAAATAACTAACTGCCACTATACAATGACATGTAGATGAAACGTGCCATTAACTGGGCCGTGGCTAGTAATGATATGTCATAATCTTGACCGTGTTAAGTAATGAATTGTCATCATCTGGTCCGTGTTTAGTAATGAACCGTCATCACCTGGTCCGTGTATATTAATGAACCGTCATCATCTAGTCCGTGTTTAGTAATGAAATGTCATCAACTGGCCCGTGTTTAGTAATGAAATGTCATCATCTGATCCGTGTTTAGTGATGAACTGTCATCATCCGGTCCGTGTTTAGTAATGAAATGTCACAACTGGCCCGTCTTTAGTAATGAAATGTCATCATCTGGGCCGTGTTTAGTAATGAACTGTCATAATCTGGTCCGTGTTGAGTAATGAACTGTCATAATCTGGTCCGTGTTTAGTAATAAAATGTCATCAACTGGTCCGTGTTTAGTAATGAAATGACATTTACGAAGATAAGCTTAGTGAACGGTTCACACTGAGGCCTTACCTCGTGTGGTCTATATTAAGTCACCTTGTGACTTTACACACAAGCCTTTGTGATGCTAGTATTCAATAAGCCCCTTTATACTCCGCCGCTGGAATTTTGTTTACGATTTTAACGTCTAGCTATTGGTTCTCTTTAGGCGACATTTTTTTTTTCGCTTCTCAATTAAACAATTATTCTATTTTAAATACTGAATATCTAATAATAGATCCGTGTTATTATTAAGCGCTAACAAGTTTATTTACTGTGTCGTCATGTTTTGTACTTACAGTATTTCATTTTTAAGACGTATGTTTTGTAATATATTTCTCTCTATTTAAAGTTAACGTGGCTGTATAACTGTAGTAGTCAGCGGACTTGTCATCGGGCCGTTGCGCCTTTGATAAACTAGACTGCCGTTACGTATGTTTTGTAATATTTCTCTTATTTAAAGTTAACGTGGCTGTATAACTGTAGTAGTCTCCGGACTTGTCCTCGGGCCGTTGCGCCTTTGATAAACTAGACTGCTGTTACGTATGTTTTGTAATATTTCTCTCTATTTATAGTTAACGTGTCTATATAACTGTAGTAGTCTCCGGACTTGTCCTTGGGCCGTTGCGCCTTGTGATCAACTAGTCTGCGGTTACGATTTTTTTATCGAAATACATTTTAAATTGCAACTTGATATTCTCAATTGTTAAAATAAAAATAGATCATTGTTGAAAAGAAGCTTTCACCTCAGGTAAGTTTGAGCCAGATTTACGTAGCGTTTAAAACTTTCCTAAAAAAAAGTCATAGAAAACTTGGCTGAGAAGTAATGTTTGCTATGTGAGTAATGACGCAAGTTATGGTTTCAGAGTGTGAGTAGTGGTGCTTACAACAGGATTCATTTAATTTACTACAAGCTATCTAAACCTAGTGCATAATAAAATTAGTAACTAAATGCTGGGAAAACAGATTGTGTTTTTGTTTTTCATCCGAAAACATCCTTGCCAGTTTCTGTTTATTAGTTTTTATAGGCTATATTAGTTTTTATAGGCTATGTGGTGGGTTTTCTTAGAATGATGTTAACTTCTGGCCTACCTTTCAATTCTTCAACCGTAATCTATAGTACCATATCCTTCTGTACTTTTGTGATCCACCTGATGTTGCTCTTACTATTCCGTAATGTCTCTATTCTTCTTCTATTTATTATATTCTTTAGTGTCCTCATTAAATGTCTAAAAATGGAATTTGTTTCTTATTCATCTTGCTTATATAACTTGTTTTATTTCTTTATCATATATTTAAAAACTAGTCTTTATATATATTTGGTTTACATTTGTCTTGACTGTTCTTTTTTCTATCTTGAGTAACCTGTCTATTACTAAATTTTTTTAGTTATATAATGAATGAATACTGTAAACTATTGTTTCAATCAATTCTACAAACTGATTGCGAAAAGCATTCATGCTTAATGTTTATACTTACATACCGGGGTGCAAGTAACAGTGAGAGAGGAACAGGACACAGTTTGAATATAAAATGAGATACCTACTAGTAAGTGGAGTTCCTTTGACTGGACCGTTTTGTCCAAACAATGGGGATGGCTTATAATGACGGTGGACGTTCTTTACCCCACCCCCACCCATCCACAACTCCCTATCCCATGAATATTATTTAATCCTACATGTACATACATATTCAGACAACTATTTCCTTTAAATTTGTTTCTTCACTTATGTTTAAGAAAGCAAACATAGCATTTTAAATATTAAAAAATTTTGACGTATTTTAAATATTTTATAGTTGCAAAGCTGATTATCAAAGTTTTGTAGGACATATGTTAGAACAGTGAAAGGTCAACGTTGTGGAGAATGGGCTTTCACCAACCTCCAACTGGGTGGGATGTGCTCTCTCGCTGACACGAATACACATCGTCAGCTCTATATACTGATGTATATAGTCGTGAGCTCGTACTTCACATTTCACAGTAAAGTGGTGCAACTTATCGCCAACTGTGTTCTATTCTTATCTTGTATTTGTTCAAGATTTATTTATTCTGCTAAAAATATTTATTATCTGTGGCAACTACTATCGCGTCCCAGTGACAGTCGGTTGACAAAACTTGATAACGATATGTTACCGTTACGAGACGTTGGAGATGACTCTTAGCTACTATTATCTCTGAGGAGGGTTTTAGAGTAGATATCCCTTCATTCCAGATGTTTTATTATTCTGTACTATCTGCTATATGCCTCCAGTGAAAGTTGGCTGGCAAGACGTGATAACGATATGTCACCGTTACCAGACGTTGGAGATGACTTTTAGCTACTATTATCTCTGACGAGGGTTTTAGTGTAGATATCCCTTCATTCCAGATGTTTTATTATTCTGTACTATCTGCTATATGCCTCCAGTGAAAGTTGGCTGGCAAGACGTGATAACGATATGTTACCGTTACCAGACGTTGGAGATGACTCTTAGCTACTATTATCTCTGACGAGGGTTTTAGAGTAGACATCCCTTCATTCCAGATGTTTTATTATTCTGTACTATCTGCTATATGCCTCCAGTGAAAGTTGGCTGGCAAGACGTGATAACGATATGTTACCGTTACCAGACGTTGGAGATGACTCTTAGCTAACTATTATCTCTGACGAGGGTTTTAGAGTAGATATCCCTTCATTCCAGATGTTTTATTATTCTGTACTATCTGCTATATGCCTCCAGTGAAAGTTGGCTGGCAAGACGTGATAACGATATTTCACCGTTACCAGACGTTGGGAGATGACTTTTAGCTACTATTATCTCTGACGAGGGTTTTAGAGTAGATATCCCTTCATTCCAGATGTTTTATTATTCTGTACTATCTGCTATATGCTCCCAGTGAAAGTTGGCTGGCAAGACGTGATAACGATAGGGCCTATGTCACCGTTACCAGACGTTGGAGATGACTCTTAGCTACTATTATCTCTGACGAGGGTTTTAGAGTAGATATCCCTTCATTCCAGATGTTTTATTATTCTGTACTATCTGCTATATGCTCCCAGTGAAAGTTGGCTGGCAAGACGTGATAACGATATTTCACCGTTACCAGACGTTGGAGATGACTCTTAGCTACTATTATCTCTGACGAGGGTTTTAGAGTAGATATCTCTTCATTCCAGATGTTTTATTATTCTGTACTATCTGCTATATGCTCCCAGTGAAAGTTGGCTGGCAAGACGTGATAACGATATTTCACCGTTACCAGACGTTGGAGATGACTCTTAGCTACTATTATCTCTGACGAGGGTTTTAGAGTAGATATCCCTTCATTCCAGATGTTTTATTATTCTGTACTATCTGCTATATGCTCCCAGTGAAAGTTGGCTGGCAAGACGTGATAACGATATTTCACCGTTACCAGACGTTGGAGATGACTCTTAGCTACTATTATCTCTGACGAGGGTTTTAGAGTAGATATCCCTTCATTCCAGATGTTTTATTATTCTGTACTATCTGCTATATGCTCCCAGTGAAAGTTGGCTGGCAAGACGTGATAACGATATTTCACCGTTACCAGACGTTGGAGATGACTCTTAGCTACTATTATCTCTGACGAGGGTTTTAGAGTAGATATCTCTTCATTCCAGATGTTTTATTATTCTGTACTATCTGCTATATGCCTCCAGTGAAAGTTGGCTGGCAAGACGTGATAACGATATGTTACCGTTACCAGACGTTGGAGATGACTCTTAGCTACTATTATCTCTGACGAGGGTTTTAGAGTAGATATCCCTTCATTCCAGATGTTTTATTATTCTGTACTATCTGCTATATGCCTCCAGTGAAAGTTGGCTGGCAAGACGTGATAACGATATTTCACCGTTACCAGACGTTGGGAGATGACTTTTAGCTACTATTATCTCTGACGAGGGATTTAGAGTAGATATACCTTCATTCCAGAGTGTGATATTATATGATCTCTTCAGTTTGCCTTCCAATACTTTCTAAGTAAAATATTCCTTTGTAAAGGTTAAGTCAATGTTTGTCTTTGAACAGGATTTCAATTTTTTTTGTCAAAATTTGCTAAAAAATGGGCAATTTATTTTCGAAGAAATTGTGAATTTCGTTGTGAAACCGTTGGAATTTACTTTCTGGCCGATGTATAATGGATGGAGTGGGCCATGTTATCTTAGATTCAAGTGGAGAAGTGTTCAACACGACCACAGCACGAACCCCAAGCACGCGACCTGCCCCCTCCACCCCCTCTTGTATTGTGGCAACACATCTCTCACCCAAGGACTCATTGCTGCTCTTGACATTTTCGATTCTGCGCCTGGTCTAGCCGTCGTCAGCATGGATTTAGGTTTTATTGTTTCTGACATGCTTACGTGGTTTTTATCTTTATGTTCAATCTTTGTTTTGGCTTTATGTTCCACCGGAAAGTCGGACGGCGTGCTTTCTTTCTGCGAACACTGTCGTTAAACACCAACGTTCTATTGTTACTGCAGCCTGTTAAAACTTAATTTTCTTTGCTTCTTATAACAAGGAACATTTGTCTTATTATTAGTTAACTCTCTTTTTCTATGTGAGGCGAGGCTTCATAAAACTACACATTAAAGGAATATTTATTTCGGCCATCGATTGTGCCTATAACTGTCTTTGGTGTGTCTAGGACTACATCGAGCGCCACATTTCAGCGGACCACCCCTACTACAATGTCGTGTTGAGTCTCTTGTACATCAAAAGCATAAATTTTGTATTTTTCTGTTCGTTTGATTCATTCTCGTATTCATAATTCCCAAATCGCGTCGTCCGTTACCATTAAATCACAAGCCTTTGTATAATATTTACATTCAACTAAGGTGCTGAACGTAAGTTGTTTCCCTGAAGGTTCTAGTCTTCATACCTTGTAAGTGATGTTATTATTCCTTATTCAGAGTGAGGCAGCATAAATTCCTTCTTACAAACTTAATAAATCACATTGTATGAATAAGTATATTTGTATTTATTTTTATAATGTAGGCAGAAATCTTAACGTTTTATTTATTTTACATAGTTTTGAAGATGAAATCGGGTAGCTAACGTTCCCTCTGAGTAAACCGATTTATGGCATTCGTCATGACTTGGTTATAATGTTGGCAATTTCTTGTTGGATGTTGATCTTCATCTTGTAGAGTGCTTGGGCGGTCGAGGACTTTTTGTAGTGCACGTTTGTTGATAGATCCACACAAATGAAAATAAGTTTTATGGTTGAGGAAAATGAATGCCAGAAATCGATTTACTCCAGTGTATAGAGAATGGTGGACGTCACCTACCCGATTTGATCTTCAAAAGTATGTAAAACAAAACCTTAGATATATGCCTACATTATAAAAAATGTTTATTTGTAAGTAAAACTTTTTAAATACAGTGTTTTTAAAACAGGAAGTTATGTTGTCGCACCCTGTACAATACGCCAAGCCGTTTTTTGCTAACGCAACTCTTCCCACATTTTAATCATTTTGAACGATTAGAGTGTGAAATCAATTCGCCCCTATTCGTAGTTGTTCCACAAGGTCCTTATTATTAAATATTTTCATAAGGGCTCGGGAAGCTCTCAAAGTACTGTACGTTTTTTGACCATAACAATTGCATGGAGAGAGATTTAAATAAGTTGAAAAGTAACAACAGTTAAAATGTAAGTAACGGTTTTTATAGTATTCATGTGGCCCTAAACTTAACACAATGTCAGGAGAGTATTTGTATGCATTGCAACTTTGATCTACTCAGAACAAACGAACGTATGTTTGTGTCTCTGTCAGTTTGTCCATTATGCATTTCAATTCATTGTTCATTATATTTTTCCAGGGAAGCATGGTTTTGAAGGGTCCCGCCCCAATGACCTTAAGGTTTCAATAACACACTAATGGAAATATTTCATTTTAATCATCTAATACATCAAATAGAAACTTTTGGATCCGGCTTAAGAACAACATTATGTGTCATCTGAATCGTTATACATAAAATCAAAAAACTATGTATTTACTAATCACGAAATATCCGGAACCACAGACAGATTTTGATGAAATATGCAGATATGTTAGCTTTTTTATCATAGAGACCCTCTAAGACAGAATTTCTGGAAATTCCATTCCTAAGGGGCAGAAACAGCCCTTCACGTTTTTTCTCCCCCCCCCATAATAACTTTGGCATTAATTTAACTTAGTGATTTATTTTTCAAACAGCTGATAAAAAAACAGCCAAACCCGTTTCACAGGCGAGGCCTTGCTGGGGTTGACACGAGACGCATGCATGGGTGTCCCCTAGTTTTTAATACTATTCAACGCTTTATAGGATCTGACGTATACAGTGCATTTAGTAGGTAATGAATTTAACTAATATTAAAATTGGATTAGAAAAGCATTGTTATACCGGAGAAGTGTGTTTTCACTATAACAGAGCAATGACACTTTGACTGAGATACATAGGAGTGCTGATGTGTGCGACTGTCAAAGAGTCACGATTCGACACGGAACGAATTAAAGCGTTCTAATTTGAAATTAATGAACCTCGTTGTTCGCTGTTGTTACTGTTATTCGCTATGGAACGCCTTTGTGCGATCCAGTTCGATTTTATTATTTAACGACTTGTACATAACTTATTTTCCATATTGTTATCAGCTGTGCCCATTGTTTTACTATCGCACTATTTGAAATAATTTATTGCTTTCTGTAATAGAAAGGTACGGACATTGTTATTTAGTAATTGTAAAATGAAGTGAAGCCGTGTTTTAAGCCATTCTTTTGTATCTGAAGTGGAATTAAATACGTTTTTAAAGCCTTTATCACACGGAGCTGGTACCCAGCAGCTATTTCTCGCAGCTAGAACCATCTGCGTTCTTCAGCGCGCTAGAAGTCTTCTCACACGGAGCTGGTAGTTCTCGCAGCTAGAAACATTTGCGTTCTTCAGCGCGCTAGAAGTCTTCTCACACGGAGCTGGTAGTTCTCGCAGCTAGAACCATCTGCGTTCTTCAGCGCGCTAGAAGTCTTCTCACACGGAGCTGGTAGTAGTTCTCGCAGCTAGAACCATCTGCGTTCTTCAGCGCGCTAGAAGTCTTCTCACACGGAGCTGGTAGTTCTCGCAGCTAGAACCACCTGCGTTCTCCAGCGTGCTTGTGTTGTCACAAGGAGGGAATTTTAATTATATTAGAAAAATTGTAAAATTAAAAAGCAACATTGAACAGTTTTATCTTTTAGCAGCTGGAAACACCAGATATAGTGTTAGTATCTTCTACCGTTATAAAATCAGTCACCTAACGATTCTACTATTCTGCTTGTTACTTGCGGTGGAAAAAAACAATTCCGTATGACAAAGTTCTTTCTGTAAGTAATCTTTTTCTGAATAAGCTTTACATTTTATTTTTTAGGAATCTTTCATCCAATCTCATCGAAGACGATCTTCTGCGATATTTTGGAACCCTAAATAAGATACGACTTTTGCAGAGTCATAATGTTGTGCTTATGGTGCATTCAGTCATAGCATAGACCTATACATTGTAACAATAGTGTTTATTTTCATTTATGTTAAGTTAATATTTTAAAGCAAACATATTAAGATAGTCTATCGCAGTGACTTTCCCAGGACGGCAAGTGATGAAGTTCGTGCTCCGTACCAAGGACCGTCCTGCGGTTGTCTGAGAAACAGTCGTCGACCTGGATTTACGTGAAACACAACATAATACAACGGTTCCACCCAACTCGTCTATCGCAGTGACTTTCCCAGGACGGCAAGTGATGTAGTTCATACTCCGTACCAAGGACCGTCCTGCAGTTGTCTAAGCAACACTCGTTGACTTGGATTTACGTGAAACAACATAATACAACGGTTCCACCCAACTCGTCTATCGCAGTGACTTTCCCAGGACGGCAAGTGATGTAGTTCGTGCTCCGTACCAAGGACTGTCCTGTGGTTGTCTGAGCAACAGACGTCGACCTGGATTTATGTGAAACACACATAATACAACGGTTCTACCCAACTCGTCTCCTCGGTGACTTGCCCAGGACGCCAAGTGATCGTAGTTCGTGCTCCGTACCAAGGATAGTCGTCCTGCGGTTGTCTGAGCAACATACGTCGACACAGGTTTACGTGAAACTATATAATACAACATTTGATATCACCACCGCCCAACTACTCAATATCAACTTCTAAAAAACAAATCTTAGACATTTTTCTTTGTAAATAACCGATTGTTATACCAAATACTATGTTTGTAATTCAAATCTCATGTAGTGTTTTCTCCTGCAAATCAATATACATCTTAATATTCATACGAGAAATATGAACTGATACGTTCAACAAAAAAAGTGGATTAGGTTAGGTTAAAGTTTAATATCGTCTTATTTTACCAGGTGAAGTTAGGGCTAAGAAGCCCTTTCTACACTTAACCTGGGCACCATTGGCTTAAGGGTGACTTCCGAAGCATCACCAGTGACCGGGCAGGCGGGCTGTGTACGAGGATAGGATCGCTCAGACGGTCGCCCATCCAAGGGACAGCCACGCTCGATGTTGCTTGACTCCGTTATGTCAGTTATACTATCTAACATAACCTACCCTGTTTTGTTAAATAAGTCAGTTTTATCTAAAACTGACCTAGTGTACATATGAAGAAATGGATGTCATAATTGTGTCTAGTTTGGAAACTACATAAGATTAATGCTATATACACACAGTTTTTTTAAATAGTGTTTTTGTAAAAAAATTGTATTTTGCTGAAACATACTAGTTAAAAATTGTAATTCCATATTTACCTTCAATATATTCCCGTCCCTTCAAAACGTCAGTTTTACTAGAATGTGTGGTCACTATCTGGTTACTCTTTACCGAACATATTGAACAATTAATAGTACTCTACATCAGTACTCTACATCAATGACTATATATTGGACCAAGTGTTTTGGATGTATATTGGATTCATTCTTTAAGATTCAACTAGTGAGTTTGATATAGCACGACAGTTTGCAAATTTCAGTGTTATCATGGTTACGATTCCTCAACGTTTGGTTCCGGTACTATTAAATATCAGATGGTCGGTAGCGTAGTTGGTGTCGTAGAGATTGTGTCGGAATTTGGTCTTGCTTTCACACAAAGGAAAATGTGTTGATCGGGCTACAATAAAGGACGGATGTCGGGGAACAGTGTCAATTAAACGCATCATTAACGCAAATATTTTGGAAATGAGGACTTCTACTATCAGTTTTCGTTACTAATCCATATAGCGAGGATCAGTAATGCTGTTGTCATGAGATAGAAGAATGAATATTAAAATAAACTTTGTTGGACAGATAATCTCAAGTACTTAGATGTTTATTGATATAACATTTTTAAACTCATTGTAAAGTTTCTCTTGTTTTTGTATAACTTTTTTTAAACACATTTTAGTTATTAGTCAACTAATAAAGTTTATTGCAATGTATAAACATACATTATTGCCTTTGGGAGCGTAGTTTGTTAAAGGCTAGCTTCATAAGCTTAAGGTTCGATGTCAATTAGAGTCTTAACAAATTTTGAAAGGGATTAGCTGATAACCACCGGTTATTAATTAAAAAGACAATTTATAAGGAATAGTCGGCTTAAGTTTGTAACAATGACTACGTTCGCTTATTTACTCATATACGAAATCAATATTCGTCCATATCTTGATGATCGGCGTCTTAAGAATAAATAAATAAAAACACAAGGTGGCAGCCTAATAATGAGTAATAGAAGTCCTATTTTTATGTAATGTACGAAAAAGTAAAGTGGAGAAACTTTTCTTCCGTTGCTCGGCTGATATACGTTCAATAGACAGTCCTTTTAAGTGCTGTGTTTTGTGGTAGGGAGAAACCCGTGTCCAGGACGCAGCTTTCACAGCCCGCGCCGTGGCGAATCCGCGATGAAAACCTCGGCCCGTAGTTAGCGGAAACACGTGGGGGCATTGCCCTCCTCTTCATTTTCCGCTTCTTTCTTCTCCTCCGTTCCTTCATTTTACTGAGCGAATGTAGCACAGTTCTCAGGTCGACGCACTGCATTGTTCCCGGCTACCCAGACACAAGTAACATGGTCGGTTTATAACCTTGTGACCTTGTGTAAGAATGGTTGAAATACATATCACGAACTTCCGTAAATGAATTGTCTGTGTTCCTTAAGGTCATTGATAATACTAGGGCAGTTAAACGTCAATATTGAACATGCGTTGTGGAGATTGTCTGCTCAGTGGTTGCTTTCAATGTGGATACTACTACAGTAGTCAAGGGTGTCGGCGGGGTCCGTACGTTGCGAAGTTGAACATGCGTTGTGGAGATTGTTAGCTCAGTGGATGCTATCAATGTGGATACTACTACAGTAGTCAAGGGTGTCAGCGGGGTCCGAACGTTGCGTAGTTGAACATGCGTTGAGAGTAGTCAAGGTTGTCGGCGAGGTCCGAACGTTGCGTAGTTGAACATGCGTTGTGGAGATTGTCTGCTCAGTGGATGCTATCAATGTGGATACTACTACAGTAGTCAAGGTTGTCGGCGGGGTCCGAACGTTGCGTAGTTGAACATGCGTTGTGGAGATTGTCAGCTCAGTGGTTGCTATCAATGTGGATACTACTACAGTAGTCAAGGGTGTCGGCGGGGTCCGAACGTTGCGTAGTTGAACATGTGTTGTGGAGATTGTCAGCTCAGTGGTTGCTATCAATGTGGATAGGCTACTACTAGAGTAGTCAGGGTTGTCGGCGGGGTCCGAACGTTGCGTAGTTGAACATGCGTTGTGGAGATTGTCTGCTCAGTGGATGCTATCAATGTGGATACTACTACAGTAGTCAAGGTTGTCGGCGGGGTCCGAACGTTGCGTAGTTGAACATGCGTTGTGGAGATTGTCAGCTCAGTGGTTGCTATCAATGTGGATACTACTACAGTAGTCAAGGGTGTCGGCGGAGTCCGAACGTTGTGGATGCTACTAGAGTAGTCAGGGGTGTCGGTGGGGTCCGAACGTTGTGTAGTTGAACATCGTACCAATACTACTTCACTCGGATTCCATGTAAAACTGAAGATCCCTGAGTTCCCTTGGCTATTAATAAATGGCTCTTTCTAAGAAACTTGACCTTAGTAACAATGACTGCACTCGTTCATCTACATTTATTCGCCTCTCATATTAGCTGGTCATATATCTACGATAGGCGTCTTAGTAATGAATAGTGTGTGTAGTCTTTCATGTTCACATAGCCCCCTCAATGGATATTAGCACGTTGAGACACAAGACTGGGAAAACAAGGAACGTTAAACCGCATTGGTCGGCTGTGAGATCCACAGGTAATCGCTCGCCACACAAAACTGACGTAGTACAGCCTTACCAAAGCACTCTAATTAAATTTAGTTTGTTAGTTTAAATATTAACAGATTCTCTCGTTTTAGCGTGGTATAGTGCTTGATTTCAATTGTAAAGGATTGATTAGGTGTTATACTGATGTTCAGTGTTAGTGAATTTAGCAAGTAACTGGTTATCACCATGAATTTCATGATGTCTTGTCATGCGCGACCATAAAGAAGAAGATTGAAAATGACTAACAAAAATGAACGAAACGAAACGACGAAAAAAGAAGGTGGCCGGCAAGATCCACTGACAAAGGAGACGTAATGTTTCTTTCTTAGTGTGGGACCTTCTTGCGTCGGCTTTGTTCTTGGTGTCTGGACCTCTTTTTTTTCTTTTTTTTTCTTTTTTTATTTTTTAGACCATCAACACAGCGCGTCTCTGATTTACACTGGGGAAAACGATTTGTCGTCCTACCACTGTAGACTTAGTTACAATTTTAGGAGTCTAACAAAATAATAATAAAAGTTAATTAAGGCCAGAGGTGGATAATACCATATAAAGTGGTATACAGAGAACTGGAGCCTATTACTAGGCCTACACGGAAGAAGAATTATTTCATTGGTCACAGTATGACGACACCAATACTATATTACTAAGACAAGTTTTGGGTAAACACTAGAGATTGAAACCATCAACTAGGTAGGATTAAGGAAATTAAAGAGGATATCGTATGGAAGAACTTGAAATATCTGGGACAATTTGCTAGTGAAACACAAAAGTTGAAGAAATTGGAAAACTTCAAAATAAGATTAAACCAAATTAGACAAACTATGTACAATATAAGTGTATTTACATAATATGAATAACGAAAGAGAAGATCATAGCGAATCAGCTTTTAAACTGTTTAAACAATTTAAACAACTTAAATTTAATGTTACAATTGTTAACATGTTAAAGGATGGTTTGAATAATTACAAATTTAATGGAAACAATTTAAATCAAGAACAATTGGTCCATGCGGAAAAAATTTCTCCAAAAGGACTACCAGATATCGACTAACTGAAGTGGCCGTAACACCATTAAAATGGTATTTTGGACAGTCTCAAATATATTTATATAACTGTACAAAGGAACAAGGGGTTTGTGATCAAACAGTCCAGGTTTGCCACCGATGTAGTGGCCGGGCAAAGGTAAAGGGACTGCCTGTTGCTCCCAATACTTTATTACCATCAGACACGACGTCGTACCCAGCTGTGTAAAGCCAACCAATCCTCTCTACTTGCAACTGTCTCACTCTAACGGGGAACGTCTTGGTGGACAGGTGAACTCGGATTGCAACATCACGCCGACCCAATTTGGATGTTTTGTCTGTCAGCGTGGCGTGTTGTCTACTATGTTTGAAGTATGACACCGAAGTCAGCAGCAACACGCATTGCATTTGTGCCGGTATTACATCAAATATGTCACACAACTAAACTGTCCAGTCTTTACTAATTATAAAGTAAAATGTATTATGTATGATCGGACTGTAATACCTCTCTAGGTTCATGCGTGCTATATTTAGAGCATGTAGGGTTATCAGCAGCAGATGTGAATCGTTTTCGCTGAGCTGCCTTACTTCGGTGGCATGATCAGCTTCCGCGACAATGTTTGACTTCTAGTTGCTCTTTACTTAATTATTATTCACTGTAACATTGTTACTATTAATTAACTCTTATTTGAATAATTAATGATTTAGTTTAATCCTTCTAAGCTTTATTCGTTACTTTAATTAATATCAAACAATCGTCAATACTTATCATTACATAGTAGGCGAAGCTTGTTACAGCCCTGTCAGCTCGCAGCTTACGTTTTCCTATTTGCCATGACAATATTTAATGTAATGATACAGTTTAGGTAGATTAGTTATTTCTCTCACTTCCACCATTGAATCCATGTCTCTGGCACAGGTGCATTCAGTAGGTCACTTTCTAAGCGTCATTTCTATAACTTCATTTGTAACAGCACCAAATACTATTGTTGCTGTGCCTAATACGTTTGCTCTAAAAGTTTACGTTTAGCGTTACAGTTATGTGATTCATTCTCAAATCGCTTCGTACCTCTCGAAATGGAAGCACTCTGTTTAAGTTTAACTCTAGATCTCGTCCACTCTAACACCTTTGTCGTTAAAAGGTGCATGAACGTGTACCACTGAACGTGTATGGTAGACTAATATCACTCATACCTTCAGGGGTTGGTGACACCAAGTTAGTCAGTCAATGATGCTCGTCGCGCTCTTCTACAGTTGATACGGTCACCGCCTTGTAGAAATCTGTGAAAGTGTGGGAACTCTCTGTTCAATCTCGCCGTCAACTGGAAAACCGATTCGGAATACTCCGCAGGATCGAGGCCATCCGATCTACTTACTATAAGATACGCATGTCATTAGTTACTGACTCTTAGCTAAGTGGCTAACAAAATGGTTGATGCCTCTTCCTTGAGGAAATAAAATATCATATTAGATGTTTACATTGGTACATCACATAGTTTAATTACAGTGGGGTTTATCAAAATGTTACATCATCCTTCCACATTCGATCTTTTCCTGAGGTAAAATATTGTATTCTTGTTCGCTACGTAGCGACAGTGTTTAAAAGTATCGGCCGCGGGGCTCATGCCTTGCACTGTCCAATCAATCTGAGAAGTGTACAATAATTGATGGTCGACATTGAGGAGACTGGGTAGATTGATGTTTCCTCGCTCCTCTCCTGTCTACTGCATCCATTTTTCTGGCGTTATTGATACTAAGGCAATAAGGATTGCTTCTTCCGTATTGATTTGTTTTTATATTTAACGAATATAAAACTGGAGGACAGTTTAACATCATTCACATTTTAACATTATATACATATAGCTCGATTGGAATCACTCACTCACTCACTGACATAAATGTTGAGGCACTTCCCGGCGTCCTACCCCCATAAAGTGTGTACTTGAATTGAACCTCTCGGTCTGAAACCTCCAGGAAAATTCACAAAAGTTTTTCACTCATATACAAGATGGCGGACTTTTTTACCCCAAAACTGTCCCAATGTATTTCTTATGGAAAAATCGCAAAAAAGTCGTTTTTATGAGCTAACTTCAGAAAAAGCTTGATTAAAATGTTCAAACCTTCACGCTTCTACACAAGTAAGAAACGTACACCTTATATATGAATTATAATAGGTAGCTTAATAACCTAAAAATTTTGGGAATCGGGGTCCCAAAAACTAAATTATAAAATTTTTTAAAACTGATCTTATCTACTCAAGTGGGATATCAAATTAAAGTTATTTTTCTCCTGAATCCAAATATACCATCATATATTAAAAAGGGCAATTAATAAGGAGTGTATGAACAAAAAATCTCCGAAAACAAAAAAAAGTGTAATACTAAATTAAAACGCCCAAGTGGGGTATCAAACTGCAGGTTTTTATCTCATAAATTACATTCTACCATTATATCTTGAAAGAGAAACTGTTTAAAGATGCCCCCCCCCAAACAAAAATATGCTCAAAATCCCATTATTGAGTTATGTTAAACTAATACACCCAAATGGGGTATCAAACTAAAGGTATTTTTCTCTTAAATACTATCAAAGAATATCTTCTTTATCAAACTAAATATCTTCTTTAAATGTTCTAAAGTATACAAGATAATAAGATACCGTAATTAATTTGAATGTAAATATTATCAATTACTTTATATCAACAACAATTAAAACCGTCAGTAAAATACAGTAATCATATTACGAAAAATACCATGAGAATACATAATGTAACTAACCAATCATAACCCCATTAACAACTATATGCAAGCCAGCAGAAATATAAACCGATCACAATCGTACATCAAAATTTTTCTTTTTATGTTCATATTTATGGTAGATTGAATAATACTTTTTAATGGAGAAGGATTTAGATTGTTTAGTTACATTACGTATCTCATAGTATTTTTCATAATATGATTACTGTATTTAATTGACAGTTTTTAATTTTTAACTAATAACTATGAGGCTATATATTTTATCCTGCAGTACTATGATTTTTTGTACACTAATATATTTTATTTTGTTATTTTTTTATATATATTCTATATAATTTTATACATCAAATGATGTCAATAAAGTATTATTATTATTAGTTTTTATCAATATTCAACCTTCATACTCAACGCACACTTACTGACGCATTCACCTATATAATAATAGTAATTATAAAGTAATAAAGCCTACCAATACTTAAATCATGTAGTTTTCTAATTATTATAATTTTTATGTTATTTTTAGAATAATGATGTCGATCGTTACAAAAACTTGTAAATGCAAGAACAAGTTGTTTCTTTTTGTAACCCATTCCTATTTCTCCCAGTCCATGTAATTTATTTTCCAAATGATATCGGATGAATTGTCGGATCTGAGTAATGCTGATTTATATGTATCATTAATCTCATTTATTTGTCAGATATATTGTTATGTACAAGTGGTATTGCAACAAGCATTGGCCCATAAATACTGATATACGGGCATGGGAATCCTAGTATATAATAAATTAATATGTGTAAACTATCTTTAAAGTTCAAGTTGTACTGAGTGTAGAGTGAGTACGAAGTGATGACAGTGGAGGGAGGCGAGTGCGGGCTTGTAAAGTACCACAATAGGTCGTAATTATTACGACGTTTACTGACGTGTTTAAGGAGTTAGTGCCATTCAGCTTTCACCGCTTTTATAACAACCTTATCTGCGCCACGCATTTTTCTAAGGAGAATATGGGTGCTTTAAAAAAATGTTCCCTTTTAATTCCATTACTCTTTTATTGGATGCGCCCCCTTATTCTCATCATGGATTCGATTTAACCGAGGGTTGTTTTGTTTGATACATAATTTTTTTCCACCAGGTTTTCTATTCTTCGTCTGACCACCGCTCTTGCGAATGAATATTGGAGAGTGCTTGTCTGAGGAAAATTAGGATTTGCAAGATCATCCTGGATGACTTATAACTTATACTGCTGGTGTAAACACAGTGCCCACCTTAAAACTTTCACCAGCCTTTCTGCTGTTTGTTGGGTTTGATAAAACAATCTCAACTTGTAATTGACCGTTAAACTTAGGAACTTGAACATTGGCTTTGTAATTACGATCTCAGATTCGGGAAGTTCGGCAGAATCGTCTTCTTGTCAGCTGAACGTATTCGGCCGTGTACTAGCTCAGCGACAAACAGTGCTTACCCATCCAGCGCATGACTTTGTCGAGATTTACATGCTCAGCTCTATACCACGTGACATGTCGTATACTGGGGCCGCCACGTTCCCCAAAATCTCAGACTGATTAAGTGTGAGGCAACCAGAATGTTCAATGTAATGAACGTCTTCAGAAGAGATCTAAGGATTCATTTTACCATTTTCCCCGTTGAGTCTGGCATACACAGGGAGTGGGTTGTATACTGACAGGAACGGTCAGTATTATAGGTTTGTTGTTTAGCTAGGGTCACGGTAAGTAGTTTTTACTGTCATGGACCGTCCTACGATGTTGCATCAGATCTTAGCAGAACTGCTATATATAAGATTTGTCAAACACTGAGAAACCATGACCAGCGAAAACGTACTGTGATGGGATCACTACGTTTCATTCCCTCCGCGCGTTACAAGGAAAAACCTGCGCAAAGTAATGTTAATCATGCTGAACGCAAGCCTGGTGGCCGTTGCAAGGTATAACCTGCGGAATGTAATGTTAATCATGCTGAACGCAAGCCTAGTGGCCGTTGCAAGGTATAACCTGCGGAATGTAATGTTAATCATGCTGAACGCAAGCCTGGTGGCCGTTGCAAGGTATAACCTGCGGAATGTAATGTTAATCATGCTGAACGCAAGCCTAGTGGCCGTTGCAAGGTATAACCTGCGCAAAGTAATGTTAATCATGCTGAACGCAAGCCTGGTGGCCGTTGCAAGGTATAACCTGCGGAATGTAATGTTAATCATGCTGAACGCAAGCCTGGTGGCCGTTGCAAGGTATAACCTGCGGAATGTAATGTTAATCATGCTGAACGCAAGCCTGGTGTCCGTTGCAAGGTATAACCTGCGGAATGTAATGTTAATCATGCTGAACGCAAGCCTGGTGGCCGTTGCAAGGTATAACCTGCGGAATGTAATGTTAATCATGCTGAACGCAAGCCTGGTGGCCGTTGCAAGGTATAACCTGCGGTATGTAATGTTAATCATGCTGAACGCAAGCCTGGTGGCCGTTGCAAGGTATAACCTGCGGAATGTAACGTTATCCTTGTGTTGAACTCGAGCCTGGTGGCCGTTGCAAGGTATAACCTGTGGAATGTAACGTTATTATGGTAATCGCAAGCCTGGTGGCCGTTGCAAGGTATAACCTGTGGAATGAAACGTTATACTTATGGTGAACGCAAGTCAGGTGGCCGTTGCAAGGTATAACCTGCGGAATGAAACGTTATACTTATGGTAAACGCAAGCCTGGTGGCCGTTGCAAGGTATAACCTGCGGAATGAAACGTTATACTTATGGTGAACGCAAGTCTGGTGGCCGTTGCAAGGTATAACCTGCGGAATGAAACGTTATACTTATGGTGAACGCAAGTCTGGTGGCCGTTGCAAGGTATAACCTGCGGAATGAAACGTTATACTTATGCTGAACGCAAGCCTGGTGGCCGTTGCAAGGTACAACCTGCGGAATGAAACGTTATACTTATAGTGAACGCAAGCCTGGTGGCCGTTGCAAGGTACAACCTGCGGAATGAAACGTTATACTTATAGTGAACGCAAGCCTGGTGGCCGTTGCAAGGTATAACCTGCGGAATGTAACGTTATACTTATGGTGAACGCAAGCCTGGTGGCCGTTGCAAGGTATAACCTGCGGAATGAAACGTTATCCTAATGATGAACGCAAGCCTGGTGGCCGTTGCAAGGTATAACCTGCGGAATGAAACGTTATACTTATGGTGAACGCAAGCCTGGTGGCCGTTGCAAGGTATAACCTGCGGAATGTAACGTTATCCTAATGATGATCGCAAGCATAGTGGCCTTCCAGCGAATGAGGAATATGCCTGCTTTAGGAACGAGTTGTTGTGTATAAAGCCAGAAACTAACTTGTACACAGCCTGGAATACCGTCTGATTTACGGTCCCTTTAGTCCTTTACGTAATTGACAGCAATCAGCAATCTAAAGAGCTCCAGTTCATCGACGGTGAAGGGCTAGGTGTCTCCGTTGTGACAAACTTTGGCGTTTCGATTGATCAAATGGACACGAGTGACGGGGCGTTCGTAATGGAACTGGACCGTTGAGCGTGACATTTAGTAATGATTGCACCCGAGATCCAGGGGCCCCATCTATGAGCTCTTGTCATCAACATTTGAGATATCTTCTTGCTGATTTTCTGATTTTTACTCCGCAGATCTGAAGATTGTGTATGTGCGTAGATTAGCGAATTCCATAAGGACTGTTTGAGCCGTACGCTGAGAGTGGTGATGTCCATGGCATTGAAGATGGCAGTGGTTCGCGTCAGATTATCTTAGTACTTTTTATGAATGCAAATCCAAAAAAATGTCTAATATGGAACAGCGTATATTTGTTTTATGTTAAGGGGATCCGCCTCCTACAAAAGCCATTTTTTGAATTTGTTATTTTTTTGTTTTTGATAAAATTGAATTGTACATATTCTGAAAAGTGTAAATGTAAAATTTAAAGTCCTTGTCAGTATTATGTCTTATTTTTTTAATAATTTTTCTAATAATAGTGCATTTGGTGAAATTTTAACATTTTGTTAAACTGCGTTGATTGTGATTCTTTTATAGTCGATATGATTTTCTGTCTGGTTTTGTATTTTCATATATATACAATATAGAACTATATATATATATATATATATATATATATATATATATATATATAATGTAGAGCTGTTATATGTTTTTTATCACTGCATTATTAAAGCAATACTACTTATTTTTATATACACGATTACGTAACATGCTCACCTGGAAAGATTCAAAATGCAAACGGGGCCTTTCATTGACTGATATGGAGTAAAGTCCCAAAGTTACATTTGCAGAAAAACTTAGAGTTGAGGCTGCTGTAGGATAGGGTATCTGTATTTATAATGAAGGATACTTCCTAATTACTGCTCAGCTTCTAAACCAAGATGGACTGTCTCCCGGTTCAAATAATGTCAGTCTTGCGAAGACAAAAGGCTTGAATCGTCTTTGTTTTCATAAAGCAAGATCAACCGAAAAGTACAGGAAATACAGAAAGCTGTTGAAATAAAGCAAGTTAAATAAAAAGAGTCAAAGTAGGTCAGAGAGGGAAAAGCTATGGATTAGGGGAGTTTTAGAAGGTAAATGCTTTGTATTTTGTCAATAAAAACTTAATTTAAACTCATTTTGCCGTAGATAATATTTTCCTTGTTTTACTGTCTAAAATGTTAAATAAGTTGGTAACCAGAAAATATAGAACCTTGAAATTTTTCCCACGTCATCGTGATTTTACATTATGAATTTTAGAGGATGGAAAACTTTCTAGGAATCAAAATTAATATTTTAAAGATTTTTTCCCCTCAAATTTATTATTTTAATTTTTTCAATGTTACCAAAAATACGCACTACTTTTTAGGAATTTAAGTTAGAGCAATATCCATTCTCTAAAATATGATCAATTATGTTTTCAATAACATATAAAAATGATATTAAATTTGGATGAAAAGCAAAAAAGTTATTCAATTTATTTTATGCACATAAAAAACTACCAAAAACAAGAAAAAAGCAAAAATATATTTAGAATTTTGACTTAATATCCATTTTTTCTTATATATTATCTTTTTTTCAACAGAGTAATGTAAACCCATTAATATAATATTAATGTTATTAAATTAAAAAATGAAATCTGTTGAGGGAGGCGGATCCCTTAACACTAGATAATCCGAAACTGCTTATCTCCACTATCCTTCTTGTCGATATTTGTTCGCGTTTCAAGAAAATGTCAGGTATGCCGACTGGTTTGCTGTAACTAGGCCCATAGCAGTCGTTAATTAGACCAAAGTCCTATAACCGTTAGTAAACAAGCAGCACCGGATCGCTGTCGAGCGGAGATTGAGGTGGAAGTAACTTTTCACACCGGCAATACCGTCGGCTCGTCCCGTGTCCAAACTTGTGTTATTCTCAAGTACACGTTTACCTTCTGAACGTAGCTGTGATAATTGTAATTGCGTAACATGTCATTCGCACCGGATCGCTGTCGAGCGGAGATTGAGGTGGAAGTAACTTTTCACACCGGCAATACCGTCGGCTCGTCCCGTGTCCAAACTTGTGTTATTCTCAAGTACACGTTTACCTTCTGAACGTAGCTGTGATAATTGTAATTGCGTAACATGTCATTCGCACCGGATCGCTGTCGAGCGGAGATTGAGGTGGAAGTAACATTTCACACCGGCAATACCGTCGGCTCGTCCCGTGTTCAAACTATTTCGGATCGCTGTCGAGCGGAGATTGAGGTGGAAGTAACATTTCACACCGGCAATACCGTCGGCTCGTCCCGTGTTCAAACTATTTCGGATCGCTGTCGAGCGGAGATTAAGGTGGAAGTAACATTTCACACCGGCAATACCGTCGGCTCGTCCCGTGTTCAAACTATTTCGGATCGCTGTCGAGCGGAGATTGAGGTGGAAGTAACTTTTCACACCGGCAATACCGTCGGCTCGTCCCGTGTTCAAACTATTTCGTATCGCTGTCGAGCGGAGATTGAGGTGGAAGTAACTTTTCACACCGGCAATACCGTCGGCTCGTCCCGTGTTCAAACTATTTCGTATCGCTGTCGAGCAGAGATTGAGGTGGAAGTAACTTTTCACACCGGCAATACCGTCGGCTCGTCCCGTGTTCAAACTATTTCGTATCGCTGTCGAGCGGAGATTGAGGTGGAAGTAACATTTCACACCGGCAATACCGTCGGCTCGTCCCGTGTTCAAACTATTTCGGATCGCTGTCGAGCGGAGATTGAGGTGGAAGTAACTTTTCACACCGGCAATACCGTCGGCTCGTCCCGTGTTCAAACTATTTCGGATCGCTGTCGAGCTGAGATTGAGGTGGAAGTAACTTTTCACACCGGCAATATCGTCGGCTCGTCCCGTGTTCAAACTATTTCGTATCGCTGTCGAGCGGAGATTGAGGTGGAAGTAACTTTTCACACCGGCAATACAGTCGGCTCGTCCTGTGTTCAAACTATTTCGTATCGCTGTCGAGCGGAGATTGAGGTGGAAGTAACTTTTCACACCGGCAATACCGTCGGCTCGTCCCGTGTTCAAACTATTTCGGATCGCTGTCGAGCGGAGATTGAGGTGGAAGTAACTTTTCACACCGGCAATACCGTCGGCTCGTCCCGTGTTCAAACTATTTCGGATCGCTGTCGAGCGGAGATTGAGGTGGAAGTAACTTTTCACACCGGCAATACCGTCGGCTCGTCCCGTGTTCAAACTATTTCGGATCGCTGTCGAGCGGAGATTGAGGTGGAAGTAACTTTTCACACCGGCAATACCGTCGGCTCGTCCCGTGTTCAAACTATTTCGGATCGCTGTCGAGCGGAGATTGAGGTGGAAGTAACTTTTCACACCGGCAATACCATCGGCTCGTCCTGTGTTCAAACTATTTCGGATCGCTGTCGAGCGGAGATTGAGGTGGAAGTAACTTTTCACACCGGCAATACCGTCGGCTCGTCCCGTGTTCAAACTATTTCGGATCGCTGTCGAGCGGAGATTGAGGTGGAAGTAACTTTTCACACCGGCAATACCGTCGGCTCGTCCTGTGTTCAAACTATTTCGTATCGCTGTCGAGCAGAGATTGAGGTGGAAGTAACTTTTCACACCGGCAATACCGTCGGCTCGTCCCGTGTCCAAACTTGTGTTATTCTCAAGTACACGTTTACCTTCTGAACGTAGCTGTGATAATTGTAATTGCGTAACATGTCATTCGCACCGGATCGCTGTCGAGCGGAGATTGAGGTGGAAGTAACTTTTCACACCGGCAATACCGTCGGCTCGTCCTGTGTTCAAACTTGTGTTACTCTCAAGTACACTTTTACCTTCTGAACGTAGCTGTGATAATTGTAATTGCGTAACATGTCATTCGCACCGGATCGCTGTCGAGCGGAGATTGAGGTGGAAGTAACTTTTCACACCGGCAATACCGTCGGCTCGTCCTGTGTTCAAACTTGTGTTACTCTCAAGTACACGTTTACCTTCTGAACGTAGCTGTGATAATTGTAATTGCGTAACATGTTATTCGCACCGGATCGCTGTCGAGCGGAGATTGAGGTGGAAGTAACTTTTCACACCGGCAATACCGTCGGCTCGTCCTGTGTTCAAACTTGTGTTACTCTCAAGTACACTTTTACCTTCTGAACGTAGCAGTGATAATTGTGATTGCGTAACATGTCATTCGCACTGGATCCAAACTTCAAATATGTAAATGAATAATTTAAAGTAAATTTTAGGTTGCAGCTCGACGGAGCTTAATGTAATTTAATTTATGAATGACAAATCTTGTAGTCTAATAATATCTAAACCCGGCCACGCTTTGCTGTGGATTAGTCTAATATTAACTATTAGGGTTTTTGTAGAGTATTCTTATTGAATTTACAATAAATGTTGACTGTATAATACATTTTATCTTAAATTAAGTAACTTGCTGTTTTTTTAGAAATAAACAGGTTACAGTAATAAATTAATAATATTAATAAAGCTGTAATACGTGATATGATTTGTATATAATATGCACATAAACAAGCACATAATATGTAACGAAAGCGCTTGTCTACACTGACATTTATTGTCATTTGTGACATGTAGGTTGGTCGGGAAGTGCTTAAAATGCCCTGAGCTCGTCTAAAATTTTAAGAACTAAATATATAAAACCATTCTTGCATATAAATGTAGTTAAACTAGAAACCCTAGTTGTGTTCAACGTTAAACACAATTCATTTTTTCAAGATTGTAAAAATGTTGATATCTAAAAAAAAAAAAAAAAAGGAATGAAATAGTACTAATTAATTTATTTGGTTAACTTGTGTGCTTGTCGTAAATGTCAAGTAGCTGTAACAAGAGACCGGCTGTGTAGATCACTGTCCTGGCTAGTGAATGGAAGTGTCTAGTTTGTGTTACAATTGCAATAGTGTGAGGGGATTGTCCTGGTCGTATTGAACAAGTTGTAATCACCTCATTAGCGGAGGGAGAGGTGACATTGTATCGGTGGACGTTCCCAGGCTAATTGGTTCTTGGCCTGCACACTCTCGAGTGATGGATCCGCAACTTGGCATTGTTGACCCCATGGCAATCTTCACGCCGTTTCATGAAAACTCGGTTCAACAAAATGATTTAGTTTGTCATTTTTATTTTACGGCTCGATTTTTTAAGATTTTTGTGCTGGTGATCAATCAAGCCCACTTGTAGTAGGCGCACAGTCATGAAGTAGAACTTTAAGTCACGTGACAAGACACAAGTGTTTACACAAAACTCGAAATGTAGCTAGTAAGTTCATTAAAAATGTTAACACAACATTACATTTATAATTCAATAATTTCAATTCAATTTTCAATATATTCAAATTGACAGTTCAATACATTTATAATTCATTAGTTCACTGCCTATTGAACTACAAAATATTCCAACTAAATCTCAATTAAAGCCTAAATTGAAAAACTATTATTTAACTAAATAGGCCTGGAAATGTCATGGTATTCTTTTGAGAAAATGCAAATAATGTAATATTCATATTTTTTTTTAGTAATACATTTTTATTGGTAAACATTGTTGTGATAGCCCGAGTGATATATTTTAATAGGATTTAATAATAATTCCTCATATTATATATGAAGAAATATTTATTCACTGTTTATATCAGATTTTGGGAGGTTATGTAGATCCAAGCAGAAAGGCAATTAGATTAGAGTTAAATAACAAGAGAAAAGAATAGTCGATTGTAATATTTTCCATCTACTATCGATCTTTCAAACCTTCGATTTATAGTATTGGTTTGATTTGCATCGCACTATATGAAAGATAATTTTGTATTTACCACATATAGGCCTATTTTGTTAAATGTCTGAACTGTTGTTGTTTTTTAGAATATATATATATACAGTATACAATAGACATATTGTTAAGATTTGTTCAATGTTAAGTTTTTATAGTTTATTTATGATTGTTTACTGGTAAGGGTATTTATGGTTTGTTATTATTTGTTTTATTTTATATTTGTTAATAGATTAATATGTAGTTGATAGTTTTATTGTATAAAATAGTTACATATTGGCAATAATATTTAATATCGAATGCATAAAGTTAATATATTGGGCCACATTTTACCTGTAATAAAGAGTGTTCCTGCATATTTGGGTTGGACTGTCGGCTGAGGATGATAAACACAAACTAACAAGCATGTCCGTAACGGCGGGCTCAAGCCATCAGAAATACGGAATTTGAGCAGGTTTCTCTCCATTGTCTATAAAACTGCATGTTAGGAATTCTAAGGTACTGTCCCGTCGAGCCCTCTAGAATGTCAGGAGCATTCTTGAAAAATATTCTGGTTCATTGCTTGTTAATAAATAATATACACTGTATATTCAAAAATATAGCTTTACCACTCTCTCTGTTAAGATGAAAAATATCCCCATAATTCTTAATTTAATTTATTATCATTTATATTTATATTGTATCAAATAAGATCAACTAGCATATAGCTAGATGGTTTATATGTGCACTGCAGCAATGTGTATTTGCGCTTGGGAAATAAATTGAATTGAATTGAATTGAATATACAAGATTGTATTTGTATATTAAGTAGTTCCTAAAATTGTTAACAGGAACAGGGCATTTCAAGCATTTCCCCAAACTACTTTCATTCCACAGGTGAAAATAAATGTCGGTGCTGAAGAAGTGCTCCTGTGACCAGCTGATTTATGTTAATAGTATACCCAAATCGTATCCTGTAAGTTTATTAATGTGACCAGATGATTGTTTATTTATGAAAACAACGATAAGTTACTGTATTTCAGATAAAACCTACTAGTAAACTATCAGCATTTTTATCAATTAACGACAAAAATAAACTTTTAGTGGATTTTAACCAACCTAATACAAAGCGCAGATGGTTTAGCTCGTATGTCTATAAAATTGTTGATAATACCGAACTGTTACATTTTGAAGGAGGAATATTGTAAAAGTGAGTTCGTGCACTGACTAGCTGCAGTTAACAGAACACAGGTTAGCTGTAAACCTATTACAGTAATGACAAACTGAGGTCTGTGATTAACTCAAGACGGTTGCCATTTTGAAGGAGGAATATTGTAAAAGTGAGTTCGTGCACTGACTAGCTGCAGTTAACAGAACACAGGTTAGCTGTAAACCTATTACAGTAATGACAAACTGAGGTCTGTGATTAACTCAAGACGGTTGCCATTTTGAAGGAGGAATATTGTAAAAGTGAATTCGTGCACTGACTAGCTGCAGTTAACAGAACACAGGTTAGCTGTAAACCTATTACAGTAATGACAAACTGAGGTCTGTGATTAACTCAAGACGGTTGCCATTTTGAAAGAGAGTTCGTGCACTGACTTAGTTGCAGTTAACAGAACATAGTTTAGCTGTAAACCTATTACAGTAATGAGAAACTGAAGTCTGTGATTAACTCATGACGGTTGCCATTTATGTGCCATAAATGTACACATGTCATGCTTGATTATTGTAAGTTATATTTTCAACGCTGCCTTTGTACTGAAGAAAAAGAAACACTACAAAAGATACAGTTATTGTGCATAAAGGAAGAAAATAATGAATTAATATTTGCCGATTAAATATAACTAACACTAAAAATAAATCATTTAAATATATAATAATAGACTAAAATCCTTATTTCTCTACCTTCAAGATAGCTCGTGATTTACATAAAAGAATTTCTTTAAGGATGTTCGATGAAATATCGTTTTTAAATGATTTTTGTCAAAATTAAACTCTTCTTTTGTAAGTAATAAATGTGTTGAGATAAAAAATTATCAGAGATACTAGTAGTGAGTGGGAGGGGAATTCTAAGGTCTTGTGGTGTTTGAAAATTATTGTTTGACATTTGTCTATTGTTTGTTTGTTTTTGTTTAGTATTGGTTTTTTGTTTTAATTTGGGGGGGGGGTTCATCTGTGTTTTGGGGGGTTCTAAGGAATTTAGTTGTAACTGGTGTCTAAGAGTTGTAAAGGAGCTGTCTCAGTAGCCAACTAAGATAATTATTTCAGTTCGCCTGTGTCATCTTCATATTCCTCTCAAAATTCAAGAGAAGGAGATAACTGTCCCATTTACAGTAAACTATCAAATGAAGTTTAGATATATTATTAATCTAGTATTTTAACCAAGGATAACTGAACAAAATTCAAATTAAATTTTTGAAATAAAAATCATATTAAAAAAAATTTAATTGTTAACATTTAAATTTTTCATATTTAAATAATTGGTTAGTACCTTTTGTAAACTATATTCTTAAATTTTTAATGAAATATATCAGGCGGTTTGTTAATGAGTTATGCACCAAAAGGTCAAATTATGGAACCTTTAAGGAAATAGGGCTACCTAATGCGGCTAATTTGACCTTTTCAGGTACAAAATTCGATAAGAAACTGTGCGATATATTTTATTAAACTTTAGAGAACATAAGGTACAAAAAGTACTAATCAGTTTAATATAAGTATTTTTTTTAAATATAAACAATTGCATTTTCGTACAAATAACATTACTTAAAATTAAATGTTAAACAATAAATTGCAGTTTTTCGTTGAAATTTGTACAATTGTATTTTTGGCTGAAATATTAGATTATTAATACTCGTATATAAAAACTGCATTGCTAGAGTGTACTATTTTGTACAATTTGTGGGGTGGGGCTAGTAGAGATAGTGAGGGGAGGGTGTGTTAGTGAGACAGTTGCGGTAACTGGCACTGGTCAATAAGTCATTGCCAGTGATTGATCACTTAATTTTAAATTTAATAGGGTTATATAACTGTGGCCTGTGTTCAGTTTTGTGTAGTAACAAGTGAAGAGCAACACGAGACTAATGAAAACAAATTGCAGTGAGTAGTACAAAACTGACGGTGCTGGGGTTGCCAACAGCCGACAATACTGTCTCACAAACGGGGTCAGACGTGTACCGTTGTGCCAAACACACAACACCCTTACCAGAAATTAATTTTTGTCCTGGGACAAATTGGTCAGAACATTAGTTCTGTCTGTGACTTAATTACTATGGTTCTTTGTATGATATTTAACGTATTTTCAAGCATTAACAAGTTGGAATGATTTAATTTGTTTATCAAAGGATAATCATTAAAATATAAACTAATGGACGTAATGAAGGAACTGAAGTTTCTTTCGTATTTTTGCTGCATGAAAAAACTATCCCACCTTCAAGTATAGATCTAATTTGACGTATTGAAGTTCGGTCTTTAATAATTTAAAAGTCCTAAATAAAAATGGATATCATGTACACTTTTCTGAAATTAAAAAAAAAATCTATAAATTAGTGTTTTGTAGTAAATAAAATATTACACTGAACTTTACATTTTGAGATATAAAGACTTTTTTTGTTGATTTCGTGAGTAATTTCAAAATAAACTAGGAGTTTGATAATATAAAGTATGTAAATGGTTTGTTTATTGGGCTAAACGAAACAAGTGTCCCAACAGTGTGGTGCGTGTTTAAAGTTTGATTGTGGTTTCACCAGTATAATAATGCAATTTAAATTGTTGGTCCTTTCTGTCGAAAACGTGAAAAAAAAAGAAAAAAACAGAAATTTGTTCATACTTGCAACGAGATTTCTGTTGTATAAACTTATTATTTTTGTTATATTGTAAAATGTTTGAAGAATGTGTTGCTGCCCAAACTGTACGTGTTACCTTGCCAGTAGGAGTCGTTCGTCTCTCCTGTGTCTGGCCAGATGGGCCGAATATTTAACCATAATAAACCGTCTTCACTTACAGGTGACTTTATTATGTAATGCGATTTTAAAAATAACACTTTCACATCTCATTACTGTATAGTTTTTCTTAAATATGTATATTTGTTGCAGGTGAGCGCCCATGATGAATTCCTACCGACTGATGTACTTAGGGTGAGTTTGGCTCCACAATAGTATTTAATATATTTGGACCTGTAAAATAGTGGTCTCGGTGATGGCAGGATGTAATGTAAACAATACTTAAAAATTGTAAGGTTGGTAACCAAGTTATTGTTAGGTAGTGACCAAGTTATTGTTAGGTAGTAACCAAGTTATTCGAAATATTTTCCAACTACCTAAAACCCACGAAAGTAAACATGATAGCTATCTATACACAAACTCACCGTAAATGGCCTGTGGAGAGCGCATGCGCGGCAGATTCTGACTCCCACCATACACAATCACCTAATGATGTACAGACTCTGCCAACATTCTTGATTAATTCTTTGTTTACGTGTATCACATGTTATTTTTTGTGTTTTTAAATACATTTAATTAATTTATCTTTTTAATGTAATTTGAAAGTTTAATAAATTACAAACTGAAATCAACGTTTAAATTAATAATTATGCAAATTTCTAAACGTGAACAAAATATTTCTGAATTACGTAAAAACAGCTGATATAAATAATGCTACATTATGTTAAGTAGTATTGCAAATTATTTTAATAATACTATTTCGTTTCAATGTCGTTTATTAGACATAGGCTACATATAATTTGTTTAAATGTTAGTTTAAGTTTAAAATGTTTTGTCATAAGATATTATTTTTCATAACATCATAAATATAAATAACAATACAAAGCATAAAATCAAACTCACACATCTACATATAAAATAGACCTAAGACCTACTAATTAAAACATTAAAAAAAATAGCATTTTAATACAACTGTGTCTACAAAAATAAACCCGGCAGACCGCTTAATATTTCTGTTGATTCTACTGTATTTTTTAATAATTAATTATCAATGCTTACAATAAAATCGACTGAGGTGTACTATAAATTATTTAAAGAAAGCTTTGGTTTAACTTCGCATAAATCAAAATGGTTCCTTATCCCTCCATAACAATACAATACGAAGGCATATTCGTTAAATATGTTGTTGACTCATAAGTAATCAATCAATTTACTGTATTCATAGAAGTATGACGTAAAGGAAGAGATTATGTTAGGAATGCCATGCAAAACAGTGTGTCCACAGTACTGCGGTGGGTGAACCTTCCCCTTACCCCTGAGACCGTTCTACGCTACGTTTCGCCCGCTCCGTGAGTAGTATACATCGATGGCAGTATGCTTCTACTGGTGGGGAACTGTGGTTGGAGGAGTTTTCCGTCTCTCACACAGTATCTGCCCTACAAGCCGTTCGTTTGGGTTTATGTACATTATAATATTCTTCATTGTATGTTCGCCGCAATAATTTAGCATTGCTCTGAAATGCTTTTCATTTAATTATAGTATGTTTGAAATTGTTTATTGTTGCTGTTATGGTTTGCACATTACAATAGCTTCAATAAAAATATTGTCTTTAAACGTTAAATGATAGTGTTAAGTACATATTTTCAGTAAAAATTAAAAGTAGAAAAGCGTTGAATATTTAAAGGAACGCTATCCCATGTTACAGTCCGTATTTTATGAAACATTGTGGTTGTATACTTTTATCACACATTTCCCCCAAGGGTAGTAAAACCTTAATGTGGAGTGGCATGAAGAAGTCGGCCGCCCCCTCCCTAGGAGGCCGCGCGCGCACACATCCAATCTCGTTATTTACATTTATGTATACTAAGTCTATGCTCTGAATTTTACCGTAGACAAAGTACTCGGACGTGTGTGAGTACAGTACATCCGTTATCATAGTAACAATCTTTGCTTCCGCATACTAAATGTTGGCAGTAAATAAACATGAGATCTATGTTGTACCGTAGACAAAGTACTCGGACGTGTGTGAGTACTGTACATCCGTTATCATAGTAACAATCTATCTTTGCTTCCACATAATACAATGTTGGTAGTAAACAAACTTGAGATCTATGTTGTACCGTAGACAAAGTACTCGGACGTGTGTGAGTACAGTACATCCGTTATTATAGTAACAATCTATTTTTGTTTCCACATAATACAATGTTGGTAGTAAACAAACTTGAGATCTAGGTTGTACCGTAGATAAAACAATTATGTATCAAATATGTAAGTTCCTATCGATAATTGGTTTAGCACGATCAATAGTAATACGCCGAAAACACGTGTGTCCATTTAAACGATTCGGTCTTTAATAATGAAATGATCGTATCGCTAACACTTGAAGTGCAATTTGCTAGGTGAAGAACTGTTCAACTAGACTAGTATATAAGTTAGTTGTTTCTATAAATGAGTATTTATTTACGTTAAATATGTGAAACTTAATTGTAATTCTTGAGAATTGTAACATATAAAAACTAATAATATCAGCTTCAAGTTCAGTAGATTGGGCCTTCAATAATCATACAGTGTTCATTATGACTGATTATAATACACGTACCGTATAGTTGAAGTAGAACAGCATGTTTCATCCTGCTAGCGGTAAAATGGCATGTTAAGTATAGGTCTGTCGACTTTCCAGTGGTATTTTCCGATTTGAGAAACGGGTACCTATAGGTCTGTCGACTTTCCAGTGGTATCTTCCGGTTTGAGAAACGGGTACCTAGGTTAAACCATCGACGTATAAACTAACTTTGTCTATACATCGATGGGTTAAATGCATATTTTAGAAATGTTGTTGAGTAGTCTGACCTTTTTCTTTTGGTTCTTTTAATAAAAACAAAAAGCAGGGATTTTGAACATATCATAAACACCCGATAGACTAAATTAAATCCTGGAGTATGGCTCAAAATCGGTCAACGGGTGGCAGTCGGAGGGTTAAATTACAACTCGGTAGCTGAGCAAAAGTCATTTATTACAAAAAAATTAAATTTTGGCCGAAGGCCACCTTATCCAAAAACATTCAAAATAACAAGAAAACCAAAATACACAAGAATTACAAAGTATACCAAAATTTAATAAAAGCAACAAATACAAAAACAATGACAAAACAGACGTGCCTATCTGCAGAATTACTAGAAACACATTATTAAGAGAACAAATTTACCTTGAAAAAAAATTAAGACATTTTTTAACAAACAAATTACCCACAAATTAGCCCACATCCCAGGCCAGGGAATCAGCCGGAGTCCCTGGAAGCTCCGAATTAAAAAAAAAGTAGAAACGTTAATAAATAATCCTCTTTTGGTGAATATTTAATAAAACAAGCAATTAAAAAGAAAATATGCCACGGTACCGTTCTATTAAAATTCACTTCAATAATTCAATTGACGAAACAAATAACACAAACAAACTTAATAACTAGGCCTGAGCATTAATATAAATAACTCCATAATTTAAACAATAGGAGCCTAACAAAATAAAATTTAAAACAATTTAATAATAAAATAAACTAATTAAAGTAACAATAATGGTAATAACAAATTTCGGAACAAAATTATATACATATATTGTGAAACATCTTAACATATAAAAAATGGCCCTATTAAATTGTTCCGCGCAACTCTTTTTTTCTTTTGCTTCAATTTACCGCCCCCAGCTAAGAACCCCACCCAAAGATGTAGGGAGGGCAGCGGGGGCAAAACTGGCTCTTTCACATAGTCGCCAGGCCAGGCCAGCAGAAATTCGGCCGGACGGCAGGCTGAGGGCCAAATGTCCCACTCAAGGACCCTGGTGTTAGGAGCTATTTAGCAAGTCATGGGTGAAGGAAACAAGTCAAACAGACAGGACAACCTGACAGACCGAGAGCTGGAATCACGGAACGGCCAGAGTTCGAGCCAACGGCCACGAAATTAAAAAGTTAATCGATAGCGCAAGAGTGATCTCAGGCAGCCTGGCAAACCACAACGACAAGTAACCAAAAATGTACCGGTCAAAAGTCACGGTACGCGATATAGACATTAATGGGCGTGATACAGAAGTGAATAAATGTTTCCTGGTAAAGGAAAAACTGCTCAGTTCTATAAGAACAATCTTCACTAATATGAACACAACATAATAAAACATAGAAACACACATTGAACTTTACATTTTTTAGACATTTATAAAAAATGCCCAAACAAAAAATTCTGTTAACTTACTCTTTGTACACATTTTTAAATATTGTTAATTGGTATATGTTTAGTGAAACCCTTTTTAACATTATCTTACAGTTTAAAACACTTGTTCAAAAACAATGTTTACGTTTTATTTTCACATTTTTCAAAAAGGGTGTTTCAATAAAAAAGCTTAACTCTTAAAAACTATTTATTTTATTTAACTGTTAAACTGCAATCAATCATCAACTGAGGAGGAAAATAGCCATCATTGCGTTTAGTGGTGAGTAGTTAATAGGTTCTGTAATCAGCCATGCCTTCGACTCAGGTGAGGCTCAACATGTTGTTGAGCAAGTGGAGCAAGTGTCAACACAAATTTGAGTTGCGCCACTAGATCTACCACCTTCAACCGGTGTGGTGCCACGATTGTCCCACCCCCACGGCTGTTATGGGTTCGCCTTTAGCACTCCGTTGGATAAGGACAACGCCGCCACCCCCAGGATGCCTCGCAAAGAAGCTACCGGCAAGCCAATAATACGAGTAGATGGAACTGACATACACCGATACTATTATAATTAGGTATAACAAGGAATTAAAAGCTGTCCATTTTCATCTTGATAATCCTTTGTTTTTATTTACACTAATTTAGCTTAATAAAAAAATTAAAATAAAAAAAAACGGAGTTATTTTCGAAAAGGACTTACAGAATAATAATTTTCGATATCAGCATATTAGTACAGTGATACTATACGCGTAACATTATACCACGTACTTCTATACTTATACCAGTTTATTATATTAAAATGACTGTTTTTATTCTTTGAGTAATTACTTTGTGTTATTAGCTAAACAAAATATATATTACTTTATTCTCGGCCTGGCCTTGATGAGGCAAGGTTTTCATTAAATTATTTATTGACTAATAACAATATCGAATTGTGAGGTTGTACAGCAATCCTTTTGTGCATTGTAATTTGAAAAAATGATTGTACTAATAAAGAAAAAACCAATAATATGACAAGTTTTACTTGCGTGCAACGATACAACGTAAACTGCGCACTGGTCCCGCGGTAGAGGGGGGCGAATATTGCTCCCCATTTGTTTACTTGTGTGATTGGACATACGTGGAGTAATTTGAAACTTCACTGTCCCAAATTAAATGGAATATTGAATATTGATCGTCGTTGGCTACTATGCAGTTAGAATACGCAGGATTTTAGTTTTTGTATAACTGTTCTCTGTTTATGAGGTTAAGTGTAAGAGAGGACCTAATGGTCATAACTTTGCCTCAGAAAATAAAACGTTTTTCATTTCATTTTATTGCTCACATGGGTCTATCGATCGCCATTTGTTGATTTTGGTCTTTAAATTCCCATATAGTTTGATATTTTTTTAGTAAATTTAATGTTGAAAGTTTTACTGGTATTATAAGTTTTGCAAATTTTTTACAGCATAAAGAATATTGATTGACATGAGGGGGGTGCTTTTGATCCCTGAATTCGCTGGATATTTGAGTTTTTTATGTACCTAATTTTAAATTGATTGTCAAAATGTATGCATGGGTTTTTTAACAAATCAGGTATGAATATGTATTTACTGAAATTCTAAGCTAAGTTTGTGCTTTGACTTTGCTCATATTCACCTGATTTGTATGTTCAACATTACTATATGTTGAATTAATGATTGTAGAATATTTACAGTCTACTGACTATGTGTCAGGATACTGAGGTGTATTGATCCTTTAGAAGTACGTGGTATATAGTATCACTGTACTAATATGCTGATATCGACAGTTATTCTGTAAGTCCTTTTCAAAAATAACTCCGTGTGTTTTTTATTTTAATTTTTTCAATGCTACATTAGTGTAAATAAAAACAAAGAATTATCAAGATGAAAATGGACAGCTTTTAATTCCTTGTTATACCTAATTTTGGTCGATTTAAATATATTAGAAATTATGTTAGCATTTTGTAAGATGATTCTGCTACAAATTTTCAAATTATTAAATTTCAAGATTGAATTTATGTTCATTCTTGTACAGTGGGTAATTACTGAACAACCATATTTAGTCAGGGAATAAAGTATCCAGCCACTGAGATTTGACGTTGTACTAACGACAAAGTCGTGATATCTCTTATCTACCGAATTCATTAACAATACACTCGCGATGTCACGTATCTGTCGTTAAATTATCACCTAAACGGCAGCTCGTTACTGAGTACCGTGTTCGACTGACGTCATGTTTGTATTCAAATATATTACATTTTTGTCCTTTTATAAAAGTGTGAATTATAAAAAGCGTGTTTTTATTCTCGTCTATTTACTTGTGAAAAGTTATTTTGTATACTTCCCTTGCCAGCTCACTTGGCTCTGCAGATCTGTTCGTGAACTGGACCTTGCTCTCCACAGTCCTAAGCCTCCACACTAGCGTATTGATAGCTTGTGGACTGGATAGTGTGCAAACATTTGAGAACTCACTACCTTTATAATCACTGAAGTGTAGTGAGGGGCTCCCTCCTTTGGTACGACTCCTTAAATCTTTTAAATTATTTATCAAATTACTTTCCACTACCTAGAATACCTTTTTAATTACTTTTACTGTCAAAATTTTTACTAATGTGGAAAATGTACATTGGCATTCTAACAGGATCATCCACCAAGTGCAGCATACAGAAAGAAGAAGTCATGTGATCAGTCAATGACCAATCAGAGAGCTTGATAAGTGTGTATGTGTTTGAACTACTGAGGCTCTTTATCAGGAAAATAAATAAGTTATGTATTATAATGGAGACCTTGTGATGCCTGTATTTAGTTTAAAAGTATTTATTAATTGCTATCCAGTCTAAGACATTGTACTAACAATTATGTACAAGATATTCATAATTGTATCTTCCATATACAATATATAAAAGCCAAGTACCACTGACTAACTGACTCACTCATCACGAAATCTCAAAAACCACCGAACCGATAAGTGTTGATTGTAGTAAGAAGCTTGTTCATAATTTTCTACTTTAAAAGAAATTGAATGGCTCTTGCAATGAAACAAAGTACTGTACCATTTTGGAATTTGACCGGAATGTATATGTTAGCTGACATAAACAGAATGGTTGTGTTGATTTTGTTGTGTTCATCAAATATAAGCGACCCGTGGGACGTTTCATTCCTGCCAACAACCGCATTGTAATGTCGTTCGGAAATTAAACTGTGCACTCGCCTGGGACGGCAATCACATTGCTCATTGGACATTACTTCTGGTAAAAACTGTGCACTCGCCTGAAACGGCAATCACGTTGCTCATAGGACATTCATTACTTGTGGTAACAACTGTGCACTCGTCTGGGACGGCAATCACATTGCTCATTGGGTATAACTTCTGGTAAACACTGTGCACTCGCCTGGGACGGCAATCACATTGCTCATTGGGTATAACTTCTGGTAAAAACTGTGCACTCGCCTGGAACGGCAATCACGTTGCTCATAGGACATTCATTACTTGTGGTAACAACTGTGCACTCGTCTGGGACGGCAATCACATTGCTCATTGGGTATAACTTCTGGTAAACACTGTGCACTCGCCTGGGACGGCAATCACATTGCTCATTGGGTATAACTTCTGGTAAACACTGTGCACTCGCCTGGGATGGCAATCACATTGCTCATAGGACATTCATTACCTGTGGTAAAAACTGTGCACTCGCCTGGGACGGCAATCACATTGCTCATAGGACATTCATTACCTGTGGTAAAAACTGTGCACTCGCCTGGGACGGCAATCACATTTCTCATAGGACATTCATTACCTGTGGTAAAAACTGTGCACTCGCCTGGGACGGCAATCACATTGCTCATAGGACATTCATTACCTGTGGTAAAAACTGTGCACTCGCCTGGGACGGCAATCACATTGTTCATAGGACATTCATTACCTGTGGTAAAAACTGTGCACTCGCCTGGGACGGCAATCACATTGCTCATAGGACATTCATTACCTGTGGTAAAAACTGTGCAGTCGCCTGGGACGGCAATCACATTGCTCATAGGACATTCATTACCTGTGGTAAACACTGTGCACTCGCCTGGGACGGCAATCACATTACTCATAGGACATTCATTACCTGTGGTAAAAACTGTGCACTCGCCTGGGACGGCAATCACATTGCTCATAGGACATTCATTACCTGTGGTAAAAACTGTGCACTCGCCTGGGACGGCAATCACATTACTCATAGGACATTCATTACCTGTGGTAAAAACTGTGCACTCGCCTGGGACGGCAATCACATTACTCATAGGACATTCATTACCTGTGGTAAAAACTGTGCACTCGCCTGGGACGGCAATCACATTACTCATAGGACATTCATTACCTGTGGTAAAAACTGTGCACTCGCCTGGGACGGCAATCACATTACTCATAGGACATTCATTACCTGTGGTAAAAACTGTGCACTCGCCTGGGACGGCAATCACATTGTTCATAGGACATTCATTACCTGTGGTAAAAACTGTGCACTCGCCTGGGACGACAATCACATTACTCATAGGACATTCATTACCTGTGGTAAAAACTGTGCACTCGCCTGGGACGGCAAT
Organism: Stictocephala bisonia; assembly: GCA_035578905.1. NCBI lineage: Eukaryota > Metazoa > Arthropoda > Insecta > Hemiptera > Membracidae > Stictocephala > Stictocephala bisonia. Next base: position 650,797 of record JAQJVL010000086.1, on the reverse strand, counting down.
CACATTGCTCATAGGACATTCATTACCTGTGGTAAAAACTGTGCACTCGCCTGGGACGGCAATCACATTGTTCATAGGACATTCATTACCTGTGGTAAAAACTGTGCACTCGTCTGGGACGGCAATCACATTGCTCGTAGGACATTCATTATCTGTGGTAACAACTGTGCACTCGTCTTGGACGGCAATCACATTGCTCATTGGGTATAACTTCTAGTAAACACTGTGAACTCGCCTGGGACGGCAATCACATTGCTCATTGGGTATAACTTCTGGTAAACACTGTGCACTCGCCTGGGATGGCAATCACATTGCTCATAGGACATTCATTACCTGTGGTAAAAACTGTGCACTCGCCTGGGACGGCAATCACATTGCTCATAGGACATCCATTACCTGTGGTAAAAACTGTGCACTCGCCTGGGACGGCAATCACATTGCTCATAGGACATTCATTACCTGTGGTAAAAACTGTGCACTCGCCTGGGACGGCAATCACATTGCTCATAGTACATTCATTACCTGTGGTAAAAACTGTGCACTCGCCTGGGACGGCAATCACATTGCTCATTGGGTATAACTTCTAGTAAACACTGTGCACTCGCCTGGGACGGCAATCACATTGCTCATAGGACATTCATTACCTGTGGTAACAACTGTGCACTCGTCTTGGACGGCAATCACATTGCTCATTGGGTATAACTTCTGGTAAACACTGTGCACTCGCCTGGGACGGCAATCACATTGTTCATAGGACATTCATTACCTGTGGTAACAACTGTGCACTCGCCTGGGACGGCAATCACATTGCTCATAGGACATTCATTACCTGTGGTAACAACTGTGCACTCGCCTAGGACGACAATCACATTGCTCATTGGATATAACTTCTGGTAAAAACTGTGCATTCGCCTGGGACAGCAATCACATTGCTCATTGGATATAACTTCTGGTAAAAACTGAGCACTCGCCTGGGACGACAATCACATTGCTCATTGGATATAACTTCTGGTAAAAACTGTGCACTCGCCTGGGACGACAATCACATTGCTCATTGGATATAACTTCTGGTAAAAACTGTGCATTCGCCTGGGACAGCAATCACATTGCTCATTGGATATAGCTTCTGGTAAAAACTTTGCACTCGCCTGGGACGACAATGACATTTCTCATTGGATATAACTTCTGGTAAAAACTGAGCACTCGCCTGGGACGACAATCACATTGCTCATTGGATATAACTTCTGGTAAAAACTGTGCACTCGCCTGGGACAGCAATCACATTGCTCATTGGATATAACTTCTGGTAAACACTGTGCACTCGCCTGGGACGACAATCACATTGCTCATTGGATATAACTTCTGGTAAAAACTGTGCACTCGCCTGGGACGACAATCACATTGCTCATTGGATATAACTTCTGGTAAAAACTGTGCATTCGCCTGGGACAGCAATCACATTGCTCATTGGATATAGCTTCTGGTAAAAACTTTGCACTCGCCTGGGACGACAATCACATTGCTCATTGGATATAACTTCTGGTAAAAACTGAGCACTCGCCTGGGACGACAATCACATTGCTCATTGGATATAACTTCTGGTAAAAACTGTGCATTCGCCTGGGACAGCAATCACATTGCTCATTGGATATAACTTCTGGTAAACACTGTGCACTCGCCTGGGACGACAATCACATTGCTCATTGGATATTACCTCTGGCAACATATATTATCTTTGTTGTCTTTTATGTATGAAAAGTAATTATTTTCCTTGGCATTAACTTCTAAAAGCCACTTCTACCTTCGAAGAAAATAGAGCAGTGGATTTTAAGTTTTTTCTGTTGTAGGACCCACTTACAACCACTTAATTTCTTTGCGACCTCCTTTATTGCTAAAATAAATGGTATATGCATATTTTTTAATTATATGTTATTTCTTTATTTACATTTCAGTCGCCAAAAATTATTATTGGCCTAATTAAAATTGCTGTATTAATAGAAAGTTGCAGAGTTTATTATGTTGTTAGATGGTAATTAAACCAGGCATATAATTACGACAGAAGAAAACATATAGCCTTTCAACGGACTGTGAACAATAGGTCAGTTGATTGCATTTCAAATTGCTCTTCTCTTTAATAATGCAAAACAAAAAGATCTTTATCATTGGACTAATATTAATAATTTGCAATTAAGTCCTTCACAAAATGGATGTGGTAAAGCGTAAAGGTATCAGTAAATAACAATTTATTTTAAGTACGATTAAATAGCCTCATTACCCAATTAGTGGGATTTGGAATTTTGTTACTAGTATATTTGTTCTTTAATAACCAAGAGAAAGCCTATTTTCGGAAATACATGGTTGTAAGACTCAACAGATTTTTTTAAACTATAGTTAAATTGTTTCTACGTTCTCCCTTAACTTTATCCGAAATGAAATTAGTTGAGAGGTTTGTCAAGAAAGTTCAATCAGGGAGTCATCTTCGACAGATGAGAGCTTAATATTCCTAAAACAATCTTCATCAGACAGATTTTCCATTTAGAGTAATCAATTCATCGTGGATTATTGAAAATTATTTAAAAACAAAAGGATTTTTTAAGTGTATAAATACAGTACAATCTGAATCGGTCACATTTAGTCGTCACAGCGTGATTAAGCTCGTCTTTGAGCCAGTTAAAATTGTCAATCAAGAAACACCATGTACAATGTGGAAAATATAAAATTACTACTTTCTTCGTTTCAAAGCAGTTATTATTTTTTCCTACCACTGGCCAACGACATCGATCAGTTCAACTCTTCAGCCTTGAGGCCCAACATGGTACATTTTAACTGGTTGAGTCACATGGTCAAGAATTACATGCTGTTTTCAGGACTCCCCGAAACCGGCCCTAGTAGTTGTCAAAAAAATGGAAGTTGTAAAGCTTGTTTTCATGCTAGCATAGCTGATCACTGGATCATACACTCCAAAGTATGAGCAGACACATGGGTTTCTTGAGCGAAAGATATATTCTGGAACTCTGAGACCAGTAGCCTCTACTGAAGCAGTGTGATCATAAATCACCCTGTAAAAAGTGTCAGTCACAGCTCGTTGAGCTAATAAAGGTTGATAAATGCAATTCTTCACGCGGTTCTACTTCACCTAGCTTGGGAAACTTCCACGCCATACATGGGAGGAATTTCCTCTGGACAGCCTTGAAAGCTTCATCTATGAACAGTAGCATACGTGTTAAACATACGTGCTTGCCATCGGAATACTTGGTGGTCCACGTGAAGGGACTCGATATCCTCGTGTAGCTGTGGATAGAACGACAGTGTACTTGTTCGGAGAACGCCAAGTGCACTGTCTGGATTTTACAGTCACTTATGTCACAAGGAAAGAATAGTGGATTAGTTTTACGTGTGAACGAAACCACTTGACAGCCGACAGATTGAACATTTGGGTGATCTCTTGTTTCAGCGATCTGCATGGAGTTAATATACAATAGTAATAATATACTCGTACTACAAAACAGTATACCCAAGGGAAAATACATACATTTTATTTGTAAAGCTATGTAGTTCATTATTGTAATAATGAGTTAGCATTTACTTAAAACTTGAGATCATTGCCTCAAAATGTTTCTTCAGTGCACATGCAATATCTTCGTTGACATGAATTTAATTTCAATAAGCCCACTAAGAAGTGGAAAAGCATCGAAACATTTGTCTATTTCTTGGTTACCCAACCATATGATGGTAGCTTATTATTATTTTTTTTTTTTCATGTAGATTTTGATGACAGTCTCCAGAGTGGTAACTGATTATGATCCCTTTTATCTAACAAAAATAATCTTAATTCATCAAGAAGTTGGAACAGTGTTGAAAGTTTTTTCCATTTGCAAACCACCTGGAATTCTTTGACCCTGATTTCACGTAATATTCGTTTTACACTAATGGTTGCTTCCAGTATTATTAGTGTAATTTAAAACTACTAATTCGAGTGTGCAACTTACCGCACTATGGCACTCTAGCTTGAGTAAATACCACATAGTAAAATCACGATCAGGCATAAGTCCAACGAGTGTCTCTTACACTAGTTTATCTCATATTCTTTTTTGAAACCATCTATATACTTAAATTTCTCTTCCTCTGTCATTGTGGATGGAAAATATTTATTAAAAAAACCTCCTTAACAAATATCACAAAAGCTTGGTCAGTCATATCAGTACTTTCGTCTAGCTGTTAGGGAAAGAACACGCTTTATCACAGTTACACTTATTTGACATTTTGTCGGTCCTCATTGAATGTTGTATTACACATTGGTGCTTAGCTAAATTGTTTTGTTTGGAACTGATGAATGACTGGCTGTCTAATTTAAAAACGTTTCTTATTGGTATTTAAGCAACACATTTAGTTTACGAATTGTATGATAAATTGTTGCAATCCAAAACATGAAAGGCACCGCAACCCACCAGCAAGACATCTACAGTATAATGTGTAAGTAGTCCTACCCTCCAGTGGGTCGCAACCACAGAGCAAGTAATACATTTTTATAGTGGGTATAGTCCATACTGGGGTGGTCAGTCGTCACCACCAAGATGGACGAGCGTGTCGTTTGCGTTGTGACTGGCGACAGGAAGATATCACATAAATGATAATTTTTATATATTTAATATACTTAATAAGATTTATTTAAGGTATTAATGAGGATTTAAAACAAAGCAATTAGTAAAATAAGTGTATTGTATTATAATGAACAGCACAATTTACTTATAAATTTTACCATCGTCAGGGAACCGCTGTTCTGGAGCATTAAATTGAGTTGATATATTATAGCCGCAAAACAATGGTAAAATATTCAACATCCGTTCGTCACATCCGGCTGTCTGACTACTACAACCGACTCTACCTCGATTACTATGTTATTTTAGTACCTTGTCACATTTAAGGTGTTAACTTACTTGTGGCCTGATGACAAGTTGTTAATACTTATCATTAGGCCACGCTTTACTTGCTATTGAGTGATAATAGTTTAGTGGGACTATTAAAATTACAAATTAGTTATGGTAGGAACAAGAAAACGTTATTTGTTTTTAATATTATGGATTGTTATCTTAGCGGTGTTATAATTTATAAAAACTGCTCGGGTCTTTTTTCATTTGATCAAGGCTCTGGAAGGTATCCGCAAATTAATACGAGTTTCGCTGGATTGTGAAGACAATACCCTACCTCATTACGGCGTACCGTTCTCTCAACTGGATCACCTATAAACCCGCAAACTGTTGCGTGACTTCTCACATTTAATTAAGTGTCTACTATAAAAAAGTAACTGTCACACATATATAGATTACTGTGTAAGCCAAAAGCAAGGATTATTTTTTATGTCGTAATATTTGCATTGAATTTCAGCTACGAGTAATGATAATAAATGAATAAATATATTTATGATGATTTGCTATTTTTACATTGTATGCGTGGATGCTTTAACCATCGAACGCTCAAGAGTATAATCGCCAATCACAATGTACCTACTACCCTCACGTGAGAAGGCCATGTCAGTGGTGTCCAATATGCAGTACTACTCACAACATAGCCAGTCAACATGTGTTGCAATAACAAGGACAAGTGGGTGTCGACGAATGGCGGTCCGTTTTCCCGAAAAACACGAGGCATTTTATTCCATCACTATAATTAAATTCTTGTCCGCTCTTATTATGTGGGGTTTATTGCTCATTCGTGCACCCTACCCTCGTGGTATTGCTAGCACAATAAATGTCGGTGGTCACGTACGTATAGTTCGCAAACATCGTGTATTTTATAAATGCGTGGAAATTTTGTTTCCCTTCGAACAAGTGCTGGTTTAGGAAGTAGCTAGTACACGTGAACTTTGCTCCTTAGATCACAAATTTGGTAACTTCTTCAAACACGGTTTTTGATATGTCAAGTTTAATAATTTGATATAGCTAGTAGCTTAGTGGTCCAAGATGTATGGTAAGCATGAGTTAAAGATAGCGGAAATTGTCAACAGAGTTGCCTTTAAAGTGAATACCGAACTGCTGGTAACAAATAAACTGGTTGTATCACCATCTACCTTTCAAAAGGAAACCTCATAAATAACTAGAAAAATGTACAAGGGTTCTAAACAGAGTTGCCTTTAAAGTGAATCCCGTACTGCTGGTAAGAAATACATTGGTTGTATTACCATCTGCCTTTCAAAAGGAGACCTCATAAATAACTAGTAAAATGTACAAGGGTTCTAAACAGAGTTGCCTTTAAATTGAATCCCGTACTGCTGGTAAAAAATACATTGGTTGTATTACCATCTGCCTTTCAAAAGGAAACCTCATAAATAACTAGTAAAATGTACAAGGGTTCTAAACAGAGTTGCCTTTAAAGTGAATACCGTACTGCTGGTAACAAATACATGGTTGTATTACCATCTGCCTTTCAAAAGGAAACCTCATAAATAACTAGTAAAATGTACAAGGGTTCTAAACAGAGTTGCCTTTAAATTGAATCCCGTACTGCTGGTAAGAAATACATTGGTTGTATTACCATCTGCCTTTCAAAAGGAAACCTCATAAATAACTAGTAAAATGTACAAGGGTTCTAAACAGAGTTGCCTTTAAAGTGAATACCGTACTGCTGGTAAGAAATACATTGGTTGTATTACCATCTGCCTTTCAAAAGGAAACCTCATAAATAACTAGTAAAATGTACAAGGGTTCTAAACAGAGTTGCCTTTAAAGATGTCCATTCTACTGCTTTGAAGTAAAGAAACAAAGAGTTGGTTTTCATTCTCGATTGTAGTGATGCGGGTGTCTTTGTTTTGCCTTTAAAGTGAATCCCGTACTGCTGGTAAGAAATACATTGGTTGTATTACCATCTGCCTTTCAAAAGGAGACCTCATAAATAACTAGTAAAATGTACAAGGGTTCTAAACAGAGTTGCCTTTAAAGTGAATACCGAACTGCTGGTAACACATACATGGTTGTATTACCATCTGCCTTTCAAAAGGAAACCTCATAAATGTCTAGTAAAATGTACAAGGGTTCTAAACAGAGTTGCCTTTAAAGTGAATACCGAACTGCTGGTAACAAATACATGGTTATATTACCATCTGCCTTTCAAAAGGAGACCTCATAAATAACTAGTAAAATGTACAAGGGTTCTAAACAGAGTTGCCTTTAAAGTGAATACCGAACTGCTGGTAACAAATACATGGTTGTATTACCATCTGCCTTTCAAAAGGAAACCTCATAAATAACTAGTAAAATGTACAAGGGTTCTAAACAGAGTTGCCTTTAAAGTAAATCCCGTACTGCTGGTAAGAAATACATTGGTTGTATTACCATCTGCCTTTCAAAAGGAGACCTCATAAATAACTAGTAAAATGTACAAGGGTTCTAACAGAGTTGCCTTTAAAGTGAATCCCGAACTGCTGGTAACAAATACATTGGTTGTATTACCATCTGCCTTTCAAAAGGAAACCTCATAAATAACTAGTAAAATGTACAAGGGTTCTAAACAGAGTTGCCTTTAAAGTGAATCCCGAACTGCTGGTAATAAATACATGGTTGTATTACCATCTGCCTTTCAAAAGGAAACCTCATAAATAACTAGTAAAATGTACAAGGGTTCTAAACAGAGTTGCCTTTAAAGTGAATCCCGAACTGCTGGTAATAAATACATGGTTGTATTACCATCTGCCTTTCAAAAGGAAACCTCATAAATAACTAGTAAAATGTACAAGGGTTCTAAACAGAGTTGCCTTTAAAGTGAATCCCGTACTGCTGGTAAGAAATACATTGGTTGTATTACCATCTGCCTTTCAAAAGGAGACCTCATAAATAACTAGTAAAATGTACAAGGGTTCTAAACAGAGTTGCCTTTAAAGTGAATACCGAACTGCTGGTAACAAATACACTGGTTGTATCACCATCTACCTTTCAAAAGGAAACCTCATAAATAACTAGTAAAATGTACAAGGGTTCTAAACAGAGTTGCCTTTAAAGTGAATACCGAACTGCTGGTAACAAATACACTGGTTGTATCACCATCTACCTTTCAAAAGGAAACCTCATAAATAACTAGTAAAATGTACAAGGGTTCTAAACAGAGTTGCCTTTAAAGTGAATCCCGCACTGCTGGTAAGAAATACATTGGTTGTATTACCATCTGCCTTTCAAAAGGAAACCTCATAAATAACTAGTAAAATGTACAAGGGTTCTAAACAGAGTTGCCTTTAAAGTGAATACCGAACTGCTGGTAACAAATACACTGGTTGTATCACCATCTACCTTTCAAAAGGAAACCTCATAAATAACTAGTAAAATGTACAAGGGTTCTAAACAGAGTTGCCTTTAAAGTGAATACCGAACTGCTGGTAACAAATACATGGTTGTATTACCATCTGCCTTTCAAAATGAAACCTCTTAAATAACTAGTAAAATGTACAAGGGTTCTAAACAGAGTTGCCTTTAAAGTGAATCCCGTACTGCTGGTAAGAAATACATTGGTTGTATTACCATCTGCCTTTCAAAAGGAGACCTCATAAATAACTAGTAAAATGTACAAGGGTTCTAAACAGAGTTGCCTTTAAAGTGAATACCGAACTGCTGGTAACAAATACATGGTTGTATTACCATCTGCCTTTCAAAAGGAAACCTCATAAATAACTAGTAAAATGTACAAGGGTTCTAAACAGAGTTGCCTTTAAAGTGAATACCGAACTGCTGGTAACAAATACATGGTTGTATTACCATCTGCCTTTCAAAAGGAGACCTCATAAATAACTAGTAAAATGTACAAGGGTTCTAAACAGAGTTGCCTTTAAAGTGAATCCCGTACTGCTGGTAACAAATACATTGGTTGTATTACCATCTACCTTTCAAAAGGAAACCTCATAAATAACTAGTAAAATGTACAAGGGTTCTAAACAGAGTTGTCTTTAAAGATGTCCATTCTACTGCTTTGAAGTAAAGAAACAAAGAGTTGGTTTTCATTCTCGATTGTAGTGATGCGGGTGTCTTTGTCTCTCTCCCGTTGTGTCTTACACACGCTCCCTTTTGGCCTTTAAATGTACGGAAAGCAGGAGTATCAGAGCATATTTTATCTACATTACTTATCATAATGTGCCTTTTTTCAATTTAAACATAATATGACAGCTAAAGTAAGTGGAAATTGCTGAATATAAATATCGTTAGTTATTCTAACGACAAAAATTATATTTTATATAACCACGCCTGGTTATATAACATAGGCATTTAAACATAGGCCTTTACTATTAGTGTGCATGAAAGTGTATAGAGAGAATGTGGTCCAAGTTTAAATATTTTTCTGGCCTATGTTTAAAGACTTCAAAGAAACAGGAGTGAAATAGGCTCTTTTTATCACTGTCCGTGTAAGTCCGTTGAGAGAATCTGATCCAAGTGTGGATGGTTCTGAAATCCAAGGGTTTAATAGGCTCTTTAATCGTCACTATTACTAAAAGAACGTATATAGGGTCTGGCCCAAATGTGGAGATTTATAGAACCAAGATTTACATCGGCTTTTAATCATCATTGCACGTGAATTGAGAGTAAGTAGAGAAAGTCTGAGCCAAGTGTGGAGAATTTCGGAATACAAGCTCTTTATCATTGAAGGTACGTAGATAGGATCTGACCCAAGTGTTGAGAATTCAGAAATCCAAGCTCTTTGTCATCACTGTACGTGAAGGTACGTAGATAAGATCTGACTTAAGTGTGGAGGAATAAAAAATCTAAGCTCTTTATCATTACTATACGTGAAGGTAAGTAGATAGGATCTGACCCAAGTGTTGAGATTTCAGAAATCCAAACTCTTTGTCATCACTGTACGTGAAGGTAAGTTACGTAGATAGGATATGACGCTAGTGTGGAGGAATCAAAAATCTGAGGTCTTTATCATCACTGTACGTGATGGTATGTAGATAAGATCTGACTCAAGTGTGTAGAATCCAAAAATCCAAGCTCTTTATCATCACTGTATGTGAATGTACGTAGATAGGATCTGGCCCAAGTGTAATAATTTAGATCAAGAGTTACATATGCTTTTTATCATCACAAATCTAAAGTTTGAATACTACCGGAGTGCCAGCTTTCACAGAACCATACTTCGAAGCTCTTTATCATTACTATGCTATAGAAACTTATCTAAGTCTCGTTGAAACACGTATATCCTCATTTGTGACCTCGCCAGTTCATTGGTGTGTTTAAATATAATACCCTTAATGTGTGAATTGAATAAGTCAGGTTGGTACAGTCCGTGTTTAGGGCATACGACTATTGCTGTCTAGTAGACGAGTCAAAGACGTTGGCTGACGAGCTAACTCTTTGATGGAGGATTATTGAATAAATAATTAGGCCGCGCCTTTACGTTAGGGCTTATGATTTCCTTTACACGTTAGTAATTCTTCCAGCCGGTGTATTTAATATTCTCTTGTATTATTAGAAGAAGAAACGTGAGTAGCTTTTATTATTTTCTTTCTTGGAATATTCATTTTTAATAATGTTAGTTAAATGTTATAGATACAAAGTAATTATTTGAGCAAGCAGAAACGTGTAGTTAAGGCACTTAAAACAAATAAGGTTATATAGTTGTATTTATTATGTATGCGACATTAAATTATTAGTCTGCTTATTTATTTTATGTGAATAGTAGTAGGAGTCGTTAGTAAAAAAAGAGTTTATTTTTGGTATCATCTCTGTAGTTATATTCACAGTAGCTTACCACATTTCTCGCATACATGTGTGTAATGCGACCGTATGCTAATCCCGTGGGATTACCGAAATGTCTACGCTACTTGCTCTCCTCTCGTTGCTGTCTGAACTTTATAGTGGTAGGTGATTATGCCTTAAACATGGTTATTTTTAATGTTACAAAATTATTATTCGTAAGTGACAATGGTTTTATTTAAATAAAGAGATAAACTAAAGCTAAAATTCTTTTATTTTAACCATTTTTAAACAATTACATAACAGCGTCACAGTCGACTACAAACTAAAATGAATATTAACTAAAATCTACAGTTTCCGGTGACAACCGCGTCAAGGTACTATCTACAATATTTACAAGATGACCAGACGTTTCGCCCATACTGTGATGTGGCATCCTCAGTGGCTGTTGCTGAACATAGCACAAAAAGTAATCATTGAATTTTATTTGACAAAACTAAATTCCTTGCCAACATCCCACATTATTACCCAAGAATCGTAAGGGAAGCCATAGAAATATATAAAAGAAGAAATAATTTTAATAAGGATGATAGTATACGGCTGCCAAAGACATGGGAACCCATTTTAAGTAAATTGAAATAAAATGGAAGAGTCAGCCATATTGATTTTTCGGCCAATGACCGTAGGTCACGTGGGTCGTGCCTCCGCCCCCTCTCCAGCATACCTGCCAACCAGTCCCCACCCCACCACCTGCTATAAAGCTGGAAGGTCACTTGCCGGATTCAGTCTCAGAGGAACCACTGAGGATGCCACATCACAGTATGGGCGAAACGTCTGGTCATCTTGTAAATATTGTAGATAGTACCTTGACGCGGTTGTCACCGGAAACTGTAGATTTTAGTTATGACGCCGGCCGCTTAAGCCTAAGTTCTAAGATTAAAATGAATATTCGTATATGCTACAGATTGACAGTTGGCAATTACAGGCGTTTCAAAAAGGACTTTACAACTTTGAAAATTCATATAAATTTTATTAAACAAGGTACAGAGCTGGTTTTGGTGTTATTTTAAAGGAAAAAACTTCAAGTTTTTTTACTTTAAACTAAAGATGTTCTATGTGGCTTCCGTTGGTTATTCTGCAGACATCCCATCGGTAGTCGATTTCTTCCCAGACTCGCACTAGCATTTCAGGTCTAACTTGCTCAGCAGTAGCGTAAATTCTTGCTCCACGTTCAGGTAGAGTGGCCGGCAAAGGAGGTACGTACGTACACCATATCTTTTATGAAACCCCAGAAGAAAAAATCTAGCGGTGTCAGGTCTGGGGAACGGGGGGGCCATGCAATTGGCGCATCACGGCCAATCCATTGACCTGGGAAGCGGTCATTTAGAAAATCCCGGACGTCAGTCAGATAGTGTGGTGGTACGCCATCTTGCATAAAGAAAACATTTCGTTCTGGGTCATCCTCATCGATCTGTGGTATTAAAAATTGTTGCAACATATCAAGGTACACTATCCCATTGATGGTTCTCTCTTGGAAAAAAAGGGGCCGTAGACTTTCCTCTTGCTCAACGCACAAAAAACGTTCACTTTAGGGCTATCACGAACATGTTGTAATGTTTCATGTGGATTGTCCTGATCCCCAAATCCTACAGTTATGTGTGTTTACCTTGCCACTTAAGTGAAAAGTGGACTCGTCACTAAAGATTATGTTGTCCAAGAAATGTTCATCATCATCCACTCGATATCCACACAGAAGTTCCTACGGGCAATCTTATCAGTGTCTTTAATTGCTTGTAAAAGCGAATATCGGTATGGTTTCAAGTGCAAACGTTTTCTTAACACACGCCAAACCGTCGTATGTGGTACTTGCAGCTCACGAGATGCACGCCGGGTCGATTTCGTAGGGCTATTTACAAAACATTGTCTCACTTGCTCAACGACTTCGTCAGATGTGCTTGGACGACCTGAGGATTTTTTATGTTTCACTGAGCACCCTGTTTCTTTAAAACAACTATGCCACTCATAAATTGTAGGCTTCTAGGAGGATCTTTAGCGTACTTAGTACGAAAATTACGCTGAACTGTTGTCGCAGACTTCGATTCTTCAAACCAAAACACACAACTAGCACGCTCCGGTCCAGTGAAGGCAGCCATGTTAAACGTAACTGTCACTAGCGCTTGTGCGGCGTGATTAGGCACTAACGGACTACGCGAGTCAAAACTTAAACTATTTTCCTTTAAAACAACACCAAAACCATCTCTGTACCTTGTTTAATAAATTTTATATGAATTTTCAAATTTGTAAAGCCCTTTTTGAAACGCCCTGTATTATGAGTCCATTTACAATAATTAGTACAATATTAAGAATTAATATTGAGAGCCATTAAGGTATAAATTGCATCATTGGGAGTTAACACTAAGTAGGAACTTGATGGAAGTTGTTACCTTCACCGAACCTCAGTAAAATTAATTATTTTCTTGGTTGTACGAATGGTACAGTTGGAGACAGCGTAATTGAGAGCCCAGCTTCACGTTTAAAAGGTTCTCAGTTGTTCGATACCAGTCGGAATAGATGTTGAAAGGGATTAGCTGATAGCCATCTGTTCATTTATCATCGGTTTATTAATTAAATCCTTGATTATACACCTACTATAGATATTACATCTAATAGTAATATTTGTGGCAGTAATTTTGTTGGTGAGGCCTGCAACCACAGCTGGTTTAAACTGAATCACATTTACATGGGACTACACTAGCGCTACACAACGGACTACAAAATGGAATCTACGACACAATCGCGCCTTATATTGGCTAAAGGTGGTCACAACTAATTATCGTTGGGGATCCCCACTCGTCCTCGGACGCGTTATTTTATCGCACCCCAAACTATCTGATCTACCCGCTACCTGATATTAAAGCTCTGGTAAAGTTGTGATATACTGCTTAAGTGCCACTTATTTTGTAGTGTTGTCCAATAAAATGAATAAAACTTATACGTAAATTTGTAATCTGGATGTTTTGCAAATCAATAATAATAAATTTTAACCATTCCATTCAAGTTACCAGTTTCGTTGCTGAGCTAGCAGTAGCGAAAATGATTTATAGAGAAGGAAAATGAAAATACACGACCGATTATATAAAAAAACATGTATTTGGGACAAAAACTGTATAAAACTCAACTTTGCTAGACGTAAACATCAAAACCTGGGCTTTAAATCTTTTTACTTACTTTTTTTGCACTTGACTGTCAAGTTTACCAATACAGATTTTCATATACGGTAGGTTTTATTTCATTGTATTGAACAACACTACAAAACATTTTTGTAGTGTTAAAAAAATGGCAAACAATGCTAACGTAAACATAACAGAAATAATCATAACTTTTAACGTAGGGTTTCCTAGAGGTGACGTGTGTATGATGTAGTATATACATGTATGTGTTGACATAGTGTAATCTTTATGTTTACGAATTAAATATTTTGTTTACTAAACGGTTTGATTTCTTTTACTATATGCTATTTACATATTTAGCAAACTCTATGAAAAAAAAAAAAAAACTACATGCTATATATTATTTGTTTACTAAACGGTTTGATTTCTTTTACTATATGCTATTTACATATTTAGCAAACTCTATGAAAAAAAAAAACTACATGCTATATATTATTTACATTTAGCAAACACTAAGAAAAATAAAATGAAACACTGAATACATCTTGGAATTAAATAATAAAATCAAACGCAAAATGTAATCAGAATGAATGTTAAGAAACCCTAAATTTCTAAATCGTAGTAAATACTTGTAGTAGAATCACGAATTTTATATTTGTTGCAACGGTTTTCCGTGAAGTATAGGGTAGGAAATTATTGTAGCAATTTTTGTCCATTTAAATAATTTATTATAAAAGGTGTTCCAGTAAAATAGACTGTAACATTGTTAATATATTAATAATATATACGTTCAGCCAAATTCTTGTCTTTACGATAGATCAGAAACTTTAATTCATGAAATTAATAATAAAACTAGTGGTGCACTAGTTTCAATCTTCTCAGCCTGTATTGTGAACTATTGTCAAACTCGATCCGTGGGGGTACGACATATAGCGCTTCTAGACTATGCGCGATTTTGTCGCACTTATGTGATTTTCTTTCTGACAGGTCGACAGGTTTTTTACTCGCGCTACGTTGTCGTTCTCCGTACAAAAACACACTCAAAATTTTACATTGAATGGGGCATCTATTTGTGTATAAAACCAACGATTAAATACATTTCTGATGAATAGTCTGCCTTAGTTTTGAACAATTACTACATTCGCTCGTCTACACTCATGCGTAATTCATATTCTCCCTTATTTTGATGATCGGCGTCTTAAAAATAAATAAATAAATTAAGACAGAATTGAGATCCTAGCTGCTACTAATACGACGTCCTTGCATATCGGATTTTTATTGCTTGTAATTGTTGGTTGGCTCTTTACGTAGCTATTTGAACATCACCTGACGGAGTTTGCAGTGTTTGGTCGTCTTATGTGCAAGTACTGCGTCGTACCCTTGTCACATTGCCAGGCTGTTCTGGTCTTAGGAGTGCCTACCGTATGCTTGAAGTACGGATGTTTATTGTCATCGGCTTTATAGTAATTTTGTACTTGTTGATTTAAAATAACATTGAAATCTTAAGAATATTATTTTTCTGTTAGGGCAATAATGTATATGTAAAATAACTGTTGTTATATTTCACTTACTCATGTTTATTACCCTTTGAATGTGTCACACACGCACAGAGTTATTATTGAAGTAGATTGATTTACTATTGCATGCAGCTTTACGGTCGCAGCACCTGCACGTCCTCGCGGCGTATGGCAATATTCACAACACGTCCTTTTGTAACGTTTCTCCAAGTGGATGGCAAAGTTGTACTTATCTCTGCTGTTTGTTCATTTGGTTGGAATTGTTTATTTGTTCTAAAGTAAGTAGATATATTTAATACCGTATTCTTTTGTAAAAATAATTGATTTGTTTTGCTGGTTTTCGTAGTGATTTAGTTAATTTGATAATAACTAAATCACTATGAATAAATAAATAAAATTTAACGCAGTTTATAAAAATAATCTCTGGAAATATGGAAGTGATTAGCAAGATATTGTTAGTTGTCAAAGTATTTTGTGTAAATGTGTGTAACACCACAATTTTTCCGGCGTGGTGGCTCAGAGGCTAAAGCTTCGGACTGCGGTGGGCAAGGTCCATGGTTCGAATCCCCAACTGAGCATCGGTCCCGTGTGAACTGGGAAGTAAACTTGTTTTATTAACAAACGATCAATTTGTCGCAGGATGAAGACATGACCTTTGGGCCCTGATACATAGCGGTAGAATGAAGAGGAAATGCATGTTATGAACTGGATGCCTAATGAATGTAAACAGCGAACAACTGTCATTAAATATGCAGGCAGAGTTAAAAGACCCGTTGTGTCTCCATTGTCCGGTCGTGTCGGCCTAAAGCACTCGCTACACTACATTTGTTCCCCATTACGTCCCGTGTTTTCCATTATCTGATAATTTTATCCGTCGTCTGTGTTAATGGATAGCGATCACCTCGCCATGTCTACTGTGAAGCGTGAATGTACATGGAGAGAATCTCCAGTCCATTGTGATATCAGAGAACCGGCAGTTACTTAGGCTCCTCGGGGTACGTAACTGATCCTCTATCGATACATCCAACCGAACGTTCTTGGGCTAATTGTATTAGCGAATTAATTACCACAGTTACAGGTGGGATTTAGTAAACTTATTATATAATATTGTGTTGAATACATTTAAATACTTAGTAATATGAGCCGTTAACTGACGCATAAAAAGGGTTTTGGCCTGGAGTAAGACGAGTGAGCCAGCGAGGACAGGACCCGTTATGTATCCCGCAGCCGGTTACGGCTAACGGATTCACGTCGCCACTTCAAGTCGATGCCGAATAGCAGCAGAGTCCATATATGAATCGTATTCCGACATATACATAAATAATGTTCCGTTGTGTTTTCTTAAAAAAACTAGCATTGCTACTCAATAAAAGTGAAAAAGTAATCTTTGTAAACATATGTATTAAACTAAAAAGCAATGTACAACATCTCGGCGTTCAATATATTACCGATTATTTGATGAGTAATTCGCAATGGCTTCGTGTATTCCAGAGACGTTACTGATCTAATTTTGGAGAAGTTGCTTACCAGATTTATCTCCAAAATGATGTCGTGCCTGGCACATTAAAAACGTCACACAAATATCTTGCGAACGTAAATGTCTAATTAAATTTTGATGCAGTGCTATATAAATTAGCTTTGAAATGTTTGAATTTTATATAATTTATTACACCATATCGTAAATCCTTGTATATAATTCGTGAAGCCGTTTTATGTCAACGCAACTCCTCCCGTATCTTTTTATCAATTTTAACTATTAAGGTTTTACTACATTTTAACAGCTGTTAGAATGTAAATAATGATGTTTGTAATGTTGATAAGGAAATAGCTCTTTATTAAACTTAATAACTTAGTAATTACATTGGGTGTTTGTATTTAAACTTTTGATAGGTTGTAACTCAAGTGCAAAAAGTAGCTACTTGAAATAAATGTACATATTATGGTTTCACTTAATACAGTTTAACCACTATTTGCCGTCAAAAGTCATATGCGGAGGCAATTCAATTCAATTCAAATTTTTTATTGCATGAAGACAATTACATGAATTGCATCGCAATAGTCAATATTAATAATAAAAATAACCTATCCTATAAATACAACCTTAAAAACGGTGCATACAAACATACAAGCTGTCTTACATTCACTCTCTCATTTATACTAGGTTAAAATTCAGGCAGAAGGCCGAGGTGTCACGAGCACAACGAGAGACGGGGTTGGCACACGAAGTCTGCAAGGATGTTCCCTAGCAATTAACTATTCTGTGAACTTTTAATTTTTATTATTTAAGCTGCCATCTGCCATGGTTATTAGGGCTACAAAATCCTAGCTGCTGACATGGGAGGAAGCCAGTCTCGCCATCATTGCCATTTTACAATGTTTAAATGTTTGGAGAATTGCCTATCTTATATTGGCAATTGCTTAAGTTAAAATACTTCTCAGTCGTCTTTAGGAAGATCATTTAACTATGATAATACAACCAGCTCTTATAATGACAGAATGGATTGTATATGCATGCATCTCGCTGATAGCATTGTGTCGTATCTTCATTAAACCCCTGGCGAGCGAAGAGTCTAAAGGCCCACACTGTCAGCAGGACACAGGTAATTGGAGCTCAGCATCTGCGGCTTAAATGTCGCTGGACAAAAACTCTTACCCGACCTTGATGGATCAATGGTCACTTGATAACCTCCTGTCGGTAATCTCACACGGTACCCTATGTCAAGGTCAGCTGCACATAGGCGCTCGAGCCTACACGTTAGTTCGTTTGTGGTTAATTACTCGATAGTCGTTGCTGCAATGTACCTTATTAATAATTTGTTAATAATGATAAATCTGAACGTATGTTGATACTGGTAGCTACATACATTCATAAAACAAAGAATAGGCTACACAAAAAGAATTTGGAATAAATAACTAAAAGTAGTCACTTTACACACTTTACAAAAGTGACTATTTTTGTAACGCTGATTTTAAAAAATTATAAAAAATAAAACATGCTCATTCTGATTCATTTTCCTACAAAACATATAGTGGTAAATAATGAAACTATTGTAGAAATATATGTTTATAAACAAATATACTATAATTTTTCTTTAGCTGGAATCTCAAAAGACACCACGTGACCAGTTAAGGCTTATTGATTTCACGGGACCAGTTAAGGTTTAAGTAGGAAGGAATATTGCTGTAGAGAAACAGTTCGTGTCGTTGCGAAATTACAACTCCTCCCAGCTAATGTTGGTGTAATAGATCTGTTCACGTTGTGGTTTCTTCGACATTCCTATGCACTTAAGTCGGAAGGAAGATTACTGTTGAGATAACAGTTCGTGTCGTTGCCAAACTACACATCCTCTCGACTATTGTTGGGAGTAATAGATCTGTTCACGTTGTGGGTGCAATGACATTCCATTGCACTTAAGTCGGAAGGAAGATTGCTGTAGAGATAACAGTTCGTGTCGTTGCCAAACTACACATCCTCTCGACTATTGTTGGAGTAATAGATCTGTTCACGTTTTGGGTTCAACGACATTCCTTTGCAACTTAAGTAGGAAGGAAGATTGCTGTGGAGATAACAGTTCGTGTCGTTGCGAAACTACAACTTCCACATCTATTGTTGGAGTAATAGATTTGTTCACGTATTGGGTCAACGACATTCCTTTGCTCCTAAGTAAGAAGGAAGTTTGCTGTAGAGATAACAGTTCGTGTCGTTGCCAGACTACACATCCTCTCGACTATTGTTGGAGTAATAGATCTGTTCACGTTTTGGGTTCAACGACATTCCTTTGCAACTAAGTAGGAAGGAAGATTGCTGTGGAGATAACAGTTCGTGTCGTTACGACATAGTGTATTCTTTAGCCCGGCTGTGTGTCGCTGAGCCCCAAACAGTTACCATTCAGATTGCGTTATAGTCCGAATAAAATTACTTTGGTATTGGCGGAACGGCCACGCTCCGCTAGTCTAAAATGACAAAAATCTTAGTTTTAATTTGCTGTCAAAGTTTAAATAAGTAAGCAATAATTCTCAAACGCTTACTTTGAAAGTGTAGTGTGCACCATATGTTCAAGAATGCATTCTATTGCATTCAATATATATGCATGGTGGACATGAATAATATAGAATGCATGTCCACCATGCATTCTATATTATTCAAGAAAAAATTATGCAGGAGATTTTGCTTGAACTAATATGCTTTTTATAGTGATATTTGTGTTTAAGAACACATCTTTGTGATAGTATGATTTCTTGTGGATGGATGACAGTATGATTCATTGTGATTAGTTTGGTATAAGACTCATTTAATAATTCAAACAAGTTAATGAGAAATTAATTTTTTTGTAAACCCTTCAAACTCAGAAACGACAAACGCTGGACAAAATTTCTTTAAACCTAAATTAATTGTGTTATATAAGTGATACTAAAACTGTACTCTCGTATCAAATACTGTACATTCTTCTTGTATTAGCTAGATAGTTGTATTCGATTTCAAATTTAGATTGTCAACAAGGCGGCAGGTAAAGTCACTGGCTCAGCATTCCATTGCAAATACAAGGCCTTTTCGTCAATTACTAATAGAATATTTACTAAAATTTGAAAGGGCTTAAATATTAGAATTGCACTAAACACTGATAATTATATACACTGAATCCTTTAACATTATTGTCACATATAAAAAAACGTGTAAAGTCACGGAAACTAACTGGTGATTAAACTATACCAAATACTGTTAAATCGATTGAGAAGTCAACACGAATATACTTAAAAGTCAACTAACTCACCTTTTTTCATACTAGAGAAAAATTCTTATCTGGAAAAATCTTCAATCTATTATTGTTCAGATTATTTTATGATTGGGCTGAATATCCGGTCTACACTTTTCCTTTGAACAAAGTATACCTTACGCCCGTCTGACACAGCCTTGATGTAAATGTTTACTTCATCAACTCTTCATTATTTTTCTGCGTGTTTTTTTAGTGTCACAGTATTATTTTAGTAATTCTGTACATAAATAACATAGTTCATTTTTGCTCAAAGATATTTGGTCAAGCGTTTGTCGTTTCCGAGTTTGCATAAATAAAAAATAATTTCTCATTAAACTGTTTAAATTATTAAAAGAGTCTATAAACCAAACGAATCACAAACTGTCATCCGCCCACAAGAAATTATTTTATTATTATTAATCTCGCTACAGTAACAGGTTAAAGACGACTCGAGTACAATTTCACTCATACAAAAGTGTTCTTAAACACAAATATCACTATAAAAAGCAAATTAGTTCAAGCAACATCTCCAGCATAGTTTTTTCTGTAAGACTATAACATAGTGGACACTATAAAATTAGTTTGAAAATTATTGCTCTTATTTTAAGTTTGACAGAACATTAAAACTCCACTTATTTGTCATTTCAAACCAGCGGCGTGTTGACGGTTATTAGTTCCAAAGTTATTATTATATTCGAACTATAAATAGTTGCTGCAAAGGAGTATATTTATAGATATTCACTAAATTATTTGTAACTTTTCATAGTTTATTACTCTAAAGCTCTGTCTAATGTCCGACCGTTCAGAGGGCCTTCCTTATCCAAAGGAAGTCAAGTTTCATTGGGTAATATTGTTCAATAACTACCTAATAGCTACAGTGACCTAACCCTCACTTGGCAAGTTAGTTTTGTGTAGGCTCGTACACTACAAGAATATTGCATTAACAGTATCCGTTATTTACACTTAACCTACTTCTGTAGACCTTCGGTAACGAGACATAACTCATTCTTCACTTTAACTAACATTTTATTCATGCCTGTGAGAAATGCCTTATACTCGGTCCATGTTTTCAATGTCGGTATGATGTATGCATCGCATACTGAATATAGATTTCTCCTTCTTAGTAGCTTAACCGTATGCTTAAATGTATATACACAAAGGAAAAACTAACCGAAATGAATATTTAAATCTCGTCTCAAGGGAGCTTTTGTGACATTGGTGAACGAGGTGGGGATGTGTGTACTTTGAACTTGTTCTCGATAACTGAATGCCTGCAGATTACGTGTGTTTTTGGCATTACGTTATGTAGTACTTTTTTTACTGTTATAAATACACCCATCAAATTTAATTCCCATGTAATGATTGCTATAGGTATTAAACAAGAGATATGGTATAAATTTATTTATTATTAGTTATGAAATACTTAAATTGTTGTTAAAACTTACAATAGTTCAGTTGAGTGTGTTCTGAATCTATTAAAGTAATTGTTAGTTTAAATTGTATATATTAATATTGACGTGTATGTTTCATTTCAGGTAAGTCACATTGGCTGGACCAATTCGATTGAGTAAGTGTTTTATTCTAAAACCAATGCTTATTTGTATAAGTTATTATTTTAATGAAAGTTTTGGATTAAGTAATCACATTATGTAGTAACGAACGGGTAAGTTGTCCTTATAGAATGCATTGTGGTTTCACATGAAATAACTCAAGTGGGTGTCATGTGAAACAGATGCATACACTCCATTTCACACTGTATACTTTCTTGCAAACAGTCTGCAATAAGTCATGTTGTAATATGATGTATTGCAGGCTATATTATTCTGACCGTTAAATATCTCCATTCCTGAAATGCGTTTCATTTGATTTGCTAAGTCATGTTAAGTTAAGTTTTCAATAATGGTGACGTTGGTCATTCGGGACCAACGTTTAAATCCTTCAGCCAATTTTAGTTAATTTTCATATTTATGTTTGTTGTATGTCATATTGCGTTACTTCTGTCTGACGCTGCAACGTCATTGTGTCTGATGTACGGAGTCGTGTGGATGTGCCGGATCCATACGTTTACACGGACGTGCTCAAGGCCCATGCATCCTACCCACTGAGCACAGAGTAAGAATAGAGTCGCCATCCCTATACAACTAACATTACGGCACTTGAGGCGAGTACCGCCATATGCATTTGGTCAACTTGCTTAGTTTGGTCGTCAGGCGAGTGAAAATAGTTAGTTTACGCGTTTCATTAAAACTATCTCTTTACATCTGAAAAGGTTTTAGTGTATTCTAATAAACATAGTTTCAATCTCAATATTGTAACAAAATTAATGACATAAGTAAAAAAAATTTGAAACTCTAGTCTTAACTGTTTTCCTCGTGAAACTGTTTTAACACATTAATGTTCGGAAAAATGTAAACAGTTTTCTTTCAATAAAGATCATACCTGAATTTATTACTTAGCAATAATGCTTAAAACATTTCGTGTGCTAATTTAACACATTTAACACAATTTTTTCCCTATTTAATTTGTGTGTCTTTCTGATATAAGATATATACAACAATTATAGTTATCATGTTCTTTTTAAATGTTTGTCTTTTTATTAGTTTTTACTAATTTAACAGTTTTAGAGATAAGGTACGGCTAAAGAAAAAACTATGCATCTTTATAAAGTCCTGTTTTAAGAGAAACAAAAACTCTTAGGCTTATAAATGCTACATAAACAAGAAAGGTAACTTTATATATATGTATTGTGCACCTGTCTTCCCACGAACATAACGTAACATCTATCTACTATTGTTAAATGATTACTACACTTACACAAACTTAAAAAACAACATTAATTTATTTTTAAAAATATACGTTTTCAATATTGAAAGAAAACATACATATCCTAACAATTTATTATTACTTAAAAAATAATTATAAGCAGAGTAATTTTTAGAGATTATAGCTCGGGTATTTTATGATAAAGTATAAATTGTGAAAAACTGTAAAGGCAATAAAATATACAGCAAACGTACATAAGTACAAACATTTTCTATAAGTCAATAATATGCGATAATTCTAATTAATAACAAAATATACAGCAAACTATTGATGATACGAGTCGAGTACGAGAGTGACTGGAGTCAACCGTACTCGAGTACACATCTAACTCGAGTACAAAGTACTCGGACTCGGTGTCCTCGTCGTGGCTAAGGGGTAGAAAGCTAGCGCTGTTCGAATCCGATTCCGGACTCGGACTGTGGAAAAGCCTTTTCTACTTATGATAAAGAAACCGAGTCCGAGTACAAATTGAAGAGATCGAGTCCTGGAACGCTTGTTTAGTTTCTGTTACGATTCATAAGACCGAGTCCACAGCTAAAAATCTAGTGCGAGTACAGTACACACCTAACCTAACTCAATTAAATTTAGTAACTTTATAAAACTGTTAAACGATTCCACATATAATGTTAGTTTAATATGTAATTGTGTGGTAATTAATCCATAATAATACGCCATTTTACTTCATTTTAGACTTACAATATGATAAGAATAATCCTAGTTTTCACCCTCGAGCCGGCAGTTTTAAAAACTGGGATTGTGAAAATGTATGTAAAAATTTTATATCGTGATAGTAATTTATTACTCTTAATGGTACTAACCATTTACAAAACAAACATAACAGTTAACCATTTTAGATGTTAAAATACAAAATGAATTACTAAATGAAAACCTAAACAAATAACCATAACCTACAAACTTCCTAAACCTCCGTTTTCATATTCGTGATACTTCGTCAATAGTCGGGAGATTTCGGACCGAGTCCAAGATGTAATTGCTGATTGGTTAGCCTACATAGGACCTAAGCCAATCACACAGCTTTGTTTGACTCGGTCTCGTACTCGATAGATGAAGGCATTACCACCGACTCGGTGGCACCGAGTCCATAAGTTAGGTTTGTCTGTATGCAATAGCATTTTGCCCGTCCGAGTCCACTCATTCTGACTCGAGTCTGGTGTGAACTGGACTTGGGAACATACGAGTACTTACTGGACTCGAGTCCAGCTAGTACTTTGTACTCGCCTCGTTTCATCACTACAGCAAACATGTATAAGTACAATCATTTTCTATAACTCAATAACATGCGATAATTGCAAATTAACAACAACAAAATTTTACAAAGTAATTTTTAGAGACTAGTATGATTATTTTATGACAAAATATAAACTAAAAGAAAACTAGAGGTAGTAAAATATTTAGCAAATATACATGAGTACAAACATTTTCTGTATTAAATGATATGCGATAATTACAAATTTAAAGATGTTATATTCATTTATTGCCCCAAAAAGGTCACAGTCTTATTCAAATGCTGCCTAATTTTGTTGTAATGGATTTTATCATTAAAGGTTTTTGAATAGTGACGTAACATAATTCTCAAATACTTTCTACAAACGGCTTTGTCAGAATATATGTCCGTCGTATAATTATACTGGACAGGCCAAAGCCAACATACAAATTGATATTGCTTTTAATACATTTTTACAAATTAAAATATAATATATACTCATGATAGGTAATGCCTTCTACTCTTCTTCTGTGGAAGCATCCAAAAGCTACACAAGACCTTGGCATTATCTAAATAAAGCCACAACAACAAATATAATTTGAAATAAAATTTTTGGGTCAGTACCACTGTACGTATAGGGGCGGGTGGGTGGGTCAGTACCACTGTACGTACTAGAACGCGGGACTAGGGTGTCATATAACCGGCCGCCGTACTGCATTAGTCGGTGCTCTTACGGCTGGCTTCAAATAGTGGGTATCAATGCCCTCTCTATTCTTATTCTGTTCTCTGATCCTACCTCACTGCAGTGCACGCTCCACTTCCACATTGATGGTCTTTACTCTACCCTTCATGGACGATGTATAGAGTCAACCTGTCAGATGTACCTGGTCCTGCGGACGTTTCGAATCTATACGTTATACGGACGTGAGCTAAGGACCATGCATATGTATCTTACCTCACTGCAGTGCATGCTCCACTTCCACACTGATGGTCTCTACTCTCTACCCTTCATGGACGATGTAGAGTCAACCTGTCAGATGTACCTGGTCCTGCGGACGTGTCGAATCCATATGTTATACCGACGTGGGCTAAGGACCATGCATATGTATCTTACCTCACTGCAGTGCATGCTCCACTTCCACACTGATGGTCTCTACTCTCTACCCTTCATGGACGATGTAGAGTCAACCTGTCAGATGTACCTGGTCCTGCGGACGTGTCGAATCCATATGTTATACCGACGTGGGCTAAGGACCATGCATATGTATCTTACCTCACTGCAGTGCATGCTCCACTTCCACACTGATGGTCTCTACTCTCTACCCTTCATGGACGATGTAAGGGTATAGAGTCAACCTGTTAGATGTACGTGCGGACGTATCGGATTCATACGTTACACGGACGTGGGCAAGGCCCATGCATATGTATCCTACCTCACTGCAGTGCAAGCTCCACTTCCACACTGATGGTCTCTACTCTCTGTCAGATGTACGGGGTCGTGCGGACGTATCGGATCCATACGTTACACGGACGTGGGCAAGGCCCATGCATATGTATCTTACCTCTGCAGTGCATGCTCCACTTCCACACTGATGGTCTTTACTCTCTACCCTTCATGGACGATGTAAGGGTATAGAGTCAACCTGTTAGATGTACGGGGTCGTGCGGACGTGTCGGATCCATACGTCACACGGACATGGGCAAGGCCCATGCATATGTATCCTCTCACTGCAGTGCACGCGTGCCGTGGTGCACGCTCCAATTCCACACTGATGGTCTTTACTATCTACCCTTCATGGACGATGTAAGGGTATAGAGTCAACCTGTTAGATGTACGGGGTCGTGCGGACGTGTCGGATCCATACGTTACACGGACGTGGGCAAGGCCCATGCATATGTATCCTCTCACTACAGTGCACGCGTGCCGTGGTGCACGCTCCACTTCCACACTGATGGTCTTTACTATATACTCTTCATGGACGATGTAAGGGTATAGAGTCAACCGGTCAGATGTACTGGGTCGTGCGGACGTGTCGGATCCATACGTTACACGGACGTGGGCAAGGCCTATGCATATGTATCCTCTCACAGCAGTGCACGCACGCCGTGGTGCACTTCTGCTTCCACACTGATGGTCTCTACTCTCTACCCTTCATGGACAATGTAAGGGTATAGTCATCCTCATGGATGTACGGGGTCGTGTGGACTTTCATAAATAATCGTGTTTAAAACAGAGATAAATCACATTTTACTAGATTTCCAAAGTTTCTGAATCGATCATGTGTACCTATAATAACTGTTGATTTGTGGATGTAGTTGAACCGTAAATATAGAAAATAAAAAGCTATTTAATATCAACTGGCTAGATTCTACTCTCCTGAGTTTATTGATAGACTGTGAAACAGGTGTCACTATAACTGAGCGAACGTTCTCTGTACAGATGATTTTTAGAAAATGTTTTGGTGGTTAGTTACAGCCACCTCTCAAAGCTACACATTGAATAAAATCTAACATCCCTTCACAGTACTTCCATGACACGTCTAGTGCTCTGGGCTAGTAGGTAAAAAGCACATGATGGTGGGCCATCTGCCTGTCCGAACCACCGTTTGGTGGTGGTGATAACCTTCCTACCCACCCATATGGTAGTGATGACCTTCCTGTTCACCCCTACATGTGGTGATGGCCCTTCCACCCACTCATGTACTTATACGGTGGTAATCATCCGCCCTTACATGTCTAGTGGTGGTGATAACGGTGAAGTTGACAGTATTGCATATCATTAACACTTATTGTTCCATACGTGCGTTTAATCCAACAGAAATAATCATCATGAACAATGAAACGCCAAGAACTAACTACTCAGTTTACTGACAAATCGCTTCACCATGTGACCCATCTTCCACGCTTGTTCTTCACGGATTACTCACTCGAGGGGAACTCACATTGGACACGCTCTGACCTTCACTAGACTTGCCATAATCGGTATGACGACGTATTTTAGCGTGTTTTAACGTTAAATACGATTAGAAGGTGTTATTTATGAGTCAGTCATTTATTCTCAATAACTCAGAGGTATTGTTATAAACTTAGCGGTAATCGGAACATAACATATGCCACGCAAAGCTGTGTGATACTGTAACAGTTTTCCTTTCTACATAAAATCTAGAGACTACAAGATTGGTGGTGTTCCACCTCTCATGCCATTACGGATTTTGCGCCTTGTAGACATAATCAGTAAGACAATTTTATATTTTAGCAAAAAACAGTTTTTCCAATGTTATGACTCGTTATACATAAACCCTCAAATTGAAAATACGTCAACCTGAAAAACCAGCTGTTGTGGGTGTAGAGTTTATCCTAAATCCATTGTGTCTGTCAGAGAGCCTGGTTGCTATTGGCTTTTCTGCGGGGAGGGGATTGATGAGAGAGGAGAATTGAATTCCCCTCTCTTCGTCTCCATCCAGCTGTCGATAAATAACTGGCCTTTGGCGAAATATTTCCTCCACTTCTAAACTCATTCCATTATCTAATGTGGCATCAGTTAGTGTGTAAATACTAATTGGTCTCTCATTGTGTGTTATGTCCTTACTGGATACTTGTTTGGAACCGCCTGTGTCGACGGTTAGTGAAGCCCTTAGTATTCATTATATTGACAACACAAGATTTTAGAAAAAGGTGTACAGCGCTATTGACGAATTTTACGTCTAACTTTTTTTGAAATAGACGTTCTAGTTCGCAGGCTACAGTTCCCCTTGAGATGGGCGTCTTAACGCTAAATAAAGTTACAAGCACATTGTTGTGAAGTAATGCGAGGTTTGTTCTTGCAATCCTAACTATTTCTACTGAGGCTGCTTGTTTCGAAACAATGTATTAATTAACAGATGGTTTATGAAAGTCAAGTTAAATTTTTTAAGTATATTTTATTTGACAAAATAATAAATGAATGTTATGCGAGTAGAAATTGTGCTAAGGTTTGTAAGTGCAAAATTAGGAACTACTGCGGCATCTATGAATATACCCACATTTAAACCGTGCTGTTTGTCAAGGTAGATGACATACTGCGATGACTAACGTTCCCTGACACCTTTGTCGTAGCAGAGTGCATCTTGCGGTGCAGTTAGTTGGCACAGGCCACGTTCTCAGTCCAATACTTTGATAAACCCTCATGTCGACACTAAAATAGCAACTATCATTGTATACTTGCAATGTAAAAATATCCATGCCTGGTGTTTGTCAAGGTAGATGTCATACTGCGATGACTAACATTCCCTGACACCTTTGTCGTAGCAGAGTGCATCTTGCGGTGCAGTTAGTTGGCACAGGCCACGTCCACTGTCCAATACTTTGATAAACCCTCATGTCGACACTAAAATAGCAACTATCATTGTATACTTGCAATGTATAAATATCCATGCCTGGTGTTTGTCAAGGTAGATGTCATACTGCGATGACTAACATTCCCTGACACCTTTGTCGTAGCAGAGTGCATCTTGCAGTGCAGTTAGTTGGCACAGGCCACGTCCACTGTCCAATACTTTGATAAACCCTCATGTCGACACTAAAATAGCAACTATCATTGTATACTTGCAATGTATAAATATACATGCCTGGTGTTTGTCAAGGTAGATGTCATACTGCGATGACTAACGTTCCCTGACACCTTTGTCGTAGCAGAGTGCATCTTGCGGTGCAGTTAGTTGGCACAGGCCACGTCCACTGTCCAATACTTTGATAAACCCTCGTGTCGACACTAAAATAGCAACTATCATTGTATACAAGCAATGTATAAATATCTATGCCTGGTGTTTGTCAAGGTAGATGTCATACTGCGATGACTAACGTTCCCTGACACCTTTGTCGTAGCAGAGTGCATCTTGCGGTGCGGTTAGTTGGCACAGGCCACGTCCACTGTCCAATACTTTGATAAACCCTCGTGTCGACACTAAAATAGCTACTATCATTGTATACAAGCAACGTATAAATATCCATGCCTGGTGTTTGTCAAGGTAGATGTCATACTGCGATGACTAACGTTCCCTGACACCTTTGTCGTAGCAGAGTGCGTCTTGCGGTGCAGTTAGTTGCCACAGGCCACGTCCACTGTCCAATACTTTGATAAACCCTCATGTCGACACTAAAATAGCAACTCTCATTGTATACTTGCAATGTATAAATATCCATGCCTGGTGTTTGTCAAGGTAGATGTCATACTGCGATGACTAACGTTCCCTGACACCTTTGTCGTAGCAGAGTGCATCTTGCGGTACAGTTAGTTGGCACAGGCCACGTCCACTGTCCAATACTTTGATAAACCCTCATGTCGACACTAAAATAGCAACTATCATTGTATACAAGCAATGTATAAATATCCATGCCTGGTGTTTGTCAAGCTAGATGACATACTGCGATGACTAACGTTCCCTGACATCTTTGTCGTAACAGAGTGCATCTTGCGGTGCAGTTAGTTGGCACAGGCCACGTCCACTGTCCAATACTTAGATAAACCCTTATGTCGACACTAAAATAGCAACTATCATTGTATACTTGCAATGTATAAATATCCATGCCTGGTGTTTGTCAAGCTAGATGTCATACTGCGATGACTAACGTTCCCTGACACCTTTGTCGTAACAGAGTGCATCTTGCGGTGCAGTTAGTTGGCACAGGCCACGTCCACTGTCCAATACTTTGATAAACCCTCATGTCGACACTAAAATAGCAACTATCATTGTATACTTGCAATGTATAAATATCCATGCCTGGTGTTTGTCAAGCTAGATGACATACTGCGATGACTAACGTTCCCTGACATCTTTGTCGTAACAGAGTGCATCTTGCGGTGAAGTTAGTTGGCACAGGTCACGTCCACTGTCCAATACTTTGATAAACCCTCGTGTCGACACTAAAATAGCAACTATCATTGTATACAAGCAATGTATAAATATCCATGCCTGGTGTTTGTCAAGCTAGATGACATACTGCGATGACTAACGTTCCCTGACACCTTTGTCGTAGCAGAGTGCATCTTGCGGTGAAGTTAGTTGGCACAGGCCACGTGTGAACGTACGTTATTGATTACATTATGGAGCTATATTGTCAATGAGGTGATTCAAACATATGGCTTTTAGAGATTGTTTGGCCAGTATTTTAATTAAACTGGTACATTTGCATATTGTTATTACTACGTCATTTCCTAAAGCATATAATACACTTGTATGAACGTAAACTGAATCTAGAACAGAATATACAGTGTAATTATACCTGACCACTGCATGGACTGTTTTTAGACATATACATTTGTGAGCTCTGTTACTTGCTAATTAACCCCCTCATTACCCTCGCGTCGATCTTTGTTTACCTGGTAACAATCAACGCCAGGACTGACTTGCCTTCCTGATTGACGTCAGACCCTCCCTCCATCCGGATGTTTCCCAGTTAACTATCGGCACACTCGCTATTCCCCTTTTCCATCATTGAATGCTTTTTCTCCGTTATCCTTTAGTTCTCATTTAAAACCATTATTTCAGTGAAATTAGTGACACTTTTTGTCTAACTATTTGAAAAAACGTGTATTACTAAATTTCACTCGTGGAATCTAAAGACTTATTTTCTGTAAGAGTCTACACAAAAATATTGCTTCTTTAGTAGTTGCAGCTCATAGTTATAGTAAAGATATTCATTGTATTCCACTGCATTTAGTCACAGGAGCCTCGGTGTAGAACATTGATGTCACATCATTTAGTCACAGGAGCCTCGGTGTAGAACATTGATGTCACATCATTTAGTCACAGGAGCCTCGGTGTAGAACATTGATGTCACATCATTTAGTCACAGGAGCCTCGGTGTAGAACATTGATGTCACATCATTTAGTCACAGGAGCCTCGGTGTAGAACATTGATGTCACATCATTTAGTCACAGGAGCCTCGGTGTAGAACATTGATGTCACATCATTTAGTCACAGGAGCCTCGGTGTAGAACATTGATGTCACATCATTTAGTCACAGTGTAGAACATTGATGTCACATCATTTAGTCACAGGAGCCTCGGTGTAGAACATTGATGTCACATCATTTAGTCACAGGAGCCTCGGTGTAGAACATTGATGTCACATCATTTAGTCACAGGAGCCTCGGTGTAGAACATAGATGTCACATCATTTAGTCACAGGAGCCTCGGTGTAGAACATAGATGTCACATCATTTTGTCACAGGAGCCTCGGTGTAGAACATTGATGTCACATCATTTAGTCACAGGAGCCTCGGTGTAGAACATTGATGTCACATCATTTAGTCACAGGAGCCTCGGTGTAGAACATTGATGTCACATCATTTAGTCACAGGAGCCTCGGTGTAGAACATTGATGTCACATCATTTAGTCACAGGAGCCTCGGTGTAGAACATTGATGTCACATCATTTAGTCACAGGAGCCTCGGTGTAGAACATTGATGTCACATCATTTAGTCACAGGAGCCTCGGTGTAGAACATTGATGTCACATCATTTAGTCACAGGAGCCTCGGTGTAGAACATTGATGTCACATCATTTAGTCACAGGAGCCTCGGTGTAGAACATTGATGTCACATCATTTAGTCACAGGAGCCTCGGTGTAGAACATTGATGTCACATCATTTAGTCACAGGAGCCTCGGTGTAGAACATTTTGTCACATCATTTTGTCACAGGAGCCTCGGTGTAGAACATTGATGTCACATCATTTAGTCACAGGAGCCTCGGTGTAGAACTTTGATGTCACATCATTTAGTCACAGGAGCCTCGGTGTAGAACATTGATGTCACATCATTTTGTCACAGGAGCCTCGGTGTAGAACATTGATGTCACATCATTTAGTCACAGGAGCCTCGGTGTAGAACATTGATATCACATCATTTAGTCACAGGAGCCTCGGTGTAGAACATTGATGTCACATCATTTAGTCACAGGCCTCGGTGTAGAACATTGATGTCACATCATTTAGTCACAGGAGCCTCGGTGTAGAACATTGATGTCACATCATTTAGTCACAGGAGCCTCGGTGTAGAACATTGATGTCACATCATTTAGTCTAATATTAAAACAAACTGAACAACTGTCACTCAAATTTTCTAAGTTATCTTTGATTTATTAGTTCGCTATATTATCATGGTCTTTAAACTGCAATTTTATTTTAAGAGTACAATGTAGTCTTTAATGTCCGACGTTTAGTAGCTGAGCGGTTGTGTCGGATTTTGTCGAACTCCCAACGGGACAAATGGTCGGTAATTCACTTGTTGAATTAAGCCCACGCTTGCAGGCCCACCTAAACTACTGGTAAAGGATAAAATAATGTATTAATGATTATCCTTTCCCTAAAACATTATTTAAAATAATATAAAATGTAAAGAGATAATATATAATATGAGTAGGCCTAGTCATTCATGATGACTTTTTATACGGTAAAACAGGGTTTCCCCATTTTGGTAGATCTCGCTCAGACGTAGGGTGTTTAAAAATAGTTTACTGGTTTTTATTAAAAGTTAACTGTTTTTCAAGTGGTAATCGTTGAGCAGTGATAGCCTGTTGGTTGCGTCCATCCAGAAACTGCCATAAGTAAATCCGTTCGACCGGCAGAGTGGCAGTCGGTGTTGTGCTTTCATCATCGCCGTGTTGCCGCATACTATCCAGGACCAACAGTGGAGATATGACGTCGCAACTTCCATTTGTTTGTAGCGCGGATTGCATATTGGAAAGCGCTGTACTTTGTGGTCTATTTTCAATGAAAATTGTATCGGACATGTTTCGATGTTACAAACGTATGCTGCTTAGTTGTCTGGGAATAATAACTAAAAGATTTTTTTTTCATTCAAATCACAACTGATAGATCGACTCAATACTTTAGTAGGTTAGACTCATTAATTACATATTATGTAACGGATGGGCCTTATCTATACATTTGGTTTATGGTGCAAGGTACCCTCGATGTAACATGGTGCAGACTCTAGTCCGTTAAAGACGATTGTCCTTTAAATCAGGGTGAATTCATACGAAGAGTGATACACCTTAATCTGTGATGCAGCAAGGTCACTGTCAACTCAACAATTAATAAAATAAACACGTGTTGTGTACATGCGTCTGATTTTGTATCAAAATTCCTTCAGTGCGTGTCTGCGTGATATATAGCAATTTAAATACGAATTTTAGCTGTTCGGTAGATCCGAAGTCCGGTAAATCAGGGTCCGTTAAATAGAGGGTTTACTGTATTACAGTTTGGAGTGGTGGGAGATCGTTACCTGATGACAGATAATGTCGCAGGGAATTTCAGATTCATAATGGCAGAGGTGGAGACATGCGTTACACCTGATAACATTACAGGAGACAAGATTGTATTGTCCAAAGGGGGTTGATCTGTATTACAGTATTACATTAATGGACTGATGCAATTGTTAACTGTTTGGCAAAGAGGCGTAGTTCGTGACCTGATGTAAGATAACAATCTGGAGCAATTTCCATAATGGTGGTGAACTGAGAGACACGCGCTTCCACTGGACTGCAGTGGAGGTATCCATCATTTGTTTGCCGTGTGAGGGATGATATGTAGACAGGCCGGATACGGGCGATGTTCTGATTGCTCTAACCACGTAATTGTTCATCAACTAATTGTTCAGTTACTCCTGCTTGGTTTCATTATACTTAGTGGCCCATGTACGTATGACTAAGTACGTTTTAGTTTCTACGTTTTATTTGATTAATGCGAAAAGAAATCTTACCCACAGGGCTATTAACTTTGTGGTTATTATTTAGCCACATCAACATCTTCTCCTGCAGCTCCCGTAACCTTCCACGTGTTCGTCTTCCATCTGGGTTATTCTCGAAAATGTCTTCATTGGACACTCTTTCTTCTGGACATGTCCTGTTCACCTCAATCTCCTTCTCTTTACTTCACCTGTGCTATTGTCCATAGTCCATGCCAATTGTCACACGTTGGACTATACAGACAGTTTCCTGAGTATCCTGTTCTTGAACACTAAGGTTATTTCTCTATTGTGCTGTATAGTCCATGCCAATTGTCACACGTTGGACTATACAGACAGTTTCGTGAGTATCCTGTTCTTGAACACTAAGGTTATTTCTCTATTGTGCTTTATAGTCCATGCCAACTGTCACACGTTGGACTATACAGACAGTTTCCTGAGTATCCTGTTCTTGAACACTAAGGTTATTTCTCTATTGTGCTGTATAGTCCATGCCAATTGTCACACGTTGGACTATACAGACAGTTTCCTGAGTATCCTGTTCTTGAACACTAAGGTTATTTCTCTATTGTGCTTTATAGTCCATGCCAATTGTCACACGTTGGACTATACAGACAGTTTCCTGAGTATCCTGTTCTTGAACACTAAGGTTATTTCTCTATTGTGCTTTATAGTCCATGCCAATTGTCACACGTTGGACTATACAGACAGTTTCCTGAGTATCCTGTTCTTGAACACTAAGGTTATTTCTCTATTGTGCTGTATAGTCCATGCCAATTGTCACACGTTGGACTATACAGACAGTTTCCTGAGTATCCTGTTCTTGAACACTAAGGTTATTTCTCTATTGTGCTGTATAGTCCATGCCAATTGTCACACGTTGGACTATACAGACAGTTTCCTGAGTATCCTGTTCTTGAACACTAAGGTTATTTCCTCCCTTTAATTCACCTTACTAGAAAGAAAATCTAGTACTAATAAAAACGTATTGAATAAAATTGATTTTGCTGTGGAAAATTATCCAATCATTATGATTTCAACGTGTCTTTTTCATCAGTCGGGAATAATTGCAATTAATTATTTCGTGTAGCCTACGTATTTTCTATAATTTGCTGTTTAGTGTTTTTTCTATAATCTAGTGTTTATTATGAATACGTTCTTTTAGTCTTAGTAAACCGTTATATTCCTGGAAACTTAAAAAGAATAACATTGAGACAAAACAAAGGAGTTTGTCAACTGTTGCGTGAGTTGAATTTTGCCGCATATTTATATTATGTAACATTTCGATTCTTATCATCTTCAGCAAGGGGTCCCTTGTAATTAATTCATTTCTAGTCTAAAAACTCTTAGATTGTATCTAGGTGTTGAGGAAACGTGTGTTGTTTGCAAAATAGTTTGTTAGTTATTTAGTTGAGTACTGTGCTACTACCGTGTGTTGGGTATATAATAGAAAACTGGCAAGGAGACGTAAGGTTGATAGTTTAGTTATTTAGTTGAGTACTGTGCTACTACCGTGTGTTGGGTATATGATAGAAAACTGGCAAGGAGACGTAAGGTTGATAGTTTAGTTATTTAGTTGAGTACTGTGCTACTACCGTGTGTTGGGTATATGATAGAAAATTGGCATGGAGACGTAAGGTTGATAGTTCAGTTATTTAGTTGAGTACTGTGCTACTACCGTGTGTTGGGTATATAATAGAAAACTGGCAAGGAGACGTAAGGTTGATAGTTTAGTTATTTAGTTGATTACTGTGCTACTACCGTGTGTTGGGTATATGATAGAAAATTGGCAAGGAGACGTTAGGTTGATAGTTTAGTTATTTAGTTGAGTACTGTGCTACTACCGTGTGTTGGGTATATAATAGAAAACTGGTAAGGAGACGTTAGGTTGATAGTTTAGTTATTTAGTTGAGTACTGTGCTACTACCGTGTGTTGGGTATATGATAGAAAATTGGCAAGGAGACGTAAGGTTGATAGTTTAGTTATTTAGTTGAGTACTGTGCTACTACCGTGTGTTGGGTATATGATAGAAAACTGGCAAGGAGACGTAAGGTTGATAGTTTAGTTATTTAGTTGAGTACTGTGCTACTACCGTGTGTTGGGTATATGATAGAAAACTGGCAAGGAGACGTAAGGTTGATAGTTTAGTTATTTAGTTGAGTACTGTGCTACTACCGTGTGTTGGGTATATGATAGAAAACTGGCAAGGAGACGTAAGGTTGATAGTTTAGTTATTTAGTTGAGTACTGTGCTACTACCGTGTGTTGGGTATATGATAGAAAACTGGCAAGGAGACGTAAGGTTGATAGTTTAGTTATTTAGTTGAGTACTGTGCTACTACCGTGTGTTGGGTATATGATAGAAAATTGGCAAGGAGACGTAAGGTTGATTAGCATATACTACACAGTTCACTCTATTACATGTTTTTACACCATTTTATATTTGCTATTCTTGTATATTGCTTAATCTTAAGACTCCGATCTTCAAGAGTAAAAAGGGAATTGGAACAAGCGTCATGAGTGTAGATGAGCGAATATAGTAATTGTTACAAACTAAGCCCGACTTTTTCTTTAAAATTTTCATTAGTTCTAACGATGAACAGCCGATGGTTATCAGCTGAAACCTTTCAAAATGTGTTGATACATGCTGATTGCACTGAGAAGCTGGGATTTAACCAACTTCGCTATCGACTAATTATGATATAGTAAGTTTGTTAGGTGAAAAAGTGGATATTTTTTACTAGAAAGTCAATATTGAGATATTCAGTAAATTATTAAAGCTCCTCAATGAACTGGTGTTTCAATAGACTGGCTACACACGGCCCTGTATCTCGACATCAGCCCCAACAATTTGTCATCGCCACGGTGAGATTGCGTTGCCTGTTTGTTCCTTGAGAGCAACAGCTCAATTACCGACCCTAGTGTTACGCCATTATTTGGCATTGCCAATCCGGAAACAATCGTGATTGCGGTAGGGATCGTTCACCTCAACGGTGAGATAAACGCCTTTCCTCATTACTCTACCGGTTTATTTGTTCACATTGTATTGGTAGCACCCGACCGCCGTCATCTACCGAGTGTCTGTGATCACAGCTGGTGATTTGAATACAATATGATGTATTCAAAGTTGAGGGAGTGAATAGGGTGACCTTGAGTTGTAGACGATTGGCGTCACCGGAGGAGTGCCTCCAACCCGGTCTCACCTTATCTCAGACCAATGACTTCACCAAGGTCGCACTTCCGTGGCACATCCCGTATATCGGCTGTTGATTACATACGTCATGGCGGATAATGTTTCAACAAATGTAGTTACTAACAGAATATGCAATTTTGTTCAGTTACAAGGAAAATACCATCTGAATCAATTACTTTAAGGTGTTTTGTATCGAAGGATGTTAAAACACACGTTTTTATTACTTTACGAGTATCATTATCTATTAGTAGCACTAAAGTATAGTATAAATAAGGACGGAAAAGTTTGATGGCGTAGATTTTCAGCCCTGTTAAAAAGTTGACTGGCAGGTTTTGTGTTTCATCAAGTTGATGTTCAGGCCGATTCCAAGACGAACAAGGGATGCAGTCCACTGAATATTCATTCAACAACTCGACAACTGTTAGAGCTCTGATAATAAATATGCAACGACTAGCTTGCGACATATGACCACATATTTCAGAACTCGGACCGAACAGGGTCAGTTAACAACAATCACTGAGAACAATGGAAGTCGTCTGTCAGAGGAGCTTCTTCACTAAGTAGACGAAGTCATCACTGGTGACCGACCGACCAGCCGTGACACGATCATGTGGCCTTTACACCTAAACTTAATGTGTGCGCCAACATAAACGGTACTGAAACAGAATCAGCTGTAGTTGCTTTCTCGATCAGCTGCGTCAACTTCTTGATTGAGGTTAGTTGTTGCCGACATGTCGCTTACTACGGCAGAGAAAACTTCTATCGTCAAGTATTATTGTTGTGCATACATTATTGGGTTCCGTACATGAAGGTCGACTAACTTTGACACTGCATTACATTTTCGTGGACACTTTCTCAAAAACCAGCTAAGTAATGCTGCGATTTTCTGTTGTTTAAATATTTCGTAGAACTTGTAGTGTTGATTTAGCGGTAGAGCCGATCAGACCTCCCAATTTCTTTTGGTACAAATGAAAACAACGGAAGAGTGTTGCATTCCACTCAGTGTTACAGTCACCAAAAAGAAACCACACATCGTTGAAACTTTTTGGTATGAGCCATACACAAGTCGTTGAGAAAGTTGTTAAAATTAATTGGTTGCCTTACAAGATACTAATTAGGGTAATCTTTGAACTGTATAAAAATAAAGATTTTGCTTAGTTTCGGTAGTATATGTTGGTAAACTCTTACAATAACAGTGCTGTTTATTTTGGCGCATACCGTAGCTGTGTGTTACAGCCGCCTCATGTTACGTCCTTCGGAGCCCTCACCAGTGACAGTGACCCGTTACGTCGTGGCACATACATCGGTATTAAGTAATATTATTATTTACCTTCCACTTTTAAATTAATCGAACGTGTATCATTTTCTAAGAATTTAAGGCCCTACTATTCAAATTTATCAGCCCAACTTATCAAAATACGAAATAACTCATGATTTTTAAAACTATGTCTAAATTGATTGTACTGTTGAGTGTGTCTTTCATTTACATATTGTAAGACTGACCAAAAGTTTTAATGGCAAAGCTATGTTCTGATGATTCACAAAAGAATTATTTATACTTCATTATTCATCATTATTTATACTTCAGAAAAGAAGGGATTCACAAAAGAATAAATGCTAATTAAAAAACTATATGATGTGAACTTGACGCCGTAATTGTTGTTACACCTACATAACCAGTACAGTACACTGTCGGGCCACTAGTCACTCGTCAATCTGTTTGGAGTAGGACTATTTAGTTTTGATAGAGACGTTGGCAATAGGCCAAGCACAACTTGCCGTACGGCCTACTAGTGTAATGAATGTAGCGTATCTCTCGTCACACACACGCGGCAGGACCCTGGCCAACCGAGCTAAATTAATCACGCGCTTGTTAGCCCTTTACCTCAAAGGCTAAAGTTTACTTGTCGTGATGGAACTGTGTGTCTCTTGTTGTGGTCTAATAGAGACACTCATACAAGTCCTATTTATGTTTTAATATAATATTTATCTTCGTGGTGTTTACTTTAATATTGGCCAAGCAACAGAACACAGCTTTTCCAATAAAACTGTTGGTCAGTCTTACAACGTGTAAATGAAAGACACACTCAACAGTACAATCAATTTAGACATAGTTTTAAAAATCATGAGTTATTTCGTATTTTGATAAATTGGGCTGATAAATTTGAATAGTAGGGCCTTAAATTCTTAGAAAATGATACACGTTCGATTAATTTAAAAGTGGAAGGTAAATAATAATATTACTTAATACCGATGTATGTGCCACGACGTAACGGGTCACTGTCACTGGTGAGGGCTCCGAAGGACGTAACATGAGGCGGCTGTAACACACAGCTACGGTATGCGCCAAAATAAACAGCACTGTTATTGTAAGAGTTTACCAACATATACTACCGAAACTAAGCAAAATCGTTATTTTTATACAGTTCAAAGATTACCCTAATTAGTATCTTGTAAGGCAACCAATTAATTTTAACAACTTTCTCAACGACTTGTGTATGGCTCATATTCAGTTTCTACGATGTGTGGTTTCTTTTTGGTGACTGTAACACTGTATGCAATGCAACACTCTTCCGTTGTTTTAATTTGTACTGACAGCAATTGGGCGGTCTGATCAGCTCTACCGCTAAATCAAAACTACAAGTTCTACGAAATTTTCAAACAACAGGAAATTGCAGCATTCCTTAGCTGGTTTTTGTGGAAATGTCCACGAAAATGTAATGCAGTGTCAAAGTTAGCCGACCTTCATGTACGGTACCCAATAATTTATGCACAACAATAATGCTTGACGATAGAAGTTTTCTCTGCCGTAGTAAGCGACATGTCGGCAACTACTAACCTCAATCAAGAAGTTGACGCAGCTGATCGAGAAAGCAACTACAGCTGATTCTGTTTCAGTACCGTTTATGTTGGCGCACACATTAAGTTTAGGTGTAAAGGCCACATGATCGTGTCACGGCTGGTCGGTCGGTCACCAGTGATGACTTCGTCTACTTAGTGAAGAAGCTCCTCTGACAGACGACTTCCATTGTTCTCAGTGATTGTTGTTAACTGACCCTGTTCGGTCCGAGTTCTGAAATATGTGGTCATATGTCGCAAGCTAGTCGTTGCATATTTATTATCAGAGCTCTAACAGTTGTCGAGTTGTTGAATGAATATTCAGTGGACTGCATCCCTTGTTCGTCTTGGAATCGGCCTGAACATCAACTTGATGAAACACAAAACCTGCCAGTCAACTTTTTAACAGGGCTGAAAAACTACGCCAACAAACTTTTGTTATTATTTATTTATATATTTTATCGTTATTATTTATGATATACTTTTGTGCTACTAATAGATAATGTTACTTGTAAAATATGTTGTTTAACGTACTTCGATACAAAACACATTAAAGTAATGATTCAAATAGTATTTTCCTTATTTTGCAATCAATTTAGTGTAAGGTAATTTATACGATGTGTGTAACATATTTCACTGTTGGATGTAATCCTTTTTAGAGGGCGTGAGTGGAGGGGTGGAGTCTCTGACAGCCAGGCCACAGAGAGACGTTGCAATTTCTGCTACCGCCCACAAATATTTAAGTTGAGCCTTACCCCTCGTCGCAAACATTTTACATTTTCATTATACTTAGACCCCCATCCTCTCCTGTCCACCAGATTTGCATGTGACTGCTAACTTTACCACCGACTGTAATTGAAGAGTATAATTAAAAATACAGTAGGGGCAGTGATTACAACATAGAATTACTTTTAAATACAGTAGTTGTACGGTATGTAGAGTTTGTTTCAAGTGTATTATTTTTAACGTATTTGTCTCCAATTCTACATTACAGCCTTCGAGACGAGTCTCGTATAACCGATGGTGGCCGTTTTCCAAACCGCCAGGTCAACTCTGAGGAGGCGTCAACCATATAGCTATGCTGGAAGTTATGATGAACACTGTACGGTTATTAAAGATGCACTATTGTGGATCATAAGTTCATATTACGACTGTTTCAACTGATAATCCTAAAAAAATTACATGTAGTTATTTACTTCGCTTTAAAAAACTTTAATTTTTATTGCAAAAATCAACTTATGGTCCACTAGAACAGTTCTTTGCTTATGACATGACACTTCAAGTGTTGCGATACTATTGTTATTACGGACCGAATCGTAGAAATAGAAACCAGTGTTTTTTGTATTTTTATGGAACGAAAGATGAAGCGAGCTTGTGTAGCATCATACTGGTGAGTTCGGTATCGGCGGCAATAGTTGCAAACACACAACATATATGCGTGTTAAGCTAGCAGTAAACATTGACGAAATACGTGTCGCCCGAACACAACAGTAAACAGGAGTCAGTGTCACTGAGTATAATGGAACTCGTCAAGGAGCCAACGTAATGGGACCATGTAGTTCCAAAGATTTAATTGGAAACGGAATAGTGATGCCAGCTGGCATCTCGTTTAATGTCGGGCCACCGATTGATAGAGTGAATGCGTTAAACATTTAGCAGTCGGTGGCCCAATATGTGGGATTGAGAGGGAAACGGAACAACTGGTTAACGGTCGTCTCTAGTGAACAATTAATTGTCGCTCTCTGGCCTCAACCTGGTCTTGACTTCGGAACTATCAGATCGTTGGTTGTCATCTGACGTCCTTCCCCGCTTGCCTACCAGACAGCGCCAGTTATCAGTGCAGACGTCCGTGTTTTCCAGTTGACCAACATTTCAATTTAAATACCTCTTACACTTATATTATTTAACAAATGTATTTCAAATTTTAACTTGAATTAGAGCACAAGCGTGACTAGTTCCCCCTGGTACAGATTTTGTCTAATTGTTTTGCTGTATTAAAAAAAATTAATTTAGAACAATAGTCATTTGTATATACAAACATAAACCAAGACCTTTTGAAAAGTTATGTCTCAGGAAGCATTAGAAATTGTGTCGTATTCTAAAAAAGGTCGAGTTATAAAGGTATCTTCATAAATAAAGCTGTAATCTTATTTTGAAAAACACTGGCCTTACGGAGAATCAAATCCAATTTAGCGTCAGGTGTAGGAGACTCTTGAAGGTGGCCATATATAGTTAATTTTTGAACAGCGCAGCGGGCTGAGCTTTTTTTATTGACGTGGTGGTTTAACCTGCTGACGTTCTGCTAGTTAACAAATGTTCATAGTATAACAAACCTATAAGTCTACTGTAGGGGGGTGCAAAGAAGTGTAATCATGTCAGAGTTAGTAAAAATTACTTAAAACAGTTCACAATGAAAAACACATTAACCAAGCGTTTGAGTCATGTTTTTTTATTGTTTAATTGTTTTATTACAATACGCCGATTTAAATAAATTATTAAATTAATGCCAAAATAGCTCTTTTGGGAAAAAAAAAAGTTAAGAGGCTATTTTTACCCCGTAAGAATGGAATTTAGAGGAATACTTTAGTAGTAAATCTTCACAAAATCTAAAATACAATACAAAGTCGAACATTCCCCTAAATTTAATCAAAATCTCTTCTGTGGTTTCGGAGATATTGTGATAAGTATAGTGTACTGTACATAGTTTTGGATATTATAACATTTGACTTCTCGTGTAGTGGCTATCAGAGGGGCAGCCTTCACATAATATGATTTTAAGTTTATAAAGTCGATAACAAATATTTATCAAAATTGTTAATATCAGAAAAACTCAAGATTACATTGTTTTACATGTAAGAAATTGATCAAATAAATAGTTGATGAAGTTCTGTTAATAGAAAACTAATATTATAGTATTTCTAAACAGGCTTCTAACAGCTTTCTAAAAACTATTAACTTGGGATTTAAACACAAGTTCTGTTTGCTGCGGATGGGGCATTTATTACACGCTACAAGTTTCAGGGATTCTACGAAGGTGGGTTGCAAATGGTAGCAGAGCGTGGTTTTGTTCGCCTTTGCTACATAAAAAGTTAAAACATGTAAAAGGGAAAAAATGGAAATCAAACCAAAAATTGCTTACAATTTAAAGTAAGGCTTTTCTAAACCGAGTTTGTTCTTTAAAAAAAAATGAATAAATAAATGAATAAAAATTCAATTCGATAGTTGCACTGGCTCAGAAGGGATTTCACGTTTCTAGTTATTTATTTTTTTTTTTCCAGTGTTTGGTGTCATTTAAGTATTTCTGGTATTGTCATTTGATTTGTCATTTGACAGTTTAGTTGTCTTTAAAATTATTCAGTGGTTATTGTTCACTATAGTTTGTGATTTAAAAACAAAGACCTTTAAAATGAGGTAAAACTCGAGGTAGCCTTACATTTAAAATGTTAAAGACTTCCTTCATGGCCATCACCTGGCTATGCGAATAACGAGCAAGATACGTCTACATGTTTGTATAGGGACATGTACATAACTACACAGTTTCATTACATTTCTTTCAATAATAAATATATTCCAGACTTTTGCCCAACTCTGTATATACTGTCATACTGGTATATTTTGTCTAACAAACTAGACTAATAAACATTATTGGAATACATTAGGTTTTGAGTTCAAGGTGTTGTCAGTGATTGATTTGGTGACTGTGTAGTAGGCCAGAAAGAACTTGCTCTCTGATACTGGAGTAAATGTTAATCCGCCCAGAGTTTGTCAAGCTGCAACTAAGCGGCACAAACTTGGGGAATATTAAGTCGGCTTTAAACATCTCCGGGCTAGTTTTATATAAAACTGAGTGACGTATTTGTATGCTCTTGTAGACCCACGTACGTTACCATTCCTGAAAAGCTAAATTTGCTTTATATAATTGAATTACTGTAATTTTAAAAATGGCATTAAACAGTTATGTGCTGTTTGCATGAGATGGTTTGTCTAACTGAAACGGGGTGTATTTATTCACTTAATTGCTGGTATTAAAAATATAAATATTCTAATTTATTCTGATATTAAATAGACAAGTATCTGTTAATAAAACCATTTATTTCATATGAGTGTTGTTTCTACACGACTAGGGATAAGATTTATGTGAAAAAGGAATACAAATAATATAGAACTGAAC
This sequence comes from Stictocephala bisonia, assembly GCA_035578905.1. Classification (NCBI taxonomy): domain Eukaryota; kingdom Metazoa; phylum Arthropoda; class Insecta; order Hemiptera; family Membracidae; genus Stictocephala; species Stictocephala bisonia. The sequence goes on along the minus strand of JAQJVL010000086.1, from coordinate 606,706 downwards.
GTCTCTCGGTCAGTAGAAAAGTAAATATTCACTCAGTATTTCAAATACTTCCTACATTTTATTTCTTACAGTACGACAAAGATTCTTACCACAGTTCATCAATGAGATGACAATGATGGCAAATACATGACTGACAGCTACTCATAGCCTAGCAATGTAACAGTTGTCCGACATTTATTTTAAAAGGGGATTGTCAATAAATTTTCTTAGGAAATGGATACAAAAATATTCCTTTTTGGAATCCCTGGCGATTTTCCAGATGCTATTCTATGACAAAGTTAACTTCAAGGAAAACTGATGTCAACAAGTGTTGTGCTTGGGAGAACTTTGTTCCCAATGCAACATGTGTCAAAACAGCTGTCTTTCTGTTATTGCACTCTCCTGTTCCTGACCTGAATCTTGTAGTGCCTCATCCGCAGTAACCAAAACTTGTGTGTTTAATCCAAAGTTGATAGTTTTTAGAAAGCTGTTTAGAAATACTATAATTTTAGTTTTTTCTTATCAAAACTTTATCCACTATTTATTTAAGGAATTGTTACAGTTCAAACAATTCTGCTAGTGCAAATAGTTCAGGTTTATATTAGCTAACCTGATTTGTACTTTCAAATTTAACAAACAAGGTAAGCTTACATTTAAAATGTTTAAGACTTCCTTCATGGGCCATCACCTGGCTATATAATGGTTTAGAGAAAATCACGGAGGGGATTACAATGTGCATTAACCAAATTACATAACTATTAATTTTAAATCCAACTTGTATTCATTTAATAATGTAATGGCAGTAAAGAACAGGGATTGGAACAATTCGTTCAGTTAAGCGCAGTCTTGAGCCCATGAAGCTCATGAACAAATACAAGCTGCAAAGTTGACAAATACTCGCCAGTTTTCCTTTCAAGTGCCATTTTAGTCCTTATTGTACCTTCTTAATTGGAAGGAAAGGTCAATCGTATGATTCGGAGAACAGGAATTGGTTCTCCACTGATCATCTGTTGTTTTCTGATACTTGTGAATGGTGTATAACTGTAGAATACTAGTAAACACTACGGATACACCTGCACGCTTCGCGTACCAACCCTGTCCCTCGCTGTGCTCGTGACGCCGAGGCCGATGGTCGAGGCATGTAACTATTGACTTCAAATACTAGTAATTAAATTATATTTAGTAAAATTATTTAAATTAATTTGCATTAGCTCACTCACTACACTTCATTTTCACTCTATGGCAGGCCTAATAATAAGTATAAACAACCAAATGTTTTCCCCATTTCAAATGTTTTCATTTTGTTTATAGGCTGATGATAACATACACACACACAGACAATCAACTATTCGCTCTTTTATAATTAACTTGATATTTTACTGAGCTGCTCTCTATGTTTAACCTAACAAATTATTTAGACCATTTAACATTTATTTATACCGCCAGCTGGTCAATTAAAATTAATCTCCATTAGAATAACATTGAAACTTTGACGTAGGACAAAAACCTATGGAAATTTCAAAAATCTAGTTCCATTACTACTTAGAGATCAAAATTATCTCTTGAATAAAAAAATTCCATCAAATCGGCCATGTAATAAGTTCAGAAAGTGAGTGAACTAAATGACCCGATTGTTTTAATACATAGGATATATACATCCAAGTATTAACATCATTGTTGTGTTTACTGTCTTGCTGATAACGTATTTGTAATCAACATTTCACATTGAGATACGTGTAAGTTTCTCAAACAATAATAATAATAAGACAATAAATGTGTTTCTCCAAAAATCTCCATAACTCGTATACTCAAAAGAAATATATAGTGGTGATGGCTACTAGACTTCAAACGGAAGAAATTTAGTTCCTTATCCGTATATTAGTTCCGGACTCCTCCACAAATATCTCTATAATTAGGAGTATATAAGTTAACGACTCCTCCATAAATATCTGTATACGTGTGTATTGGGAGAATATCAGTTATGTAATCTTCCACAAATATCCCTATACGTGCTAACTAGGAGAATATCAGTTATCTAATCTTCCACAAATATCCCTATACGTGCTAACTAGGAGAATATCAGTTATCTAATCTTCCACAAATATCCCTATACGTGCTAACTAGGAGAATATCAGTTATTTAATCTTCCACAAATATCCCTATACGTGCTAACTAGGAGAATATCAGTTATCTAATCGTCCACAAATATCCCTCTACGTGCTAACTAGGAGAATATCAGTTATCTAATCTTCCACAAATATCCCTATACGTGCTAACTAGGAGAATATCAGTTATCTAATCTTCCACAAATATCCCTATACGTGCTAATTAGGAGTATATAAGTTAACGACTCCTCCATAAATATCTGTATACGTGTTTATTGGGAGAATATCAGTTATGTAATCTTCCACAAATATCCCTATACGTGCTAATTAGGAGTATATCAGTAAACGACTCCTCCATAAATATCTGTATACGTGTTTATTGGGAGAATATCAGTTATCTAATCTTCCACAAATATCCCTATACGTGCTAACTAGGAGAATATCAGTTATCTAATCTTCCACAAATATCCCTATGCGTGCTAACTAGGAGAATATCAGTTATCTAATCCTCCATAAATATCTGTATACGTGTTTATTAGGAGAATATCAGTTATCTACTCCTCCACAAATATCCCTATACGTGCTAATTAGGAGTATATAAGATAACGAACGACTCATCCATAAATATCTGTATACGTGTGTATTGGGAGAATATCAGTTATGTAATCTTCCACAAATATCCCTATACGTGCTAACTAGGAGAATATCAGTTATCTAATCCTCCATAAATATCTGTATACGTGTTTATTAGGAGAATATCAGTTATCTACTCCTCCACAAATATCCCTATACGTGCTAATTAGGAGTATATAAGATAACGACTCATCCATAAATATCTGTATACGTGTTTATTAGGAGAATATCAGTTATCTACTCCTCCACAAATATCCCTATACGTGCTAATTAGGAGTATATAAGTTAACGACTCATCCATAAATATCTGTATACGTGTGTATTGGGAGAATATCAGTTATGTAATCTTCCACAAATATCCCTATACGTGCTAACTAGGAGAATATCAGTTATCTAATCCTCCATAAATATGTGTATACGTGTTTATTAGGAGAATATCAGTTATCGAATCTTCGACAAATATCCGTATACGTGCTAACTAGGAGAATATCAAGTTATCTAATCCTCCATAAATATCTGTATTACGTGTTTATTAGGAGAATATAATTTATCTACTCCTCAGAAGTGAAGACCTTGTAGGAGCTGGAGTGTGGGCGATACTCCACCGCCTGCTTTGAGAAATGTGTTGTGAGTGATTTCAACATATTTCAGCTCTGCCGGTAGCTGACTGACGCCCCTCCCTCCCTCTAACTCGCATTTCATTAATCTCCCCCTCCCCCACCTCCACCCGTTCGAGTTTCCAGATTGATTCGCTAGACTTCACTTATTCTCGAGCACACCGCTTGCACCAGTGTCTTAGATGCAACAACAATTTGTTTTATGATCTAGTTATTGATTATGCAATGTGGGGTTGTTATTAGGAACGAGGTTCACACGACTAAATACCCAATGCATGTTGGGTAGCACCCGTATAAACACACCTCACAGGTTATTTACTGTAAGTGTTCGTACTAGCAATCCTGTAATACTGCCTTGTATATTACCTAAACACTATAGAAACACAATAGGCATCATTCCCAGTTCCACTGTACGTGCATGGGTGAGAAGTGTGGGCTCGAATGTGTTTACGTCAAGTATTTTTTGGATGACCCAGTATATTCCACATTACAATAACTTGTAGCACAATGTATACTCGTTTACATTTTGTCGGTTACTATAGTTAAGTTGGTCTATATAATCATAATCTGTGCCAATAGCTTAAATGCGATAATTTGGAATATAACTTCAATTAGTTGTATTGATACGTTAATTAATTCTACTATGGGCGAGCCGGTGGCCGAGTGGTCTAAGGCGTCAGGACTTTGAGCTTAGGTTAGAGATAGCGCTGGTTCGAATCCGGCCTAGACTGAAAGATTTATCAGTAATATTCACCCTGTACTGTACAGGTCGCCCCCTTACTCTGACTGAATAAGTTCCTCGCACAGATCATTGGTCTATGGGGAATGGTCAGAGTAAGGTTAAGGAGGAGATCGGCCTCTCCTTAAAAAAAAAAAAAAAAAATCCAATTTGAATATAGTTTTATTTATTTGTTGATTCTCGAGACTTTGATTTCCTACAGATTAGTGAACATTTATAGCAAAATAACTTGAAATAGCAGTATAATGCTTTGTTCCGAATGGTAAAGTACGTGTCTCTGTAGTATTGATTTACTCTAATCTAAATATGCCGGATAAAAGATTGATGAATGATACAAAAAGTAATATCGTCAGAGGTTTTTCCAGATAAATATGTTGATGGTAGAGATCGCGTATTACAATTAATTGGTATACAGTAATTAACTATTTGTTTTCGGGTAGGCGGAAAAATTGCCAAAGGCCAATAAACATTATCTCCGACAACATTATTATATTGCATATATTATTTACACAGTTCTCTATTATTTTATTACACGTTTTTTATGCACAATGCCTTTACTAGTCGTCACTGTAATAATAACTAATAAATATTGAATAACTCCTATCACAATTTTTGTATGTAAAAATAAGTAAGAAAATAAAATATACGAGAACTTCCGCAAAAGAAAAGCTGTAAAAGAGTTTGTATTGTAAATTAAATTTTGGGGTAGTGTCAAGCATATTGTTTTAAAATGTAGAGCTTTTTACTTTAAATAATCTAGTTTCGATTTTGTTTGTGGATCAGCACAATAATTGTCTATTGTCAACAAGTTTTATCTTGTAATCTCAATCAACGATCATTTTGAGTGCCATGCCTCGTTACATCATGTATCAGTGCAGCCCACCTCAACTGCTGTACCTACTCTGTAACGCAAGCCATTGGAAACAGTTGTTGTCACCCGGGTTCTAGTGTAGTCACCTTCCGGCCGCTTTCTCAGTTCAGACAAAAGGGTTATCCAATGTGTGTCCAATCACATTCGACTTGCTTAAGCAACCTTTTGGTGGAAAGCGAAACCTTGCACTTAGTTACGCGGGAAGAAAATTCTTGAGAAAGGCTATCTAGCTTCTGGTAGACGTTAGCTTCGAAATGTAAAATACCCACTTAATGGACAGATTGCAATGAATAGTGAACGAGTTTAACGCGCGAGCGTGCGTGCGTGGAGGGGTGGTTGTGGGTGTGTGTACATTAAAAACAAACAGATCTCGTTTTTTAAATTAAAATAATAAAATAACAAATTAATAATTAACTATAGAACGACGCTTCCTTTTTAAATGTTGATAATGCCATCGTTTACAGCTTGAAATGGTAGTGTTAAATGACATCACATTTTTTGAAATTTAAAATTCGTTTATAAATTAGTTTTACTATTTTCTTTGCATTTTATCTTTTCATTTTTTAAAACTACCTTCTTGTCAAGTTACACCGTCTTTATGCTGTCTCATTCGTACTGTAAAAGAGCATGAAACAGCTAGGCAGAACAGCTCATATTTACTTGAACAATAAAAAATCAATTTAGGAATGTTGTTATTTTTCACAAATAAAAGCAAAGGCTATTTAGTTGTTATCGGCTATTTATTATTGGTAGCATGCATCTAAAGACTTAACAAAATATTTGTACACCAAGTTTCATGATCCAAAGCTTTCGGTTTTTGAGACACTGTTTTGTTTACAGATGTTATAACAGGACTAACTAATTCTTGAAACGGCGAATAAGTTTCAAGGGAACACACCACAAGGATTAGATGGTTTATATGATGTTGGGACTGATGTGCGGTTAGGATCCAAGTGGACAGTCTTGGTATTGGCGCAACGTACACAACCAGGTAACGGCCACAAGTTATCAAGGGAACACACCACAAGGATTAGATGGTTTATATGATGTTGGGACTGATGTGCGGTTAGGATCCAAGTGGACAGTCTTGGTATTGGCGCAACGTACACAACCAGATAACGGCCACGTTGAATGTGAGGGGAGATTTCCAATTGCACCGGGGTCAGGGATCGGCCCCAAACTGATGTGTCCAGATGCACCGGAGCCCCTTTTGGGGGGTGTTCCAATTGCACCAGAGGCCCTTGTTTATGACATGAGCCGGGAAAGTCCAACCAGGCCGGATTCCTAGTACAGTAACCCCAAGCTGACCGTGCCAAATTCCACACCCTTTGTTATGACATGAGTCATGAGTCGGTTAGGTTAGGTTAGGTTAGGTTAGGTTAGGTTAGGTTAGGTTAGATGTTAGTGTTGCCACGGATAAACACAAAATTAAACATTAAATACATAGTTACCATATTTATTAGTTAGAACCTGCTATGGTCTACCATTAGTATGTGCCACGAAACATCGGCAAGTGTTTGATAGAATATTCCATTGCGAAATTGTTAAACACTTATAAACTATGTTTGAAGAAATGTAGTGGGGTGGGGAAGGAAGGGGCCTTCCAATTGCACCGGCTCCGGCGGTCGAAGGAATTTGCAGCGGGGATAAGTGAGGTGGGTAGATTTTGACCACCGGTGCATCTGGACACTTTTCGGACGGAGGAATGTTTTGACCCGTGGAAATTCCTTTGACCGCCGGTGCAACTGGATATCAGCCGAAT
>JAQJVL010000085.1:2004548-2032511 GCA_035578905.1 Stictocephala bisonia | reverse complement strand
CAAGCAAGAGTGTTTTTATGTAATTGATTCCAAAATTTGTAAATGGGATCAGGACATTTCAAATGTTTCCCAACCTACCTGCATTTCACAAATAAATGTCCGTGCTAATAAAGTGCTTGTGTGGCCAGTTTTATGTTTACATTACATCCAAATCATATCCTGTCAATGTATTACTGTGATCGGATGATTGCTTATTTAAAAAAAGAACCGCAAGTTAATTTATTTAAAATAAAATCAAGTAAACGGCCAACGTTTATTTTCTAAAAGCAAAAGCCGAAAAATAAAGTCCCTAATTGTTAGTTTGTTACTTTATTAGGGATTTATAGTTTCTTATAACTTAAGCAATAGCAAAGCAAGTTCGGTTTTACAATTTTTTTTATTTATTCATTTTTTAAATATATAAATTGTTTCACCAAAATCCTGTTCCTTCAGAAGCATATATATAAAAGTCAAAGCCCTGACTGACTCACAAATCCCTAATTGTCCCACTTCCCGTCATTCTACAGAGGTGAAATTTTGGTATAGATGGGGTAGAAACTACCCCTGAAAGATTGTTCCATGAAGATAACATTGGGTTGATTTTAGTACATTAACAACAGCTGTTTTGTAAATAAATAAGCATGTTTTTATGTCATTATTATATTGATGCAATAACAGTTAAATATTCAGCTACTAAACCAAACAAATCAAGTGAAACGTTTGGAATAGGCTAAATAATGCAATCGGGTATTTGTACTAATAAATAGGTAGCAATGCAATTAATGTGAGTGAAATACAGTTTATAAACTTAATACTGTGATTTTACGTTATACAGGTACTTTACTACTATTTTTATTCAAAAGTCCCAGGCCGAGGTCAAAGGCCGGGGTGTGTCGAGCACTGCGAGTGTCAGGGTTGGCACACGAAGCATGCAGGATGTCCCCTAGTTTCTTATAAAACCCGTAGTTCTTTTTGCATCCCAATTCGTCTTCGGGCTCCGAAACCATATGACAAGTAGGAGCAGCTCACAATCTGCCCACACGTTGGACACTCGACAGATAGTTATTATTGAGAACGTGTAACCAGACATCAGTAATAACTCAGTCGGCACTGGTGGCGCAGTGCTGTAACCCAGCTACTTGGGGACAAAGTGTTTGGGAGCTTGTAGCCGATAGGTTCCATCCTCCGTCCTCTTAATACCGGCATGGCATCCGCTCAATTGTTTCCATCAACGTGGACACTGCTAGAGAAGTTTGGGCTGGCCGTGTTGAATGGTAGTCAAGGTTCAGATGTTGTGTACGGAAGAGAACTGAGTCCCACACTTGTAATTTAGCTGAAAATCAGACCAACACTACGTGGTTCGGATTCCACGTAAAGCTGTAGGTCCCATAGTTGCCCTGGCTATTGGGCTATTAATAAATATTCCTTTCTCAGCTAAGTCAAACTCAGATAGTAATAATGACTACACTCATCACACTCATTCATCCCTCATATTCGCCCATATCTCCACGGTCGGCGTCTTAGAGATGAACAGTGAATGATAACACCCGCCCTTTACAATAGAGGACGGACCGAACCGAAGAGATTGACACAACATAATAACTGGTTAAATATTACGTAGGTCTAAATATGGATTCGTAGTATTAGGGGTTGTGTAAGGTATTTTTTTAAATAATACCTCATTGTAAGGTAAATTTTGAAAATTATAGAAGGTACAGTAATTTAGAGGCTTAAAAGAAATCATGACTAATTAAGAGCTTCAAAAGTCTTCTGAAGAAAATCCACAAGTGAACTTATTAGACCATGACATAACAATTTGTCATTATATAAAGCAATTAATTTGGTTCTTAGTTTATTAATTAGTTTAAATGTTAATTAAAACGTCTTACTTAACATTTATATAGAAGTGTGTTTAATGTATATTAGATAAATAATACATTTGTATTAATCTACACTAACAATAAATAAAATCCATATGATTGTTGTTCGTGTATTAAAAACAGTTTAAAATTGTATTACTGAAGTGAAAAATAAACATCATTATATAAATGTTTGTAATGGTCTATGATTTATGTAATGTTCTTCCAAGCAATAAAGTGATGTTCAACTTCCAGTAGGTATTGTACAAACACGAGTAAAAACATTTGGATCCAAGCCAAAAGTGGTAAACAGTTAACAATGGGAATAACCGTCGATTGTAATTGCATTATTTAGGTAAATTTATTTATTATTAAGGCAGCAAATAAATTCACTTGCTCTGTCATTATACTTGATATTATAAATATACCAAATAAAAGTTAACTTTTTTGTTCATTAGGTAATCATAGAAAATACCCAATTATTTTCAGACAGAGAGAGAACTAAAGTAAAATTGTACAACAATTACATATGGCCAATATTAAGAATTTTAAGAATGTATATAATATGAAAATCTTAAGACATTCAGACAAAACACGTTTTTTAAATTTATCGAACATCATTTTGATAAGTAGTATTAATAGAATGAAAATTAAGTTTCTACTCATTTTAGATTTGATATGTCATCTTCAAAATGATATCAAATACTGTATCGAAATCAATAAACTTGCTTCCATGACTCTGAAGTGATAATAAAATAATAAAATAAAGTAATTAATTTTAGTTAGTTTAATAAAGTAGGCACAATTTAATCCAACTAGTAACAATTGTTCTCATTTAAAATTACTAAGAAGAATATCAATTACTTAATTTTTTTTTATAGAGGGGACTTTTATTTAGTCCATAAACGCTCTCCGTCAAAAATCTCTTTTGAAAATCACATTATTTCCTATCACTAGATTATTTTTTTCTTTTATACATATACAATGTATCTTAAATTTGTAACGTTCATGCTTGTGAAATTATTGCATATTTTTTGTATGAATTAAAGACGTCTGGTGCTGTATACAAAGGGCAATACTAAACATTTGTTTTGTTACTTTTGACTTGTTTTAAATGTTACGGAATGACGATTTGTATCACATGTACCCTAAGAAAGAACTTTCAAAATTTAATTATAAAAAGCCTTATAATAACTAATTTATATTATAAAAACAACATTACTATTATTTCAACATTAAAATTAACATTACTGTTTGTTACTAATGCGTTACCAAGGGCAAAGCCTGAGATGACACGAGCGTAGCGACTGACGGAGTTGGCACTTGGAGTGTGCAGGGGTGACCGCTAGTAGGTATTAATTAAGTTAGGTATACACAGGCGATATGGAAGGGAGTTGCATTAGGCAGGGAGCCAAAGGCATGCCTCATAACTGAACCACGGCTCTCCTGATCTAGTATTTTAGCAGTTTTATTATAAAAACTATAAAATAATTATTCATATATATATATATATATATATATATATATATATATATATATATATATATATATATATATATATACATACTGACAATCATAATTTTGTTACTTCTAAACAACTTCTATATCAATAAAAAATATTATTATGTCAAATACCATGTTAACATTTTTTAATTTTACAGTAATAAGTATATTAACAAATATTTGGACGATGTTTGGACGGTAGACTCCTTGTCCAGGTACACGCAGCATACTTCAAACCGCAAGTTCATTGTTGATTGGTTTTAATGATAGTTAAAAAAATATCCTATTTTAATAAATTTCAAGTATGCAGATGAAGATTTACGCCAATTTCCAATTTTTAGACTGTGTTTTTTTAGACATTCAGAAAATCGAGCGCAAGGCTTTTTGCGTCAAACAGTGAATGAACGTCCTATCTTCATATGTTGCTAGTAAAAGCGACTGAACTGTTTTGTTCTTATGTATAAGAACAAAACATTTTTAAACATAATTAAATTTATGTAATGTGATCTCAAATAACAGTTCCTACATAATTTTATGATTTGTATAAAGTGTTTCAGTTGCTGATTAAATGAATTATTAATAACATAATAAAGTTGTTAAGTTGTATATCACATTAGGTACATGAAGTTTGCATTATAAATTTCAATGTCCTAAGTAAGATACTTTCTACTTATTTTATAAATTGTTTTCAAATTAAATACATTTTATTTAGAGATAAGATAGATAATATCGGGCTTCTTTATTTAAAATATTGATTATTTTTGTAATATATAAACTAATTATGTATCTTATTCACAGTAAATTAAGTAGTCATCCCTACTGGCTTTCAGTCCATGTAAACTCCAGCCACGTTTAGTATACCTAGTAACACGTACTACAGAGTAAAACTCTACCGTGACATTTTCTGAAAAGGACTTTATCCACAATGACATATATTTGTTGAATTATTAGTACGTCAAAAATTAAATGAACGAAGTAGAGCAATTCAGCGTAGTGCTCTCTAGCCTCTATGTTGAACATTAAAGAATAGTTAAAATGTCTATAGTTGCATTTATAATTCCATTGTAGTATATATTATTCACAAATTTGCTGATTTTTATTCTTTTAAGAAATTAGAAACACATAGAAATAATTTGGACTTTTACTAATACTTTAAATCATTTCAATAGAATTGAATTTGTCAGTTGAAATCAGACTTGTCCCTTAACTGAAAATCAGACCGATACTACGTGGTTCGCATTCCACGTAAAGCTGTAGGTCCCTTAGTTGCCATGACTATTGGGCTTTTAATAAATAGCTCTTTCTACGGAACAGTCGACCTCAGTTAGTAACAATGTCTACATCCGTTTATCTTCACTCATCACGCTCATTCACCCCTCAAATTTGCCTCTATGATCAACGTCTTGCTAATGAATAATAAATGGCCACTTGGCAGAGTTAATCACACAAATTGTCTTCACAGGTAACGATTATTCATTTATAACTATCTTCGTTTTGATTTCAAGAACCTTTTAGTTTCAGATGTTAAGTACAAAGTTACAAAATCATAGTTTTGTCAAGTTAAAATTAAACACTACATTTTCAAAATTATTAGCTGTCAAAAACAATGAGTTTTTTAATTAGCATAATACGTGTTGGTACATATACAGTACAAGTAAACGTCACACAACAATATTTATTACAATATAAGCACAAAATGCACAAATACTGTATATTGATTCTTTTGTGAATCCCTCTGGTCTGAGGAAGGTGAGCGTGGTTCACCGAAATCGATCACCATAATATTTGTGCATTTTGTACTTGTATTGTAATATATTTCTGCATTTTGTGCTTGTGTGAAATTTGTGTTGTGTGAAAAACAATGACGAAACAACCTCAACACATTTGCCGCCAAATGGGTTAGATTGATGCCTAGTGTTATGGAGTCATAACACTGAGACGTAGGCCTTAATAGCAACGCTCCCTCTGCTTCATCGTTTCTTCATCCTCAGACGATATTACGTTATTTAATAGAATATTTTATTTTGTGAATGACCAACTATGAAGCCATTATTGACAAAGATGTACACGATAACAAAGGCAGGAATATATAGCATGTACATTTTTAAAACTGAGTTTCAAATTTTTTAATGTATATTTTGGGTTCTCAATATAATAAATACCGAGTATAGGAAGCAACGGATATAAAAATATCTAAATAAGTTGACTGTGATGTGTAGTTATCTAGAAAACTTCTGGTTCTATCTAAGCAGTTCCTTTGTTAAAATAAACAATTGAAAATAAAGTAATATTAATGTTTATTTTGCATCTAAACCAAAAATAATTTTCGATACAAACTGAATGCTTTAAACATATGAAAATATACATATATGTATGTATGGTGAATTATAAATATATATATTATATAAATTGCAAGAATTATAAATACAGGATGAATGGTACGTAGTGTTTAAAAATGTAAGGGCTTAATATAAATGCTTTGGGCCTCTTAAAAACGCAAATTTCAGTTTTATATGCCAAACGGTTAGTGTGGTATGTTTAAATCAAGATTTCAAAACCTAACCATTAAAGGCGTTTTAAATAAAAGTTGTATAATCTCTCTTGTAATAAATAGTCAAAGCTTTAAGTTTTCTGCAAACTGTGTTTTAATTCAGTTTTTCCTAAAGTTTTCAATGACGAAATAAAATAATTTAAATCACAATTATACCTTTGAAAAGAACATTAAATTACGCAGTTTTCTGTATGGCTTGATACATTATGTCCGTTAGCATAATTTAGTAACTACGCGTAAAACATTGTTTAAGATTTTACAAAAAACTGATTTTTTTACTTTAAAGCATTATTTTAAGTACCAGCCTTAATTTACGCATGCTACTAGCTCATTATTCTTGTTCAAAATTTAATTTAGATTTCAAAATTGGTGTCATAGTTTAAAAAATATGATCTTTTGAGTGAGTAATAAAGCTTTTTTATGGTTAGGTTCACGATTTAAAAATCTTAATTTGAACATATCCACTAACCGTTCGGCATATAACACTGAAATTTGCGTTTTTAAGTAGTCCCACGCATGTATTTTAAGCCTTTTAATTTGTAAACACCATTCACCCTGTATTTATAGTGTTTAAGGTATTATTGAATACGAATTAAAACAAAATTAGTAAAAGATTATTTTAATTGTTATAATTCTTTCAATTTATATTTACAATTCAAATTTATAATAACAATAATCAAAATGTAAGCTATCTCTGAATGAAATACAATTCCTTAAAAACGATTTAGTAACATTATTAATTACAAATTTAATTTTTTGTTTGTGTTGCTATTTGATTAGAACTGTTAAGTGTCTAAAACTTTACATAGTTTTCACTTCGTAACTACTAATAGTTGTATGTGATTCATAAAACTGTCACAAATTGTTATTGACTATTTATTAAATTATTTATGAACCATCAGTTTTGACAAAAACTTCTAACGAGTAAAGGGTAAAATCAAAATTAATGTTAAACGGGATTTATTACAGGTCCTACAGTTAACAATGATTATCATAATCAAATTTATAACTACCAGAAATCGATCCAATAAATATCCATTTATTTATGTAAGATAAAATATATAGGCTCATGAAAAATGAATGCAACAATATAGCAGAGAATATTCATGAATGTAATTGTGATAGTAATACTTATTATTTTTATTTCCTCTTTTTACATAAATAATAGAGTACAATTCACGTAACATATCATGATACACAAAATTACATAACAACTAAAGAAATAAATATCCAAACCAATTATTAAAATTATTAAATAGACGAACCTCCAAAGCTAACTAAATCCTAATTTGAGATAAACCACGTTTTTATTGACGTGAAGATGTAATTCTTATTCCGAAACATGTAGCCAACATGTCACCTTTTTGGAACTGATAGTCAGGTATTCTACCATTTTAGTCATTCCGTGGCTAAAACAATGAATTTTAAGAAAAGCAACGTCAAATAAATTACCAATTAGGTCGGCTAACGGAGTTTCAATATAACGATTCGGTCAAAATACATTCTTATAAACATATTATATAAACTATTAGAGTGCTTACTAAATACAAACATTTTTTAAATATAAAACCATTATGTATTATTAAATAGTATATTATGCAATTACAACTATAAACGGTGCACTGTCCGCAGAGCGCGGAGATAACCCACCCCCTGCCGTCCCATAGTCAATCAGCTGTTCTTGAGGGGCAAGAGGGGAGGCGGACAGCGCCCGCGACCTTGAACCGTCCACAATTAAACGGGCTTGTCGTTAATTTTAGAGTGCGTATTGAGTGTGCATGTAGTGATTTATAATCATTAGCGTGTCTAAATATTACGTTATTTATAAAAGTGTTTCGAAGATCATCGGATTAATCTGTTAATAGAGGTATTGGCATTGATTTAATTACGATAAGTCTGCTTAATTAACTGAGATAACCTAAACTTTAACAATCCATTAGTTAAAATATTTTAGGTTATAACCATACTTTAAAAATAATCAATATTTAGTGGAAGTGCTCTAATAAAGAGTTAGTATGAAATGAATATTTCAATTAGAAATATGCAAGAGTAATCAAGAGGAATTTAAATATAATTTTACATACTTATTAGCAAATTATAATAAAAAATACTCTTCTATGTCTTCCAAATGCAATTTACCTTTCTTTACTTTTTTAGATAGAAAACCCTAGTAAACTAGGTTCTTTTTTAAAATTAGTTGGTAGATAATTAAAAAACTTAAAGAGCCATATAGGAAAATGTTTTGGTAAAGAAGGTTAGGTTAGGTTTTAAGACTATGGAAAAATTGGAATTTCATAATTTTGTTTTTTAACCTATTAAGGGTTGAGCATTTCTGCTTTTAAGTTTCGTAATACTTTAACTACAAAAATATATTTTAATGGAAGTTTATTCATTTGCCGGAAAAGAGGAAGGAATGAAGGCCTTTTTAGACATAATTTTTACAAACTTATGAACTGTAAATAATGATTTTACACTTGATATATACGTTCCTCTGTATATTGTAATTTCATACGCCATTCTACTACGAATGTGGGCTAAATAGAATGTTCTTAATACTTTCTCATTACATGAGTTTTCAAAAAGCAAAACATTCTCAAATCATTATTAATCTTCCTCCTCAAAGAATTATTACCTATAAGGTTTTAAACTTAATATTTCATCAAGTATGAGTACTAAATACTTAGTGGATTCCTTGCCACTTATTTTTTTACAACTAATTCATTTTATCTGCCCACTATATAAACGATCCAGACGCTTAAATACGATTTTCCATTCAAATTCGTTATATTCTCCAGAGCAAAGTCGATATACGAGTTTGGTTTTCTCAGCACTCAGTACTATAATATTGTCACTAAACCACAAGCGAAGACCACAGAGGTACTATTTATTTTAAGCTCTATTTCACTTGAATCATCTGCAGTGTAACACAACGCTGTATTATCTGCAAATGAACTCACCTTTCCATAAAATGTACCATTACATAAATCGTTAATGTAAATATGGAATAAAATAACAACTTATAAGAAGATCGTACAGAAACTAGAAACTTAAAAATTGGTGAACCTTTTACTATCACGTCATTCATTTTATGTGGTTGGTATGCATATGATCAAATTGAAAGATATTTTGATCTTATTTGTGAGTGGTGGGGTCAAAGGTTGACCAGTTTTAATGATTTACTAGTACGTAAATTAATTAAGATACAAAGGCTGAAATAATTGATATTTCAATAAATAACTCAGTCTGAATTAGACAATGTAATTAAAATAAATGTTCAGCTAGGGGATACTGTTTAAAATCACTTTTATTTAGGTGGACTCTGATAACAAACAATTTATCAAGCCGTTTACGCCCTAGCAAGATATTTGGGACAGTTGGCGTTGGTTTCGGGGTTGGTAAATTGGTCTGTGGCCAACAACTAACGCCGAGGTGGGATTAACTCGGACTCACTGGGTTAACCTAATTAGTCTTGACAAACAATGGATATTTATTGTTTTTTTTTTTTTTTTTTTTATCTATTTACTTTTACCTGCTACAACACACATATCGTTATATCCATATCCTAACAAAAGTTTTCATGGAAATATTTTTTTGTATTACTATAGATTTCGTAGGCTTTTGAGTTCCCTATTATGATTTTCGCTATTCTATTGAAGGTTACAATGAAAAAATTCTTAGCTATTCTATTGGAGATATATATTATTGAGTTGAAACTGAGAGTCACCCCTGTACGCTTCACGTGCCAACTAGCTATGCTCTCGTAATCTCGACTTTCAGCCTCTGTGAGGCCGGGTGGTAGTGTTTCACTCGCTGCGCTCGTGACACCTCTTTAACATAAAGTGGTACTGACCCATCTGTCCACCCAACACGTACAATGGTACTGACCCACCCCTAAAGGTACAGTGGTATTGAAAATATTGAAATAGTAAGTACTTCAAATTGCCTAAAGTTGTGTTCTTCTTCAAGCACATGTTTAGCTATTCTGATTTTTCAAACTGTTCATATTTAAAAAATTCTTTGTGTACTTTGAATATGGTTTTAACTTTTAAATAACTTATTGAAAAACATAAAATAGAAAATAATTAAAGAAGATAAAACAGGTATATACTAAAATAATTCCGATAGCTGTGATACAGTTTATATACGACAGACAAAAATAAAAGGCAACAGCCATGAGATATTGGAAATATATTAAACTGCAAAATAAGTAAACTAATATGCTTATTCATCTAGATCAAAACCCTTAAGATAAATAGTAATATTGCTAAATATGTAACATTTTACAAGTGTTGTTCACGTAGTAATTTGTCATGCTTAAACGTTTTCTGATTCTTTATCACCTTTAACCATTCTGCTCACATTACAATCAACCAACTATCGTATTGTAACGGGTTAATTCTATGATGTGCTTCGTACCATCTGATATTATATTATTTTCGGCTTATTTTTATTGATGCATCAGCTTTATTACTTTCTTCTTTTTTTATTTAGTTTGATATAATTTATTATTATTTAATGAATATGCTATTCTTAGTTTTAAACAAATTTACAATTTTATATTTAAGTTTTGCAAGTGAAACATATAATTATTAATTATGATCTCAAAATTAACGTTTCAATCTTGTGATATAAATGCTGGCTTAGTAAGTAAATTTTCAACGATTAAAAATTTGTTTCCTTTCATAGTACTCTCACATGTTCATATACAACATAACAAAGTTAAATTCTTCCTACCTCAAAAGAAATAAAACCAAAAAGTGATAAATCCCTATTACTAAGACAATTAAAAGAAAAAGTATATATTTACTAATCTTAATATTTATTTGGTGAAGTAAACCTACCTAAACATTATGTGAAGATAGGTGCTTCATATTATTAATTTTTTTTTTTTTTTTTTTTTTTTTGAAAATTATCGGAAAATAAAAAATATACGTTGAATGAAACTCACAACGTAAGCACTTTTCAAATGTATTCATTTAGAGTTCCATGAAATCCTTTAAAAGTCTTATTTATGATTGTTATTCAGTTGAATACTTATATTAATAATACTGCGATTGTAGAGATATGAGTAAATATGAGTGGATAATGATGTAGATGAACGAAATGTTACTAAGATCGACTGTTTCTCAGAAAGAGTTATTTATTAACAGCCAAACATCCAGGGCAACTAAAGGACCCACAGCTTAACGTGGAATTCGAACCACGTGGAATTGGTCTGATTTCCAGCTAACTGACAGGATTGACACTCACATTTCTTTCTTACACAACATCTGCTTGACTACCATCCAACATGGACACCCCAGACTTCTCTAGTAGTGCCCACATTGATGGAAACCATTTAGCGGACGCCTTGGCTGTATTAAGAGGACTGAGCATCGAAAATATCACCTACAATCTCCACAAAACTATTTATACAGCTAATATATTACAGAATTAAACAATAGACCCAATCATTCTTGCGCTTAAGTTGCTATTGCACTCCAAAAAGTTCATGGATCCACTCCTGTGTTATCCACATGATAAATTTAATTGGAAACCCACTCCGCATGTTGAGTTTAACACAAACAGGTTAGAAATAATCGGCTGGAGCAGGTTCAATCCTCACCTGGACAGGGTCGTACACAGGATTTCACAGAACGTATGAGCCACTTAGATCAACAAGAGTTTCGAAAATGTCTTCAGTTCAGTAAATCTGTATTAGTACTGTAGCGTCGTGAATATGTGAAAACATTTTTCAAACAAACCCAAAATACCATAAAATATGAGTACATAGTACTTTATTTCAGTTGTGTTTGATCGTAGCCATTTACGTTCCAGGATAAATCCCCCCTCCCCCTAAATCATCATTGTCCTTGACGTCGTATATAATACTGGATAAACAAGTACAAAATGTTTAAGACTTGTCATACGGTAAAATACAATTGATGTGTCATTTTATAACTTTTATAAAAATAATTGCTTAACATCTTCAGTGTTAATAGGTAGAAGTAACAATAGTAAAAAAAGTGTTTGTTCTGAAACTTCCAATCATTTATTACTAGTGCTAAAAATAATTTTAATTTTACGTATTTTACGTAAACCTTCGAATTTACAAATTTATTGTGACCATAGGAAGTCCCAGTTGTACCAGTGTGGTATTTGAGAGTCTTTTAAAAATTTAAAGACACTTAACGTACCCACCTTAAGTGAACCAGTAAACATTCAGCTACTTTAGGTGAGGGAAGGCTTTGTTTCTTTATTCTTATCTTTATAAAAGTATTTAAAAATAATCAAAAAAGTTTCTTTAACACTATGGTCTATCTCGCTTCGTTAAGCGTCTGTCTGTTTATGTGTGTGTTTTTTCTTTATCATAACTCGATTTTCAAAATGGCTGCCTCCGTAATACTTTAAAGTGAAATGTCATGGAAACAGACCAGAGGAGAAAATATTTTTAAGATACATTAAATATAAATGGAACGGAATGGAATTAATAAATTTGTCTACAGTCACGATTAAAGAGTTAACTTAAGTACAAAACATGAATATAGTAAAAATGTATTGATTCCTTTATTTACTATCCGTTTGTAACAAATAAGGTTACAAATAGCGATATTTATTTCTAATTTCAGCAGAAAGTTAGATTTTTATGGGAAATACAACTATGTAAAATTACAATGCTTACAAAATTACAAAACCGTCTTTAAGTAACAAACTAAAAAAAAAAAAGAAATGTGAGTTCTACCAAGCGAGGTAGACCGTAGTTTTATAGTTTTATGTTTATATTTAAAAACACTCTGTGTATAGAAATTTATATGTTTATGTCATATGATTGAATTTGACGTAAAAATTTCAGTATTAATACATTAAATTGCTTTATTAAGTTTTAGAACTATTTTTAATAATTGTAAGGATTATAAAATGTACTATTTACAGTTTTCCCTTATGAGGAATGATTTTTTTCGACATTCTGTGCTAATAATAAATAAATAATTTATACAAATTTATAAAACTATAATTGTGTAATACAGTTTTTTGAATACCAGGTTTTTTTTATTTTATTCCTCACTGGATAAATGATCAGTCGTCCCAACGGACAAACAGAGACCGCTAGTACTCGTTATTTAAAAATTGTTTACAGATTACTTTCTGACTCCCTTTAGTTTTGATTGAATACTATTGCATATGAAACTACTCTATTTATTATTTAATATTAATAAATTTAATAGAAAGCCCGTAAAAACAAAAACAAATTACTTAGATAATTAAAATAATACTTGTATAATACATATGAACATAAAATAATTCACAGATAATTCAGTTTACTGTGTATTTTTTAGGTATATGTTATTGTATACATTACAAGTAATATAAACTCTAACTACTTTAAAAAATTGTTCTGTAGGTTTTATAACAGCTAATAAAATTGTTCCTGTTTAAATTAATCATTGTGAGGGGTTTTCTGCAAGCCAGCTCACATAAGAATTATTCTCAGGCACTGTATTAGTAATAATGGGTTTAATTGTTTCAAGAATTTTGTATGTTCTTATTAAGAAACGTGTTGATAGCTGTTTTAAATCTATTTATAAATATTATATCATAAAATATTTGTATAAATAGTTGTCATACATAGATGATTTATTTATTTATGTAACATGGTATGAATTAGAAAATCTTTAGTCATAAATTTGTTGAACAGTGGTGACCTCGGTAATTAGGTATATTTTTATTGTGATCGTTTTTGAAGTTATTCTTCTTTGCGCCCGTTAGACACTTTGGGATGGGATGTTGGTCGAGAAACCGTGTCACGCTGAAAAGTAAGAACAAATTTTTAAGAACTATCGATTAATCGATTGTTAATCGAAGAAATTTAATCGAAGAAATGACTGATAATGATAATATAGGTGTATAATATAATAATGAAGTCACGTATAATATATTGAAGATAAATATATTGAATAATATTGAAAAATGTCTTATATTTCATTTATATATCCTGTCTGTTTGTGTGCGTGAGTGGGTGTATGAGAATGGCCAAAGAAGTATAACTTCCACCGTGTGGTCCGACGCACACCCAATTTTTTTTTTTTCATCATAGGTCGTAGATGAAACTTCTTCCTCAAATAAAGTCAGTATTAGAAGAGCTCTTTATCATGGTTTGCTACGTGAGGTAAATGAAACAACAGTGTCAGAGGTAAGGGGAGGGTCTAGCAGCTCAGCGGGTTAGGGCTTACACAGTGGACGCTGGATAA
This sequence comes from Stictocephala bisonia, assembly GCA_035578905.1. Classification (NCBI taxonomy): domain Eukaryota; kingdom Metazoa; phylum Arthropoda; class Insecta; order Hemiptera; family Membracidae; genus Stictocephala; species Stictocephala bisonia. The sequence goes on along the minus strand of JAQJVL010000085.1, from coordinate 2,018,391 downwards.
AGGGCTCTTTAATGGAGATTGTTCTCTGTAATAAAAGGAGTTCAACTCCATGTAGAGTATCCCTTAGTATACACGGTGTCAACATCACACTAATACTTCTTTATTACACCCTTACGCTTTTATATCCTGAACAGCCCTTTTCAAGAATATTTTTCGTCAAATAACTAAAATCTCTACAACGAGGCATCTGATTGAATTTTCGAAGATAATATTTTTGAATATATTATTAAAATGATGTGTTTCAAATTGTGGCTGACAAAAACGTATAATCAATTAACATCCTACAATATTCACTGTCATCATTATACTCCTGCACTGAAGTTCAAGCGTGCCTAATTATAAACGATGGACTACTTTTATCAAATATTTAACAGTTTTCAAAGCTATGAATAATGATTATCATATACAGTATAAAAGCCAAATCATCATGTGCCTTTCGTGGATTGAAGAGCCTGTTAGGTTAAGATGACATGTCAAGAGATGAATATCGAGTGAATGAGAGGGAATGTGATGTATTGTCTTATAAACGAATTTTAGGGTGTTAAGTCATGTTTTTTATAGATAGAAGGGGCTGTTGAGACGTGATTTTGGTGGATGTTAGGCTCTGTCAAATCATGTACTCTTGTATTGCAGTTTTCAAAGACCTGATAAAGTTTTTAAATACAATACGTACTATTTTGTAACGTATTTGTTTGTTTGTTTTCACTAAACAGAATCGATAATATTACTACATTTGTCTGTTATGGTGTTTAGTTAGCACTGTGGTTTCTGATAATACCATCCCAAATGATGCTTTGTTGTTACATTCCATATATAACTAGCTTCCCATAATAGAACTGTAATAGTGCTATAATTAGGTCCCTCGCTATCCCATTTACTGTTAAACACAATTGGAAGCATAACACAACAAATGGGTGATACTCAGTTTAATCACAATATCTATAGTGCAACTAATTATTGAAATGTATGTTTATACATAAGTTTACTGTAGTTAGCACGAGAGAAAATATACTACGATTTGTAAATTACAATGTTTTATTTATTGTATTGGCCTACCATGGATCCAAATTCACATTTACAATAAAAATAAGTATCCTTTTTAATAACGTTTATGACGGTTCTTCATTATCTATCTTTACAAAATCTCCATAATTCTTTCCCAAAACATACAACATAACATGGTCGACTGTTCTTTAGGAAGAAACATTTATTAATAGCCCAATGGTAGAGCATGTAAGGGACCTACAGATTTACGTAGAATCCGAACCACGTCTAATTTTTAACTAACTGACAAGCATGATACTCATTTATCTACCCTACACAACATCCGGACTCTGACTACCACCCAACACAAACACCCCAGACTTCTCTACTACTGTCCACATTGATGGCAACCATTTAGCAGTCACCAAGTCGGTATTAAGAGGACCGAGTAGAGTATCTATCGCCTATAATGTCCTTAACACTTTGTCCCCAAGTAACACCACCAACTGTATTTTTCCATTCAATTCATACAGCACTGAATAAACAATAGTAATGCTATTTGACGGACATATTTCTAAAATGAGGACTTGTTTTATACCTTGAAAATGTTACAAAGTTTATACAACATATTATTCATCTAATAAACATGTTGTATAAAACTAAATTTGTATCTACCTAAGTAAAAAATACCACGCGAATAAAACGAATCGACTTAAACATTTAATATCATATCTAACATAGATAAGAATTGAGGAACAATAAATATAACATATTTTTAGAGAAAAAAGCTACCAGAAATGCACTACTGTCGGCGCAGAAATGTGTTTGTACCCTAGTTTGAAGGCCGTTAACTAAGATGCTAGTTCATAGGCCTCTCCTATGAAACATACAATGTACCATTGTTTTTCCATTTAATCAATCGTTATGGAATTTTATTTTATAATATGTTTTAGTAATTTGTATCCTAGTTGAACATCCAATAATGTATCACATGTATATATTTTAATATGAGTGTTTTCTGTACGTTCCATATATTCGGAATTGAAAATTTTCAAGAAACTAGGTTCATCAATTTCCTGAACTTCTCGAGGTCGTAAAATTATTTACTCGGTCACGTTTTAATCGTTATGAAATGAAAAGTTACGATATATCGCTTGCATACGCGTAAGTAACTGGATTGGTTGTAAACGATTTAAATCGTTCGTAGCTATATACCACAGTGATTACAACAGGGTTAAGTCATTAATTTTATGACCTCTAGAAGCCAAGAAAACGTGGTTTCAGAAAATGTACATATATTCTTACAAGTTAAAGTTTTTACATCTATTAGACTTGTACAAAACATTTCTGTCAACCTCGTACTAAAATGTAAATGCGATACAATTTCACGTTTTTTAGTACTAAAAGTGTACTCTTGATGCACAGTAAAAACTGGATAAAATTCCGGTATATTTTTGTTCCAACTAGAACAACAATTATCAAAACTTGAAATTAAAACATTAATTTTAAGTTTTAATTATTATGTTGATGGCCATGAGACTGGTTAATATCTTAATTGTTTTTACCAGACATTCCTAATTTGCACGTTTTAACACAAAAGGTGGTTAAACATTTACGTTTAAAATACCTTTTACATTTTTATGTAGTTATCACATCAAGAAGTGGTATCAATTATTTGGATTTAAAACTGATTATAATGTATCACTTTGTGCAAAAATTCTCTGTTTCTATACTAAAATTGTTTTTAACGTCTCTGACCCAAAATAATTTTTAAATTTTTTCACCCTATAACTCACCTAGCTATAAACTTTAAAATATGTAACTAATACAAACTTCGTATTTTGGTAAATGAAAAGCTTTATGATGACGGAACTCAATGGAAATGGCGAGGTGTTGGTCAATTTCCGTCTTTCCGAAGGTCAGTCCATTTCAATTTTAGTTTTATCTCACCCAAAAAAAACTGTCAAAACGTAACAATCAGATTAATACTGTGGTAAATTTAGCCATTTCTGCTTTACGCAGATGTTACTCTATAGACAATCGAGGTTGCTTTTCATTGATAATATAGTAAGTGAATTTTGTTTCTGTGATATATCAATATTTTTTAATATTAATACATGAATTTTAACGTACAATTATGAGTGCTACTAGTTATAAATAATTCATTTTCAACTATTATTAACTAAAAACCTGTTTGGTGGTCTAAATTATGGCCGTTATTTACGCTCTAGCGTGCTTTACCTCTGTAGGAAAAGAGAAAATCAAATTTTCGTTCAATAAGGAGATCACAAAGCCTAGATCAAAGGCCTAGGTTAACGATCTTGTAGAGGGGAGAATTACGTTTTGTGGTCTGCCACAGAGATGTTACATTTTTTAAAAGAGGTAATTTTAAAATGTCAAGAAAATTTAACACATTATAACACAGCAGTTTATTAAATGATATGAAATATCAGTTAAAAATGATAATATATAATATGATTACAATATTGATTATTATTTAAGTTGTATAAAACACATTGAATTAATGTGTGTGAACAAATTATATCTTTTAATTGGTAATTTACTCTCATCACTGTCTTGATTTACTCACTACCCTGCTCGGTTCTAAAACTTGAACTGTCTAACTTCTTAAATAAAGTTAAATGCAAGAGTCAATAGATTTTAATAAACAATTTATATGACAATTAATGTACGAAACACCCAAAGTACAGAAAATGGCTATTGATTTTTATTTGTTACTAATACAAAGGCTTTTACTTCATTTTAATACAGCTAATTGCATTCATAATAATAAAAATAATATGTTTTTTTTAAAGTTAATACGAAGTCTGTGTTTTGTTAAAAATAGAATAGATTAAATATCTCCAGGCAATATGTTCCAAACGTTTTTGTTCCTCCTTTGAAATTAAACAGCGTAAAAAAAGAAATTTAAACTATATTACTGGTAAAATTAACTATAAAACTACTGTTTATGTTACATTTATTTACCGACTTATAAATTTAAATAATATTATATAATTGTTTCGTTTACTTATATATTTACGGTCCAATACACCGTATTGGCACTAAAACCTCCAAATGAATTTCATTTTAAACTTTGTCGTTTTTACTATCAAAAACTTTTCAGACAAAATAGTTATATACGTCGTGTATTTAGTACAGCTACTGACTGTGAAAAAACTAAAATAATTCAGTTGTTATTCCGAAAAAGTACCTTTTAATACATTTTGTACCCAATATGTTCTCACTCTTTCTCATAAGATTTCAATAACTAATAATTAGGGTGATCTACATGGTGTATAGACCTCTGTTACACCCCTTATTGTTAACAAGGAAGTAATTAATTACACGTGACCTGGTCACAGTGTGTTCCACCAGGAAGTACTTAATTTAATTACTCTCAGGGATTTCTTGCGTGTTATTAAACATCCTACAACGCACTCATTTTATTGTTAAATACATTTTATTAGCAAAATCCTAATGATATAATCAAAAATAAAAAACATTATAATCTGTCAATGGTAACGCAGTAAGTGAAAATGGTTTGTGCACAATTTGCATGGCATCACTTCGTTTTCGTAAAAATATTTTCTTCCTCTTTTTGATGAACACTTATTGATGGCTACGTAAAAATATTGTCTAACAGAAAGATAAATTTTAAAAGTGTCTAGACCTTAGAAAAGGAAAAGCACTCTGCTGTATTTTTATATGTACACAGTTTAATGTTTTTGTAAATCACTTATATAATCACTATTTGTGTATCTCCGCCACTGGAATTTTTTACTTCCCTTATAAACGTCGTTACTGGACATTGGTTCAAGCCTCTTAAATAAATTTTAACTAAAGGGGCACTTCTTGGATTTGTATCCTTACCCACCCACCAACTCATAAAGGTGCATTGCTATTGACTCACCCAACCTCCTATACACGTACAGTGCTATTGACTCTCCCAACCTTCTGTACACGTACAGTGCTATTCACTTTACCACCATCCTATTCACGTACAGTGCTATTGACTCATCCACCCTCCCATACACGTACAGTGCTATTTACTCTCCCACCCTCCCATGCACGTACAGAGCTATTGACTCACCCACCCTCTCATACACGTACAGTGCTATTGACTCAACCATCCTCATATTTCTCATATCGAATTAGACCCTTACTTTTAAAATGAAATTTATACATTTATTGAAAAAATAAATATATATTTGTTGAAAACAAAACTAAGTCTGTATATTTTCAAAAAAATTTGATTTACTTGGTTGACTTCCAGACGATAAAGCATTGTTGAACTTTCACAAGGGATCATAAAGGTGAGGTAAAAACATTGGGCTCGAGCCAACGCCAGAAAACAATTTGGAAAGGGCAGAAGAATTAGCATATAATATATAACGGCGCATAATGAGGCTTGTTGGGGACCCATTTATTACTCTAACGTACCCTTTGACAAGAATTGTTTATCTTAAAAGTTCAAGATGGATTTTATTTTAACCTATATCTAAATATACATTTACTCTTGATTTAATTAAGTTTGATTTAGCAACTACCGCGAAACTAACTTTCCTGTTAAATTATTCAATGAATTTTTATTTAGTATTATCTTACCTTTTTATAAAACTAAGCTTATTTAAATAATTGTGCATAATATTCCAGAACTACAGAGTAGTTGTGATAAAAATAACGCTAGTATAAAACAATAGTTTTACGTAAAATTTTGAGTGGTAAATTACTCGACCGAAGCTTTGGACCCTTCAGGCTAGGTGACATGTGCTGATGAATATAATACATATTTGATTGAGCGAGTGAAGGAAAAAGTACAGTTACCAATTGATGTTACATAGTTAATTTAAAGGCTACAAAAATAATGAGTTATAATATCACCAAACACTGGAAATATATACAGTACAGTATATCGACTGCTATGATTTTGTAATAAATTATAAAAGTATGTGAGTGGAAAGAACGTAGTTTCAATGTAATTTTAAAGTAAGATACACACTCTGTTTCGTATCATATTCAATAGTTTGTCCTTATTTGTTCATTTATTCATAAGATGCCATGAGGAGGAAAGTCAGTGGCCGAGCGGTCTAAAAAAAGCGTCAGGACATTGTACCTGAGTTAGAGATAATGACTGTTAGAGATACCTTGACTGTTAGTTTTTATCTGTACTATTCACCTTGTGCCACACAGGTTCTCCCCCTTACTCTCTACGATAATTTCCCCACTTACATAGGTCAATATTTAATGGGGAATTGGTGTGGTAATTGTGGTAGTGTAGTTATATTACTAACGAATCTACCTTATCACGGTGTACAGGTAGTGTGTGAGGAGGTAGCTGTCAGACAAATCACTGCCACGCTCTCTGTCCAGGGCTAATTACTCTGTCTTATCAACTAAGGTACAGGTAGTGTGGGAGGGGTGGCCCTTGGCTGTGTTATCAGGCTGTCAGCCAAAGTCACCCCTCAGAACTCGATCACTGTAACCATTATCTCTGTCACAATTCGATCTGTATTGAATAGCGTATGTATTACTTACACTGCAAAGTATGAGATTACTAAAGTTGCAAATGTGCATTTTATAATAAGAAATGCTTTTATTTCAAGCAGTATATGGGAATGGTTACAGGACAAAATCGAAATTATTTTTCTCTAAAGGACAACTACTAATCTGTATGAGTAATTTTTACAATTATAAATATAAATACAATTTTTAAAGCCGACAAATGGAAATTTTCTTTTAATAGGTCAGCTTTAATCAATCTCGTAAATTCACTATAGTTCATGTATCAAAGTATCTTATAATTAAAAATAATCCTTGTAAAAATAAAAACATGAATAATAATAATAAATTACGTAAATGTTTGTAGCAAAAATATTAGGATTAATAGAAAATACAACACCCAGAGTTAATGAAGTTATCGAGTTTTTTGTGGATTTCTTAATAAGTTACCTACAAGCTCTCTCAAAATGAAACAATTTAATGCCAAGTAATGTACTTAAATTATTATTACAGCTACAAACAAAGTTGAAAAGTTAATTATGAAATCATTTTGCAAAACTATTCTAGTCGTTACTATTTATTATTTGTAATTTGAGACGTAGACACGTAGAAAGTCCCGCCTAAAATAGACCAATAGGCAGGGCAACTAAGGTCTCGTGGGTACCCGAACCACGTTGTATTGATCAGATTTACTAATACTAAAATGCTCTTTCTTCAGTCAACATAACCACCACCGCCACACATGGACCCACTCACCCCGTCTTTTGTAGTAGTGGCTACGTCGGTTGCAACCGTTAACGTCCGAGAACAAAACCTATTACCTACGATCTCCGTAGCACTTTTTCTCCCAAGTGTCAAGGTTACAGCAAGTGTCAAGGTTACAGCAAGTGTCAGGGTTACAGCAAGTGTCAGGGTTACAGCAAGTGTCAGGGTTACAGCAAGTGTCAGGGTTACAGCAAGTGTCGGGGTTACAGCAAGTGTCAGGGTTACAGCAAGTGTCAGGGTTACAGCAAGTGTCGGGGTTACAGCAAGTGTCAGGGTTACAGCAAGTGTCAGGGTTACAGCAAGTGTCGGGGTTACAGCAAGTGTCGGGGTTACAGCAAGTGTCAGGGTTACAGCAAGTGTCAAGGTTACAGCAAGTGTCAAGGTTACAGCAAGTGTCAAGGTTACAGCAATGAATAGTTTGAAGTTAATATGTAACATTAGTGTCAGTTGAATAATCTAAAAATGTCGATTGTAGCAGAATAGTTTACTGCATTGAGGAGTAGCCGAGTGGATGTACAAACACGAAGGGGTATTAGACGAGTTCAAATCTAAAAATGTCGATTGTAGCAGAATAGTTTACTGCATTGAGGAGTAGCCGAGTGGATGTACAAACACGAAGGGGTATTAGACGAGTTCAAATCTAAAAATGTCGATTGTAGCAGAATAGTATACTGCATTGAGGAGTACCTGAGTGGATGTACAAACACGAAGGGGTATTAGACGAGTTCAAATCTAAAAATGTCGATTGTAGCAGAATAGTTTACTGCATTGAGGAGTAGCCGAGTGAATGTACAAATACGAAGGGGTATTAGACGAGTTCAAATCTAAAAATTGTACCGGGTCGTTTTGACCGGTACATTTTGTTTTTTTCGTCGTGGTCTGCCGGGCTGCCTGAGATCGCTCGTGTCCTGCGTTTCGCGTACTTTGGTGGCCGTTGGCTCGGATCCGTTCGTTCCGGGTTCCAGCTTCGGTCAGGTTGGCCTGTCTGTTCACTTGTTCTCAGCGGCCGTTCGTCACGAGATGCAGGGCTAGAGGCTCCTAAAACGTAAGTGTTCATTGTGTAAGTTTTAATATCTAATCACCCTTTTGGTGAAAATACTTTTGTTTCAAGGATAATTTTCATCGGGCTTACTTGTGTTTTCAGGGTATTGTCTAATTTATATTCTTTGTCTGTTTGTTAACCTAGGTTCGAGCCACGTGCTCAATGTTACATTTTTAGCATTAATTGCTTTTTATATCTGGCTTTATAATTAATAGTAGTTCTGTATAATGTTTTGTTGAGCTTTTGGTTTAGTTGGAGTTACCGATTTACCAAGTTTTGTTCTTTGCCAATTACCTAGCCTATCTGTACCGTTTGATTTCCATGTTATAACATATTGCTCCTGTATCCATAGCCTAGTTTTCAGTTTGTCATTTCTAGTTCCGTATACGTCTTTTATCTTTTGTTAAATTGTAATTTGGTTTAAATTATTCATAGCCTAAAGTTAATCTTTCACTGTCTTGTTTGCTCCACTCATGTTCTTGTTTGTATCTTCATGTTTAGTTTTGCTCAGCTGCCGAGTTTTATTTTGACCCTCCAACTGCCACCCGTGATCCCATCGCTTGACTTGTTTTGAGCCATCCCCCAGTTGGCACGCTTTCCAGCTTTGGTGGGGGGATGGGTCTCAAAATGTCGATTGTAGCAGAATAGTTTACTGCATTGAGGAGTAGCCGAGTGGATGTACAAACACGAAGGGGTATTAGACGAGTTCAAATCTAAAAATGTCGATTGTAGCAGAATAGTTTACTGCATTGAGGAGTAGCCGAGTGGATGTACAAACACGAAGGGGTATTAGACGAGTTCAAATCTAAAAATGTCGATTGTAGCAGAATAGTTTACTGCATTGAGGAGTAGCCGAGTGAATGTACAAACACGAAGGGGTATTAGACGAGTTCAAATCTAAAAATGTCGATTGTAGCAGAATAGTTTACTGCATTGAGGAGTAGCCGAGTGGATGTACAAACACGAAGGGGTATTAGACGAGTTCAAATCTAAAAATGTCGATTGTAGCAGAATAGTTTACTGCATTGAGGAGTAGCCGAGTGGATGTACAAACACGAAGGGGTATTAGACGAGTTCAAATCTAAAAATGTCGATTGTAGCAGAATAGTTTACTGCATTGAGGAGTAGCCGAGTGGATGTACAAACACGAAGGGGTATTAGACGAGTTCAAATCTAAAAATGTCGATTGTAGCAGAATAGTTTACTGCATTGAGGAGTAGCTGAGTGGATGTACAAACACGAAGGGGTATTAGACGAGTTCAAATCTAAAAATGTCGATTGTAGCAGAATAGTTTACTGCATTGAGGAGTAGCTGAGTGGATGTACAAACACGAAGGGGTATTAGACGAGTTCAAATCTAAAAATGTCGATTGTAGCAGAATAGTTTACTGCATTGAGGAGTAGCCGAGTGGATGTACAAACACGAAGGGGTATTAGACGAGTTCAAATCTAAAAATGTCGATTGTAGCAGAATAGTTTACTGCATTGAGGAGTAGCTGAGTGGATGTACAAACACGAAGGGGTATTAGACGAGTTCAAATCCCATTAGCTTTTCCCTTTAATATCGGCTACCTTGAAGTTCTCAATTGTTCGTATTTTGTCCCGCAACATTTGTATTCTACCTCATAAATCCACACAACGGATTATCCACCCTCTCTGTCATTATGTTTACAATAAGCTAGATTAAATATATTAAGTTGTATGGATCTCCATTATTATAATTAATTAAATTTGTTGGTAGCATAATTGTTTAGGCCCAGTTTCATGAGCTACAGGTTTTGAATTCGATTCCAATCAGAGTCATAATGAATTTTGAAAGGGATCAGCTGATAACCACCAACTGTTTATTTGTCATTGGGCTATCTATTTATGACACTTTCTAAGGATTTTTAAGTGAATAATAGTTTTATGGAGAAGTTTGTCTTAGTTTGAAACTAATTCAAAACTAACAAAAACTAAATTTACTCATCTACACTCATCACAACAATTTGATATTTATATTTTCCTATACCTTTATGAACGGTGTCTTTTAATAATTAATAAATAGTAAAATCTAAATACGTCAATATGTTGTTTATTAAAGATTTTCTAAGGGCAAGTTTTATTCGAAACTACGCATTATTTTTAATGGTTACATTTTGATAACTAATTTTTTATGTGCATTGTAGTTTGATTCTACTTGCCGGTCTTGTATACAAAGAATATATTACTTACTATTAAAAATTTACAAATAAAACGGTCGTAATGAAATTAAATTAAAAATAAATTACAATGTAAAAATAATATTTTGTTCAAAAATATTCCTATAAAATCTGTTTCCAAACAAACAGCTTATGACACTATATGTTTTTATTTTTGTGTATTTAACGTTTTCATACAATGATAAAAAATCTAAAAATGTTTGACCTTTGGAGCAGCATAATGACTGTGCTGCGCATACTTTAATAATATCCATTAAAACTGTGTCGCTATCAGACGCCGATCGTCAACATAGGGCGAATATGAAAGATAAGGTCGACTGTTCTTTAGGAAGATAAATTTATTAATAGCCCAATAGTAGGACGTGTAACAGACCTACAGATGTGGAATCCGAACCACGTTGTATAGGTCTAATTTTTAGCTAACTGACAAGCCTGATACTGTTATCTCCCCAACACAACATCCGGACTCTGACTACCACACAACATGGACGGCCCAGACTATCCAAGTAGTATACACGTCGATGGCAACTATTAAGTGGACACCTTGTCAGTATTAGATGACTGAGTATGAAGCTCATATCTTCTACAATATGTCTCCAATTATCTGGGTTACAGAAGAGCGCCACTAGAGCCGACAATCAACATACCCTTAAGGAAGTTAAGGTCTAATACAGACCCAAGGTATTTGAGACATTAGTTTAGATATTGAGATAGTTGTAGATTGGTTTGGTAACTTGGTCCCAAATCAGCAAAGGGCTCTCTGTTGGTCTAATTGTGTTGGTATAAACTGTCTAATAACTTATCATAACAGAGAAAACTGTTAATTTGCCTTTTTTATGGCACATTATTTTACGGTTTTAATTTAATTATTCATTATGGGGGTTTTATTATTTTTTCTATCACTTTACGTGGTATTTAATAGTTTGAATGTTCCATAAATTCTATGCAAAATTTGTAGAGTCTCAATTGAATAAATTATTTTAATTTCATTTATATTTAAAAAGTAATAGATACAAAAACCACTGACGTGTTTGTAAGCGCACGTATGTATTGATCGTTATCTCCTTGGTTCATATTTCACTAGCAGATACTGTATACCATCCATACTGACCTGAATAATTGTACTACATGCTACTCTAATAATTGCACTACATGCTACTCTAATAATTGTACTACATGCTACTCTAATAATTGTACTACATGCTACTCTAATAATTGTACTACATGCTACTCTAATAACTGTACTACATGCTACTCTAATAACTGTACTACATGCTACTCTAATAACTGTACTACATGCTACTCTTATAACTGTACTACATGCTACTCTTATAACTGTACTACATGCTACTCTAATAATTGTACTACATGCTACTCTAATAATTGTACTACATGCTACTCTAATAACTGTACTACATGCTACTCTAATAACTGTACTACATGCTACTCTAATAACTGTACTACATGCTACTCTAATAACTGTACTACATGCTACTCTTATAACTGTACTACATGCTACTCTAATAATTGTACTACATGCTACTCTAATAATTGTACTACATGCTACTCTAATAATTGCACTACATGCTACTCTAATAATTGTACTACATGCTACTCTAATAATTGTACTACATGCTACTCTAATAATTGTACTACATGCTACTCTAATAACTGTACTACATGCTACTCTAATAACTGTACTACATGCTACTCTAATAACTGTACTACATGCTACTCTAATAACTGTACTACATGCTACTCTTATAACTGTACTACATGCTACTCTAATAATTGTACTACATGCTACTCTAATAATTGTACTACATACTACTCTATTAATTGTACTACATACTACTCTAATAATTGTACTACATGCTACTCTAATAATTGTACTACATGCTACTCTAATAACTGTACTACATGCTACTCTAATAACTGTACTACATGCTACTCTAATAACTGTACTACATGCTACTCTAATAACTGTACTACATGCTACTCTTATAACTGTACTACATACTACTCTAATAATTGTACTACATGCTACTCTAATAACTGTACTACATGCTACTCTAATAACTGTACTACATGCTACTCTTATAACTGTACTACATACTACTCTAATAATTGTACTACATGCTACTCTAATAACTGTACTACATACTACTCTTATAACTGTACTACATACTACTCTAATAACTGTACTACATGCTACTCTAATAACTGTACTACATGCTACTCTTATAACTGTACTACATACTACTCTAATAATTGTACTACATGCTACTCTAATAATTGTACTACATGCTACTCTAATAATTGTACTACATGCTACTTTAATAATTGTACTACATACTACTCTAATAAGTGTACTACATGCTACTCTAATAATTGTACTACATGCTACTCTAATTTAACTACCCCTAACCTGTATTTAGTTCAACGGAGAAAAATATACCATGAATAAGATTGGACTGACAGCCCTTACTTCGCCACGGGGTGGTTCACTACGCCTGCCTACCCTACCTGCGTGTTTCCGTCTTAACCATCACATCGGTACGAAGGCTCAGCCTGCTGCCATCCGCCTAGATAACAAAGTTTTATAGGGACTATAAACCCCAATAAGTGTACTTTAGGGGGATGCTAAGTAGTTCAATTATATTAGAGCTACAGGAAATTATCTGATATATTTCACAATGAAAACCAAATTAACTAAGCTTTTCTGTCATGTTTATAATTTTGTATCATATTTATTTAATAAATTACGAAATTACATTAATTCCCATATCACTCTTATGGAAGAAAAGGAAACTTTTAGGAGCTGTTTTTACCTTTACGAGTAGAATTTCAAAAATTACGTTCTTAGTGGATCTCTATGATACTAAAGCTAACGTTACTCCTTATTATGTATATGTTAATGTATATTAACTTAATACATTAACATAAATCTCGTGGAGAGGAAATTAGAAGTTTAAAATTATTCACATAGTTGATTTCGTTCCTGTTTTCAGTTAATGAAACAAATGAATCGCCTAATGAGGTTGAATTCTAGGGTTGCAATTAGCAAGTAAATCACTAATTTATTCATTATTTACTATTCATCATACAAATCAAAGAGATATAGGTGAATGTAGTCATTGTTACTAAAGTCGTTCCTTAGAAAGAGCCATTTATTATAATCCCGGACAACAAAATAAGATACCTAAAGCTTTACGTGGAATCCGAACCACGAATTATGAGTACGATATTCAGCTAACTTACAAGCCTGGTCCTCAGTTCTCCTCCCTACAAAACATCCGGACCTTGACTACAGCCCAACACGGACACCCAAGATATCTGTAGTGTGGTC